>CM046882.1:448828702-449428702 GCA_025667525.1 Glebionis coronaria | reverse complement strand
CATAAAAGGGAAATACCGGAATCAAACATCGGTAACCCCAAAGTAAAGCTCATCACACACAAACATAAATACTGTAAAAGGAAAGGACGAAACAATGTCCATAGCAACTGTATCAAAGGAAAGGAAATGCATAAAGTAAAGAAAGGCAGTAAAGCTTCCAATCCATATGCACGTACGTTTGAGATCTACGAGCGTCCCTGAGTACCTGCCGTTTTGGGAACATGAAAAGGAAAACGGCTGAGCAAGACGCTCAGTGCACGGATGTACAATATAGCATGAAATAGAATAAACATGTAACATATAACAGCGGAAGACTAAGTTCTGAGTAAACTGGTTAAGTATTAAGAGAACTGGTTTTATAGTTTGAAAAGCCTTATGTTTATCTTATGAAAACTGTTTTAACATAAATATACCATATCCCATATAGGTCATGAAAAGGTTACGTGCATGAATACTTGGAGGGGTGACCTCATCATGCTGATTAGAGGGGATGCCTCTAATTAATATACTGGTCTGGGTAGGAGGGATCAACTCCTTGTGAAGGATGCAAGGCACACACCACATTCACCATGAAATACTGAATAAAACATGTAACTAGGATGCACCCATACGCCCCACATGATATAATAATATGGCCAAAACTGAAAGGGACGCCACGAGCAATCACTCCGCCGTGGGGAAGTCATAACATTGGTGCCTCCAATGTTATGGTTATGGTACCTCCATAACTAGGTGAAACTGGTCATGCTTGTATATGGCTATAGATTATGCTAATTTAAACATAAGCAGTTCAAAACAATAAAACAAACACTGGGGAAAACAGTTGGCTGCATACGGGGAGATCCTAATAAGGAAAGAATGTCCATACTGAAAGGACAGGAATCCGTACCTCAAGTCCAGAGAATGAACGGAAGAAAGACTCCTACTTCTGGATCACTAACACTACATGAATGCACACGTGTATAAGTATCGAATCACTGATTACGTACTGGGTTTTATGTCTCATCTTAGCTTACTTTGTATGTTTTAGGTCATGGTTTACTGTTTAAAGCCCTATCTGTGTTTACCTTGTACTCTGATAAATCTGATAAAGTATTACTGGTAATTCATGTATTATTATACTTACTGTGTAATAATAAGTAACTTTCCAAAAAATAGCAGGTTTCCAAAAATAGAAAGTTTCCAAAAATAGAAAGTTTCTAAAAATAGAAAGTTTCCAAAAATAGAAAGGTACCAAAAATAGAAAGTTTCCAAAAATAGAAAGTTTCCAAAAATAGAAAGTTTCCAAAAATAGAAAGTTTCCTAAAATAGAAAGTTTCCAAAAATAGAATTCACTGCTTAAAATAGATCAGTTTCTAAAAATAGAAAGTTTCCAAAAATAGATCATCTGCCTTAATTAAATAAGTTTCCATATATAGAAGGTTTCCATGATTAGATTAGTTGCCTTATTTAATTAAGTTTCTATAAATAGAAGTTTCCATAATTAGAATTAAGTTGGTTGCATAAGCTAAAATATAAGTCTAAGTGTTTATAAGCTTATTTCTTAAGTCATATGATATAGTGTATAGTTTAATTATTATTTCATGCATTTTAATTAAACTATTGGTTAAGCATTTTAATTAAAGTATAACATGTTTTAATTAAAATGGAATAAATTACTTAGGTTAAAATGTATATTAATATGTATTAATAATATAACCTAAGTCATGTCTAAATTAATTAATTATAAGCATGTTTTAAATAATTAATTAATTATAACTTATAACATAAAAATACTTAGGTTAAATTAATATCATGCTGAATTAATAATTAAGAAATAACCTAAGTCATGGTTTAATTAATATCTCATGTTATTAACTAATTTATATCCCAAGTTCATAATTCATAATATTAACATGTAGCATAAATCATGATTTAACCAACGAACCATGAATCGGGCATGAACTCGACACCGTACCCCGAGCCAACTCGGGGTACTTGTGTCCCCTTGCTGCCGTGGGTCCCACATGCACCAACCAAGACCAAAATGGTCTTGGTGGTGGCGGCTAAAAGTAAACTGAACCCCCCTCGGGTTGGTTATACTAGGCGGCCAAAAACAAACACCCTCATATAACAACCATTGATTTTAATTAACCCCAAAACATGTTAGAGCTATGTTTAATTATCATGTTTTAATAAGAATAACAATAACATGTTCATGAAAATAATCAAAGATTTAAAAAGAATTAAAAAGAAAGGTTTAGAATGATATACCAATACGTAGCTTGGAAGAGGATGAACAAACACGGTTTATAGCAATGATTTTAATATCAAGATCAATCAACAACCACCTATGGTGGTCCTTAAGGTGGCGGCACAAAGAGACCAAGAGGAGGAGAGAAAAACCTTTTTAGGTTAAATGCTTATTTTCTTGAAATGTAAAAATGAAATGAATATTTACCATAACCCCCCCTTTCATGTAAAAAGTCAATGGGCTAAGCCCATTTAGTTATGTGTGCCGTGGGTATGGGGCCCCACATGGGGTACCCGTACCTTTTCTCGTGTCCCGATGTTTCGTGTTCGTTCGTGGTTAAACGTGTTCGTGTTTAAAGTGTTTCTGTTTATTTTATCATGTAGTTTATCGTATTATTTACACTCGTAATTAAGTACTTACGTAATTATTTTAGTTCGTGTTTTAAAATGGTGTTCATGATTTAATTATGTTCACGTGAAATATCTATTAACTGTTTATCATGAGTTTGTACGTAATCGATACCTATCATGTCATACACGTATGCACTTGCTTGATTATTAGCACATGAATGTGATCAATACTAAATAGGGTAAGTTTTAATCTAGGACGTACGATCTTAAGGGCACTATTCATGGTAAAAGCATGCGGGTTTTATAATTCTTCCCACCTAAAAAGAATAATTCGTCCCCGAATTATAGATAAAGTAAGCTGGAAAGAAGTAACATACCCGAACTCAAAATATGAAATGAGGGTAAGAAGCCCGGATAGACTCCTCTGTTTCCCAAGTGGCTTCCCGCTCGGTATGGTCCCTCCAAAGGATTTTGACGAAAGGAATCGTCTTCCTTCTCATGACTCGTTCTTGCCTGTCGAGTACTCGTTCGGGTTCTTCTATAAAAGTGAGATCCTCACGTATCTGTTCCAGTGGATACTGAACCATGTGAAGGGGATGATAATTGTACCCTCTGAGTAAGGACACATGGAACACGTTATGCACGTGCGAAAGCTGAGGAGGTAACGCCAATCGGTAAGATACTTCACCGATTCGTTCAATGATATCAAAAGGTCCGATAAAACGAGGACTGAGTTTTCCTTTGATCCCGAAGCGTTTAACACCACGTGCCGGCGAAACCTTGAGGAAGACGTGATCTCCCACATTAAAATGTATGTCCCTACGATGCTTATCGGCGTAACTCTTCTGACGTGACCGTGCTTCTTGCAACTTCTGTTTTGCTACCTCAATCTTCTCATTGGTCATTTCTATAATCTCTGGTCCTTCGAGTGTTCGCTCTCCCACTTGATCCCAGCAAGTTAGAGCGCGACACTTTCTGCCATACAACATTTCGAAAGGAGCACATTTGATACTTGCGTGCCAGCTGTTGTTGTATGCAAACTCGACCAAACAGATGTAATCGTCCCAATCACCTGTCCATTCCAACGCACACGACCTTAACATATCTTCCAATGTCTGAATTGTTCGCTCCGATTGTCCGTCCGTTTGAGGATGGAAGGCTGTACTCAGCTTAAGTTGTGTACCCCAAGCTTTTTGCAGACCTTTCCAGAATCGCGACGTGAAACGAGGATCTCTGTCTGAGACGATGCTGGAGGGAGTGCCGTGGAGTCTCATGATCTCCCTCCTGTAAGTATCTGCGAGTTTACTTACCGGATCTTCCTTGCGTATCGGTAAGAAATGAGCTGATTTGGTGAGTCGATCAACAATGACCCAAATAGCATCGTGCTTCGTCTTGGTAGGCGGAAGACCGGTAACAAAATCCATGGTGATTTTGTCCCACTTCCACTCTGGAATATCCAACGGTTGAAGGAGACCGCCAGATCGCTGATGTTCAATCTTAACCTGCTGGCAGGTAAGACATTTGGAGACATACGTGGCTACATCCTGTTTCATACCACTCCACCAAAAGTGCTGTCTGATGTCATGGTACATTTTTGTCGACCCAGGATGTATAGAAAATGGGGAGCTGTGAGCTTCAGCTAACACTGCTTCCCGGAGTTCTTGATTGTCAGGAACACAAAGTCTCGTGCCCTGCCAAACGATACCGTCTGCGTCCATTCTGAATTCTGTCTGCTTCTCCAAATTCTGAATTATCGCCCAAATCTCTCCATCATCCTTCTGCGCTTCCTTGATCCTAGTCAGTAACTCAGGTTCTACTCTAAGATTCGCCCAGTATCCGTGCTGCCCACGTACCATGATTTCGATGTCTAGCCGCTCCAAGTCTCTTATGTTTTGTTCCCTGATCTCAATGTCGTTGATCATTCCGGACTTTCTGCTGAGTGCATCTGCTACTACATTAGCTTTCCCGGGATGATACTGTAGGTTAATATCGTAATCCTTCAACAGTTCCAACCATCTCCTTTGTCTCATGTTCAATTCTCGCTGTGTGAAGATATACTTCAAGCTCTTGTGATCCGTGAAAATGTCGCATGATTCTCCGTATAAGTAATGCCTCCATATCTTCAATGCGAACACCACTGCAGCAAGTTCCAAGTCATGCGTAGGGTAGTTTTCTTCATAGGGCTTAAGCTGTCGTGAAGCATACGCGATCACTTTCCCATGTTGCATGAGAACACAGCCCAGTCCCTTCCCCAATGCATCGCTATAGATCTGAAATCCACCTGTACCAGATGGGAGAGTAAGAATAGGTGCAGATACTAACTTCTGCTTTAGGTCTTCGAAGCTCTTCTCTCGATCTTCCGTCCAGACGAATTTCTCTCCTTTTCGCATCAGTTTGGTGAGAGGTAGTGCCAAGCGGGAAAAGTTCTCCACGAATCTGCGATAATATCCAGCTAAGCCTAAGAAACTGCGGACTTCTGTCACCGACGTTGGTCTTGGCCATTTAGTGATAGCCTCAACCTTCGCTGGGTCCATAGTGATCCCTTCTGCTGATACAATGTGACCTAAGAATGCCACCTTGTTTAACCAGAACTCACACTTGGAGAATTTCGCATACAGCTGTTTCTGACGTAGAATCTGTAGTACCGTACGAAGATGGTCTTCGTGTTCCTCCGTGGACTTTGAGAAAATCAGGATGTCATCGATGAATACAATGACAAATTTATCAAGGAATTCATGGAAGATTCTGTTCATCAGATCCATGAATACTGCTGGAGCGTTAGTCAGGCCGAATGGCATGACCACAAACTCATAATGGCCATAGCGGGTACGAAAAGCAGTCTTAGCAATGTCCTGCTCTTTAACCCTCAGCTGATGGTAGCCTGACCTTAGATCGATCTTTGAGAAGTGTTTGGCTCCTTGAAGTTGGTCAAATAGATCGTCTATACGTGGCAGTGGATATCTATTGCGGATGGTAATCTTATTAAGTTCACGGTAGTCAATGCAAAGTCGCATGCTGCCGTCCTTCTTCTTAACGAACAAGACCGGTGCGCCCCATGGAGATGCGCTTGGTCTAATGAACCCTCGTTCAAGAAGTTCCTGCAGTTGGTCCTTTAGTTCTTTTAGCTCTATGGGAGCCATACGATACGGAGCCTTAGAGATTGGCTCGGCTCCTGGAACAAGGTCGATGTTGAACTCCACTTCTATTGCAGGTGGTATGCTTGGAAGTTCATCTGGGAAGACGTCTTGAAATTCCGAAACTACTGGTTGATCCTGAATCGATGGGGATTCAGCATCCATGTCGTGAACCGTAGCTAGATAACCTTCGCAGCCATGTGACAGTAATGCACGTGCTTGCAAGGTAGATATCACTTGTACAGACCGTCCGGGTATGAACCCGTTATGAATGTACTCAGGTGCATTAACGTCGCCGAAGATCACCCGATATGAGTGGCAGTCTATGGTAGCATGGTGCTTGGATAGCCAGTCCATGCCGAGAATCATATCGAACTCAATCATGTCTAGGGGAAGTGCATCTACTGCACGAACTTTATCGTCAAACTCTAGAGGAAGACTCTTGTATACCTGAGTTATTAATACAGAGTCCCTCAAGGGCGTGGAAATGGTAAGCCTATTTTCTAATGGCAAGGGAAGTGTCCTGATGTTCTTAGCATAAGTAGTGGAAATAACTGAATGAGTGGCACCCGTGTCGAAAAGAACACATGCAGCCTGGCTGTACATATACAAAATTCCAGTAATGGTACCTGTAGATTTGTTTGCCTGATCGCGCGATGTCGTGTAGACACGCCCAGTGGTAGGAGGCGGTTTAGTATCAGCATGACCCGAAGTACCCTCCATTTCACCCTTACGGCAATCTCTCATACGATGGCCAGGGAGGCCACACTTGTAGCACGCGTCAGAATCACGACGACATGGGCCAGGGTGTCTGCGATGGCAAGTACTGCAAAGAGGATGAGTGAATCCTCCAGCAGGAGTCCTTGCTTGCTGAGGGCCTGCTGATGACAAAACGTGTTAAGAATAAAGTATATGCACGAGTATAGGACGTAAGCGTCATAAGATGTTTACCAGTGTTAGCTGAACGGTTAGGCTGAGAACCCCTGTGGTTCTGGTCCTTCCCGTTACCGTGGTTCCTGGTAGAGGTTAATATAGTGTCAGCATGAGAGATATAACATGAAATCATAATAAGATGCGTAAATAGTAGGACCTGCTGTTGTTGGAGTGTCCCGCATTGTTACGGTAATTATCATTACCGTTGCGCCTTTCCACAACAGAACGGTCGTTATTGTGACCGTTTCCTTTAGGCTGATGAGGCTGCTGCTGGGTAGCCGGCTGAGACCGGTCCCTAGTTTTCTGCCTGGAAGATACAGTTTAAGAGATGATTATAGAACATATAATGATAGGATGCGGTCTGGTTAACGCTAGAACACGAAATGTTTTACCTCTTGTCGGGTCTTTCAGCTTCCCCGAACTCATCTCGTTCCTGCAACATCTCTAGCTTCCTTGCTGCATAAGCCACTTGTGCCACAGTATCCAACGGGGCATCTGATAAATTATTGGCAATCCTTGGGTTAAGGCCCCAACGAAAGTGTAGTGCTTGTTCTTCAGTGGTGCCTGCGGATGCCCTCAGGACAGCTGTGTACCCGAGGAACCTCTGCATGAACTGTCCACAATTCTCGTCGGGTCTCTGTCTCATAGCGTAGTATTCCCTCATGAGTCGATTCCTTCCTTCCATGGGGAAAACGATAGGTGGGGGAGGATATTCGTCGTCATGAAGGATGGCGTCTTGCCTTTCTGCCTCCATGTCAGCAAATAACTCCCAGAGTTTGTCTGTGTTTGCCATCTGACAGTATAACATAAAACATATGACCGACAGTTCAAAACATAAAATATAACTTATATATATACATGAAAAAAAATTTTATGCTAAAAATTTCACGAGAAACATTTTATGCAAGAAAATCTTTGTATGAATGCATGATGCAGTTTTATGAAAACTTTTGATGCTCGAGAGTGAACGCCTCTGGTCGGTTCACTCAAAACAAAAGACATATCGAGGGGACGCCTATGGGTCGGTCCCAAATTTAAAAGTTTCGATAAAACACATGCGACTAAATAGGGCCAGTCCTGTACCAACCATTACTTAGTCAAAAACCCTGTAACAATGACATGTATATGTATGCTTAAAATGATGAATGCATGAAAACAACTGTCAGTTCTAGGAAGACCGTAGTGACTACCCACTAATCACAGGTCATATTTGAGAGCCTACAGGTCGAAACCTTGGCTTTGATACCATAATTGTAACACCCCATTTTGGAAATGAAATATTACGCATAATCATGGCGTGTCATCAAAGCATACAAGGATAAATGTCTAAGCATTATTCAACCATAAAAGGGAAATACCGGAATCAAACATCGGTAACCCCAAAGTTAAGCTCATCACACACAAACATAAATACTGTAAAAGGAAAGGACGAAACAATGTCCATAGCAACTGTATCAAAGGAAAGGAAATGCATAAAGTAAAGAAAGGCAGTAAAGCTTCCAATCCATATGCACGTACGTTTGAGATCTACGAGCATCCCTGAGTACCTGCCGTTTTGGGAACATGAAAAGGAAAACGGCTGAGCAAGACGCTCAGTGCACGGATATACAATATAGCATGAAATAGAATAAACATGTAACATATAACAGCGGAAGACTAAGTTCTGAGTAAACTGGTTAAGTATTAAGAACTGGTTTTATAGTTTGAAAAGCCTTATGTTTATCTTATGAAAACTGTTTTAACATAAATATACCATAGCCCATATAGGTCATGAAAAGGTCACGTGCATGAATACTTGGAGGGGTGACCTCATCATGCTGATTAGAGGGGATGCCTCTAATTAATATACTGGTCTGGGTAGGAGGGATCAACTCCTTGTGAAGGATGCAAGGCACACACCACATTCACCATGAAATACTGAATAAAACATGTAACTAGGATGCACCCATACGCCCCACATGATATAATAATATGGCCAAAACTGAAAGGGACGCCACGAGCAATCACTCCGCCGTGGGGAAGTCATAACATTGGTGCCTCCAATGTTATGGTTATGGTACCTCCATAACTAGGTGAAACTGGTCATGCTTGTATATGGCTATAGATTATGCTAATTTAAACATAAGCAGTTCAAAACAATAAAACAAACACTGGGGAAAACAGTTGGCTACATACGGGGAGATCCTAATAAGGAAAGAATGTCCATACTGAAAGGACAGGAATCCGTACCTCAAGTCCAGAGAATGAACGGAAGAAAGACTCCTACTTCTGGATCACTAACACTACATGAATGCACACGTGTATAAGTATCGATTCACTGATTACGTACTGTGTTTTATGTCTCATCTTAGCTTACTTTGTATGTTTTAGGTCATGGTTTACTGTTTAAAGCCCTATCTGTGTTTACCTTGTACTCTGATAAATCTGATAAAGTATTACTGGTAATTCATGTATTATTATACTTACTGTGTAATAATAAGTAACTTTCCAAAAAAATAGCAGGTTTCCAAAAATAGAAAGTTTCCTAAAATAGAAAGTTTCCAAAAATAGAATTCACTGCTTAAAATAGATCAGTTTCTAAAAATAGAAAGTTTCCAAAAATAGATCATCTGCCTTAATTAAATAAGTTTCCATATATAGAAGGTTTCCATGATTAGATTAGTTGCCTTATTTAATTAAGTTTCTATAAATAGAAGTTTCCATAATTAGAATTAAGCTGGTTGCATAAGCTAAAATATAAGTCTAAGTGTTTATAAGCTTATTTCTTAAGTCATATGATATAGTGTATAGTTTAATTATTATTTCATGCATTTTAATTAAACTATAGGTTAAGCATTTTAATTAAAGTATAACATGTTTTAATTAAAATGGAATAAATTACTTAGGTTAAAATGTATATTAATATGTATTAATAATATAACCTAAGTCATGTCTAAATTAATTAATTATAAGCATGTTTTAAATAATTAATTAATTATAACTTATAACATAAAAATACTTAGGTTAAATTAATATCATGCTGAATTAATAATTAAGAAATAACCTAAGTCATGGTTTAATTAATATCTCATGTTATTAACTAATTTATATCCCAAGTTCATAATTCATAATATTAACATGTAGCATAAATCATGATTTAACCAACGAACCATGAATCGGGCATGAACTCGACACCGTACCCCGAGCCAACTCGGGGTACTTGTGTCCCCTTGCTGCCGTGGGTCCCACATTCACCAACCAAGACCAAAATGGTCTTGGTGGTGGCGGCTAAAAGTAAACCGAACCCCCCTCGGGTTGGTTATACTAGGCGGCCAAAAACAAACACCCTCATATAACAACCATTGATTTTAATTAACCCCAAAACATGTTAGATCTATGTTTAATTATCATGTTTTAATAAGAATAACAATAACATGTTCATGAAAATAATCAAAGATTTAAAAAGAATTAAAAAGAAAGGTTTAGAATGATATACCAATACGTAGCTTGGAAGAGGATGAACAAACACGGTTTATAGCAATGATTTTAAGATCAAGATCAATCAACAACCACCTATGGTGGTCCTTAAGGTGGCGGCACAAAGAGACCAAGAGGAGGAGAGAAAAACCTTTTTAGGTTAAATGCTTATTTTCTTGAAATGTAAAAATGAAATGAATATTTACCATAACCCCCCCTTTCATGTAAAAAGTCAATGGGCTAAGCCCATTTAGTTATGTGTGCTGTGGGTATGGGGCCCCACATGGGGTACCCGTACCTTTTCTCGTGTCCCGATGTTTCGTGTTCGTTCGTGGTTAAACGTGTTCGTGTTTAAAGTGTTTCTGTTTATTTTATCATGTAGTTTATCGTATTATTTACACTCGTAATTAAGTACTTACGTAATTATTTTAGTTCGTGTTTTAAAATGGTGTTCATGATTTAATTATGTTCACGTGAAATATCTATTAACTGTTTATCATGAGTTTGTACGTAATCGATACCTATCATGTCATACACGTATGCACTTGCTTGATTATTAGCACATGAATGTGATCAATACTAAATAGGGTAAGTTTTAATCTAGGACGTACGATATTAAGGGCACTATTCATGGTAAAAGCATGCGGGTTTTACAGATTGTGTTTACGGAATAACACAATCTAACACGAATATATGTACGTTTCAGTGCATTTATTTGTTAAAACAAGAGAAATATTGTTTTTTATGAAGTTATCATCTCCACAATCCGCAAGAATTTACAATTGATATCTACATACTCGACGATGCGACTACTCAAACGGCGACTACAGCTCATTCAATAGGACACAGGTCAACAATTGAGGGGGAGAAATTGTCCAGCATTCAGAATCTTTGATGCCGAAAGTGCCAAGTTCACAAATTAGTGTCAAGAAAACGATATCAATCGTACACATTGTATCAAGAAATAACTTCAGACGTGACGAGGCGACCAACATTCGTGAACAAGAATCATGTGATTCTATCATATGATGTTCTCCATCATTCAGGTCCAACCTCGTAAATTATTAATCTTGTGAATACATTATCCTATATGATCTTTGCATGTGCTAAATACCTTACACTTGTGTTTAAAAGGTATTTTATATATGTTTCAAGTACACCCTCATCAATTTGAGGGGGAGCTTGTGATAATCATTAAGATAATTGGATTTGCATTTTTCTTCCCAAATTTCTTTAAATGTTATTAAATCAATTGATATTAAAAAACATCGATTGGGTTAATATTTTTAATATGGAGGAGAAAATGTGATTTAATATGGGAAATGATTAATCACAAATGGTTTGACTTAAAGTGATAGCTCATCCAGACATATGTGAAATGTTTTCGGATATCGTGGCATATTTTAAGGGGGAGCAAAATGGATCTGAATATCAAAATGGATTTCATGGTGACATACACTTACCCAAAACATCTCTATTCATGACGGTGAAGATTGTGGTGACATAAGGATGGTAGGATAGGTTAAAGTCCAATGATTCTTCTAGAACCGGAGGAATCTTCCCAAGGACATTCCATAGCTAGAAATAGTAGTCCATACGAAAGATGGAGAAAGATTGTGAATGTAGCTGAATGTTGACCAAGTACTTAAGTTAGCACTGGAACAATCACAACAAGGTGCTAGTATGACGTATTGGTAAGCATTGAAGGGGTTGAAGAATGAAAAAGAATTGTAAAGATAAAGGGTGAAAAGAAAGCAGCCCTCCTTACAACCTTAGGCAGAAATTGGGTCAACACATATGCTATTGAGATCATTTTTTAAATGATTCTTGATATTGAAGATAGACGTCATGGACCCAGTGACGCAATGCACAACCCATCCCAGCTAACTCAGATATCTCTTAAAAGATATTTGTTTTACTCACACGGAGACAACGCATTATCTATTGATTTATTCACTCTGAATAAATTGGTATTGAAATGATGGCACTACTCTCTAGCCTCCGATCACTAAATTCCAAAATGCACGATCGAGTCTACAGCCATTTGAGATCATCAAATATCTCATTATGACACACTTTCATAATTCCTTGCTCCTTCACACACTATGAAAAGTAAGAAAGATCTTAAGAGTCCTACGCAAAATCTTCATGATCTTGCCTGAACATCCGAGTAATTCGAAAGCATTTACAATGAAGATGGAATCCTTCTTGAGCGAATATCAAAAAGCTCATGGTAGGTGACTTGTGCGATTCTTTATGAATTCAGCTTGTGATAACTAGAAAGCAACAGTGGTTTAATTCTTAACTGAACTTAAACACGTTCGAGGCCTCTACGCAATATCTTAGTGATCTTGCCAGAACACTCAGAGTGACACTCTATGGTGTTCATAGTGATGAGTAGAAATCCTTCTAGTGTTAACATCAAACAACACTTGGTAGGTAACTTGCAAGATTCTATATGAATCAAGCTCGTGACAACTAGAAAGCAACGATGGTGCGATTCTTAAATGAATCAAACTTGTTCCAGGAATCGGATTTGACGATTTCAATCGCGGATAGTTTTATCCAAATGATTCACTCTTTACGTTCGCAACCAGCTTCAGATGATCGAGTAAAGAGAACGGGTTTACCCATGAAATCTTGTCAAGGAGGTTCTTAACTGAAACTACCTGCCACAAGTACAATATTTAATATCGTCCAACGGTCTTCACCGGCTGGAGGTAAAATGCTACCGAATTAGAATGAAATGTTCAAGGCCATTTCATCCGTGTATAGTTTTTGTTGCTAACTGTCTTATGCAGCATAACAAGAAGGTGGCATTGCGGTGTACAATCCAGAAGAAGTCGTCAACACATGCTTGTACTATTTGCACTTAATACTTCAACAAGGTCAAGGCAAGGAAACATGCTCAAGAATTTATAAAAGTATAAGTATGTGGAACATGAAGTCACGAGGAGGAAAATTTCACAAGTGATGAATGCACAAGGTCAAGGCAAGGAATCATGATCAAGACTAAAGTCAAAGATCACATCAGCATATTCACAAGAACAAGATCGAAGACTCAAGCATAGTATGCTAGGTTTAAGATTTTGTAAAATGGTGTGACCTCCCTTAGGGGGGGGGATTGTTAGAAATATGTTTTTCCAAAGAAAGTCTCAGTCACATCATTGTTAGCATAGATCACGAGCTATAGACTATTTAGGACTTTGTAACTTGGAGTGACCTCCCTTAGGGGAGATTGTTGGAAATACGTTTTTACGTATTTAGGAAGGATCGGTCACTCCAACGATATATACGTAGTATGGGCTCGTGATCTAATATGTAATAGTATAACCCATAAAGCCCACATATATGGTAGGCTATATATACCCCCTCCTAGCATGTTAGGAGGGGGTGTTGGTTCTCATTTCATTAATCAAACATTCCTTTCTCTCATCCTCTCCTTTCTCTCTCTAACTTTCTCTCTCTAGTTCTTTATCTCTCTTCCTCTCTTTAGATCATTATAACACATAGACAATCCAAGGATTTTGTGGACCTACAACTAGTGAAGTAACTTTCGAGTTGGGTACTCGAGGAGTGTAGTAGGGAGAATAGGAGCTTTGTGAACAAATCACTATAAATCATCGTGTTGGTTAGCTTTCATTTTTACATTATGCACTTTACATATATGTTTTTACAATTATAGTTTCATATATGTGTTGTGTGTCGACGTGTGCATCTCATAATCTAAACATCTAAGTTGTAGAAATGTTAAGACTTATTACGTGCGTGCTTCATGTTTAAATTGTGCTTAAGTGTGCATTCCATAGTCTAAACATCTTATTTGCGGAAAAGCTAAGGCTTAGTACATGTGTTTAGTGTTTAGACTATTGTTTGATTCACTATTGTTTGATGTACTCTTGATTTGATGTGTTTGTGTGTTTATTTACTTGTTGTTTATAGTCATTACCTATAACAAACACATCGCATATTAGTCAAGCTTAATCAGGAATGTGTTACAAAAGACTATTAAGGTTTAAAAGGTAATAATGTTTTTCTTCTACTAGTGGTGGTTCATTAATTGAACATGTGGTTATTTATTGATAAAGAACCGTGGTTGTGTTTACCGAACCGTGACTAGTGGGTTATAGGAAAAGTTTTTAAATCTTGACGAGAAATGAATTCACCCCTATACCTTTTCTACACTTTTGACTTGATTTATTTTGATTATCCATTTGACTTCCGTATGATAATTACTTTGGTATGCTCATGATTTGATTACTACTCTTATTTCATTTGATTCGATATTCCTCTCATGATCCTATTTGAATTTGTTGGTTCCTTCAATAAACTATTTGAAATTTGTTGATTATATATTCTTTTGTCAAAGCTATTTGTAGCTAGTGATGGAGGTACCATGGTCATATCATTGATGCACCAATGGCATGATACTATCTATGGCGGTGTGATTGGTCCACGGTGTTCCCTTTTGTGTGCACTTATGGGTTATTGTGATATTATGTGTGTGTGCGCTAGCCTTTGAGCTGGTGTACATATATGCCTTAGTTTTGTAGAGAGCGTATGGATCCATCCTAGATACATTATGTTGTTTGTTTAGGTGAATGGAGAGTGTGTGAAATATACTTCATATTAGATTTAGGACATTATAGAATGCACATCTGTGTAGATTTGAGATTAGCTATTTGATTACCAACTTTGGGCCTATTCATGTATATTGTTTAGACATTAATTGGCTCGTGGACATTCCTTTGTTATCCTTAATCCTATTTATTACTCCACACATATCACATACCATTTATTCTACATTTATGGTGATCCGTTTGATTATCCTTTTGCTTTGTTAATGTTATTATATTAAATTTGTTCTTACGGAAGGTATTAATCGAGAAGCTAGAAAATGAGAGATGTGTGTAGAAAGACTTAGGAGAACTACCTTAGTGAACCATTATCTTTTTAATGATGTTTTTGAAGACCTTTATCGTTTGAATTCTTACATTAAAACCCATATATTTGAGAATTTTCACTGTTGGAGAGTTGTTTTGATTTTGGTTGGATATTTAATAAATTAAGACTTCCGCTTACATTATATTTGTTCTGATTTGACCCCATAATGTGATAATTTATCTCTTTATCCGATGGGTGTTACATGTTACGTAAGTATTGTTGGGAATAAAACGAGCTAAGACACTTAGACGCTGACAAGAGTTAATTAGACGTTGATAGGAAGAAATCAAGCGTTGACAGATCAAGCGTTGACAAGAAGAAATCAAGCGCTGATGAGAAGAAGTCCAAGCACTGATAGAATACTTAGTCTACACGTTTTGTATTTCTAGTAAAGATATGTTCGACATTGTATTTTCTATATTTATCTTTACCTAGAATAGCTGATAGGTAGACTCTTGTGCAAGGCTCCTTAATCTATAAGAGGATGCCTTTAGGTTGTAGTTTAATATACGTTTTAACACTTTCTTTGTACGCAAGTTCGATCATCAATGAAAGTGAAAGTTTGGTTTATTCTGTTTTGTGTGTTCTTGTTCTAAGTGTTAAATTCCACATAGCACTTAGATTGTTTCATAACACAAAGTTTCTCTAAGTGTTTAACTTGATTTAATCTCGTTTACACAAAGCTAATCAATCTAAGTTAGGGATCAACAAGTGGCATCAAAGCTTGTTGAGGAACTTTGATCTAAAGAACACGAAACCCTAAAAACCCTAAATCGCCAAAAACCCTAATTTTTCAAGAAACCCTAAAAACCAGACAAGATGTCTACTCCAGATATGACCTCCTCCTCAAGTCACAATCTAAAAATCCCCATGCTAGACCCTGACAACTTTGAGCTATGGAAGTTCAATTTTGAGTAGTACTTTCAAATTCATGATCACACTCTATGGGAAATTATTTAATATGGAAACACCTAAGATTGCTACTGCTATTGCTACAAGATCAATTGATGGCTCAACTGAAGAGGATCGAAAAGAAAGACCTTCAGATGGGAGAGCTGTCTCAACTAAAGATATTGCAAAGAGAAGGAATGACATGAAAACTCTAAGCATTCTCAAACTTTCTTTAGGACCAACCAATCAGCATAAGTATAGAGGTTTTAAGTCTGCCAAAGAACTTTGGGCAGCTCTTCAAGTCAACTATGGTGGTAAAGATGATACTGCCTCAGAGATGAAGAAGCAACTCTTGCATGAGTATGCTATTTTCAAAGCTCTTCCCAATGAGAAGCTAAGTGGGGTGAGAAGCAGGCTTCTAAACATCACGAGCAAGTTGTCCTTTATGGGAACAGTGTATGGTGATGCTGATATCATTACCACTTTTCTTAAAAGTCTTGGTGATGGATGGAAGATTGAAGCAAGGTCTATTATTGCTACCAATGCTCACAAAAGTTCCACTTTTGATGACGTTTACCATAAATTGAAGATTGTAGAGAATGAAATCCTCTTGGATCAAGGAAGAAAATCTACCTTTGGAAATATGGCTTTCTTCTCACATAGCGAAGGTCTAGTTGATCAAAGAGAGTCATACGTTCATCCTATTACTGGATCAACTTGTATCAACGGTGGATCAACCTTTGTCAGCGCCTCACATTTAGACGCTGACACATACAATGTTGAGTCACCAAGAATTAAACCTGCTGGCATTGATCTAGACACAGTGTAACACCCCCAAATTTACACAATTCAATACAGCAAAAGACTCGTTGGTGTTACGGGATAACACATTACTCACATCATAGACAACGCTTAAAAATCGTGTCGTTTAATAGTAAAGCATTTCCATTCATAAATATCAAATTTACATAGGTCCCAAGTCATAGTATTTCATACAAGTTTACAAAAGATTTGAATAGAAATTGTTATTTAAGTGCGGGTCATGAATTCTCGTTGTCTTTCCAAGAATTACCTTCAAGTACCTGAGATAAAACATGTTAAAAGAAAAGGTCAGCGATAACGCCGAGTGAATTCATAGAGTTTTAATTAAATCCATCAATATAACATCGGTATAAAATTATTACCGAAAATCATTTTGTACAAATCTTTGTAATAGGCCATAAAATAGCCAAAGTCATTTTATACAAATCCTTATCAAAAATCATAATATAGGCTTTTGCCTTAAAAATCATTATACGAGCCATTGTCGTAAAAACATCATACAGTACGTTTTATAACGTTGTATAGAGTTAAATAAAAACTGTTATATGATTATGGTTATGAAAAACCAAAACACAAACATAATATCAATAATATGACCCCGTATTGCTAGTCAGGCAATATATCGTAATTCGGTGCGTATAGCAGTATTTCGTTATTTTTGGATTATTATAAGCCGCATGATATTGTTACCTTACTACAACAAACAACGGGTAGCTAAGCCCGAAACTCAATTTCCCATCTAAATTAGCGTGTCGTCACAATAATCATGCTTGTGTAAATCTTCTCATACATAAATTCGCTTACCAATCAATGTGGCACGACGGGAATCAACCGTCAAGGCGCGAACTGGGGTGATCGTCCCCAAATAGTACTATTATATGCATAAGCGTCTACCAAATCCCGGTAGTTCACAATTCATGCTAATGGGACTTTTAGTGACATAACCTAACTTTAATAATCCATTTCATTTCATCTATCGGGTCATATAATCATACATCGGGTCATACCATCATTCGGGTCCAAATCAATAAACAAACAATCGGGACAAATGATGTCCTATTTTATCAAAACTAAAATGTTATCTCCCTCGCGGGTTTATAAAATATTTCATAAAAACATTTAAAAGAGTGCGAGTCTATGAACTCACGTTGATGTGGGAAAGCGGGTTATCGGCAATTCGGATCTACGGTACGTGCTTCAATCACGGAAACCTAGACAAATAATACTCGTCTTAGACTCTTGTCCAATGACTTTATAAAAATAACAATTATGTATACATATGATGATTTTATATATATGATGATCAAGTGGGTTTATATATTCTCATTTACTCATTTTAGTGTTATGTGTTGGAAATTTTCAAGACTAGTTACACTAGTTCAACTTGTTTATATTTTGAGGCCCAATTGGCCCATTACAAGCCCAATATATTATATTAGCCCAATTATACTTTTATTATCAGTATTATACTTTACATGTTGGGCCCAAATGGGTTAAGCTCAATAAGTAAGTTTATAAGTGTTTTACTAACTAGTTGGGTTTATAGTCCAATAAGGCTACTTTGGCTCGTTAATGTCTATATGTTATAAAGCTCGGTTTTTATCGGTTTTCACTTGTTATATAAGCTTATACATCAGTATTTGAGTTTATAAAAGTTTTCATTAGACGGGTCCGACCGTCTAAGTTTTATTTGATAGAAACGTTAATCTTTTGGTTTTAGCCGAAAAGACGTAAAATTTAGGTATATGATTTTATAACTTTGGAAAAACATTTATATTTACAATTTATACAACCTATCCCATTTTAATATCAATATTTATATAACTCTTTTATTATAGTTATTTTCAACTAGTGGGTTATATATATATATATATATATATATATATATATATATATATATATATATATATATATATATATATATATATATATATATATATATATATATATATATATATATATATATATATAAATTTTTGAGTGCTTATATTATATATTATTTATACAAAATCAGTCCTAAAAATCTAGTTTACTAAAATGATCATATCTAGAGTTCTACATGGAGATAGAACCCCAAATTTTTATCACAGAAACTACATGATATGTGCTTCATTTTATTCCTTATTTCTACTGATGAATCAACCTCTAAGTATCTTATAAAATTCGTCCAAAACAGTGTAGTCAGATTTGCACTCTAAACTTGTTTTGATCATATCTCACTCATAATAATGATTCCATTGCATGGCCAACTCTCACATGTGTATAACACCTAATACTTACTGTATATTGATTCCACTTTACCATTTTACCAGTTTATCATTTGGTTAGTTACTGTTTTTATACAACCAACTTATTAAGCAAGATTTTAACCTTTTTACATATGGTTTTCCATCTTTTTAACCATGTTTATCAACACCAAATCCCCACACAATATTTTTATCATCATATATTCATCATATACATATACAATAGGAAAGAAAATACAAGATTACATAATCAAAATAACAAGAAGGATAGGAAGAATGATCCTTATACCACCATAGTGATGAAAAGATGAGGTTGATGAACAAGGCTTGGATTTTGATGGCAAGACTTGTGATATACCAATATCAACTTCAAGATCACCTATCCTCATGAACATCTTGTGTAAAATCAGCCCCAAGACACCAAGGAAACTTCTTTTTGGATGTTATAATCACCACCATTCAATAGAGCTTCAAAAGGGCTTCATCATATGTGTGAATAGCACATGATTTCATGGTTAAAATTGATCATATGAGAGTGTTTTTGGTTGAAATGGGACGAATTTAGAGAGAGAGATGAGAGAATTTTGAGGTGGTTTGCATGGGTTGAAAGTGTGTAATGGTTTGTTGCAAGTGGTTTTGTGGTTTGAAAGCTTACAAGTTAAGCTTGGTAAGACAAGTGTAAGCAACTTGTTTAAAGTTTGACACCAATTTGGTGTGGTGTAGCATTGTGACCGTCCCATGTGTGGGGGTGGGGCAAAACTTTTTTTGTCTCATCCCCAATTATTTACGGGTACTTCTCGATTCTTGTTTCCTCGATTTGCGTGCCCTCGGGTCGGTTTACGAAAAACGTTTTTATTAATTATGAATCAACGACACAAAACGAATCTAATAAAAATTGTCTCATCAAAAACGGAGTTCAAAAACGTAAATACGTAATCCTAAGGTTTCCGGTTTAGTCGTAAAAGACGTTTTATAATCGTAAGTCCTAATCTCTTCTCGTAAATTTGTGAGTTTATGAACCAACACAAATTTAAAATCTCAAAATAATATTCACGGATAAATTTATTTTCTGAAATGTCGGACTGTCACCAAAACGGTGTATGTAAACGTAAGCACGTAACGTAGAATCCTCCGGTTTAGACGTAGTCGATGCTACTTCAAGATGTAAATCCAAATTTCTTCCCATAAATGAGTGAGTTCATAATATAACATTAAAATAATATTTTCAAATAATAACTGAGAATAAAATATAAACCATAAATTGACGGATTGTCACAGCATTTACCCCTAAACAGGATCTTTGTCCTCAAAGATCATCTTATCTTACTACTCGCTTCTTATAGAGTTAAAGCCATGTGGGTAATTCCTCCACATTCGGTCTTTTCTCACAAGTGTAATTCATTACAATACGCGAGTTTCATCAAACATAACTACGGGAATAAGATCAAGCTTAATGTTGACTTACTTTCTCTATCCATGATGTTCACGGGTTTTTGATGAATGCAACTTTTCGCCGATCTAAACGTTATCAAGAAGTGATCAGATTCTCACTTGATAGACATTTTATCAAGTTCGATATACGAAACATAATTCACGCAGCTCTTGAAGTCCTAGGGTAGATCCAGCTTATATGCCTTTCAAACCAATCTTTTACATCATCTCAATGGTCTCATACAACGTGGACTTATATCCCATGATCTTTCAGATCATCAATTCATTTTTCCATAGTTAAAATTTTTGGCATGACTTCGCTACCCATCTGGCACTTCAAGATCTACATTTCATATTCACAT
Source organism: Glebionis coronaria (assembly GCA_025667525.1). NCBI lineage: Eukaryota > Viridiplantae > Streptophyta > Magnoliopsida > Asterales > Asteraceae > Glebionis > Glebionis coronaria. The sequence continues at coordinate 449,407,900 of CM046882.1, read as the reverse complement.
AACCTCCTGCCCACTAGCGGCAGTCAATAATCAGATCCTAATTTCAACAATCATTTCAGGTCTCGCGGGTCGAGTATTTTGTAAGGTTAGGTTCGCCATCATAGGAAACCTTAAACCTAAAAGACATGTCCAACTCACAATGGGTGTATGTCGGGTGTCTTCATCCCAACTCCTGCTTACAGATGCTCTAATATATATACTCACAAGATTTGATCTCGATCCTAATACGATAATTATCAATGATAATCTCTCCAAAGGAAAACGATTTTACAGTTTATTACCAAAGGTCAATCATTCAAGCATAAAACAGTGCTTCTAGCATTTTGTATCGTTACTTTACCTCGTCCCTCCGATTGGGATGGTAAACAGTACTCTCATCAAGGTTCGTTCCCAATGACTTCTGAGCAATTCTCTAGAAATTCGATGCGAAGCGAGGATCTTGTTAGAGATAATCGATACAGGCACACTATGTTTACACAACTCCTTTAAATACAAAGAGTCAATTTCTTCATCAAGAATCTATCATTAATAAGAATGATATTAGCAGATTTGGTCAGTCTGTCGACGGTGACCCAAATCGAATCAAATTCAGATGATGACCTTTGCAATAGTTAGACGTTTACTAATGTATGCGGCGATGTCTGCCTTCATAATTTGCCCTCAGTACAACTTCTTCATATAAAGATACATTTAATCAGAAATGACAGGAATAGAATACTTATACTTATGAGATTCCAACATAACTATATCTCACAATCCTCCATATTTAGACAATCACAAGTGGCCTTTTAATCATTTAGGCTCCATCGGCTCCTCAATTCTAATGGTTCATATTAGCTGCGAACCCCTTTTTTATATATTATCCTTCTTACAAGCATTGTTTATTTTTATATTGTTTGGCAATTTATTTTGCACCTTCATTATTAAAGAACATGTTCTAATTGGTTCTTTATCCTTCCTATATAATGTGTCAGTAATTACGTTCACTTTCCTAGATGGAATAACTATCATGACCGTATTTATTCGAAAATTCTTCCTTCATATTTTCTAAGTCTTAGTTCTATCTCAACTATTATTTTTATCATTTTTGCTTGATCCGACGTTTTAAAGCGTCGATAATTATTACACGTAAATTAACAATAAATATTAAGTTTTTATGAAACGCAAAGGTTAAAAGTTTAAATTTATTAGTTCGACCAATTATAATAAAATGTTCAAAACAAATTTGAATTTAATTAACACGATTTTTGCTGATTTATCGAAAATAATTAATAAGATTCGTAAATGTTTGAAAAATCTTTGGTTATACTTTGGTCAAATTTTTCTTAGTTGAAAAGCAAAAATTGTCATTTCAAATTTCAAGTCATGGTTTAAATAGTTTTCCTCTATCCCTCTTAGGTTGTCTTGAGGTATACACAAAAATTTACCCCTAAACAGGAGTTTAGTTAAATGTTCTGGGTATAAGGGAATAATCCCTCAAAAGTTCTTTTGATAAAACATTTGTCAAAACATTTTTGCACTTTATTTTTGGTAAAACCCAAAGTCTCAAATGGCTCAATTTTTTTTTGAAGAGTCAATATATATTCTATTATCTATTAATTACACGGTCAAATCACGTAAAGGATTAAGTCTTTCATCACATGTTAAATATTCAAGGTACAGGTTTTCATTGTTCGGCCAATTCAGGGCAATCTATAAATAATTATTAACTCCTTCTTATTCTTATAAACAAACAGATGGTCCCTAATGATCACAAGCATGAACTTATCAAATTACAGCCTACACACGAGATTCACAAAATTTATGGATGCTACATGTGTATTAGTCAATCCAAACGACATCACGTGAAACTCATAATGTTCATTACAAGTTCTGGATGTAGTGATTGGAATAGATAATCTTCTTCGCAGACGCGATGTTAATGATAACCATGCCGTGGATCAAATCTTTAAAACATACGCTAGAACCTTGTAAATGATCGAACAAATCTATCATCTTGGGTAGTGGATATAGATTTTTAATCGACAATTTACCTAGTTCACGGTAATCAACAAATAAATATAAGGAATGATAACACCATAGCTCTTCATAATGACGAGCTCAGTAGAATAAAAGCTTTCTCCGACAACTCTCTCAGTTGTACGGTAATTCTTTTAATTCAGATGGTGCTGACATAGGGTGCACACGCCACAGGTGCAACACCAGGAATATAATCAATACCAAATTCAACTTGCCTTAATGGCGAAAGTCTAGGTAATTCACCAGCAAATACCTCCTAAAGTTTCAGATAACAGAAACATCTTTTAATAAATTTTCTTTAAGTTCTTTCTAGATTATAATATCTATGACTAATTCACAACCATTCACGGTATAATTTCAAATATAAATGCAGGATATGGTCATCCATCAAGAATTATTTAGATCACTTTTGATAATAAACATCTTATCATTTAGGGGAATTCTACTCGAGTTCCCATCAATTAATACAATGTCGTCATGTCATAATCAATCAATCCATTCTACTGGCACAATTAACTTTCCAGTTTCATTGTCGTCGATAAGATGTGAACTTCTCAAAAGACTAATAATAATTCATAATCATTCACAAATTCAAGGATATTTGGAGACATAACTAACCTTAAAAGAGTAAGGTCAACGCATACTCTACGCGAGAGAATTTCAAATCAGATACAGACGAAAACATTTAATGAATATGAATATATCCCATGTTTTCATAATTTGAGTACGCATTCGAAAGCTCCGCGGATCGTTACCCAGGTCATTCAAATGAAATCAAATCAAAAGAAATGATAGGAACGTCGATACATCTAGTCGGGTATCAACACTCGGTAATCAGATACTTTTCCTAAGAATCTCACTACGAGAGAATTGGACAAGAAAGAATTGTCAATTGTAAAATAAGACAATTTCCACAGATGAGTAAATTCGACTCAGAAGAATAAATAGTACCGGCACATATGTAGGTGTCCCTATTAATATGTCCCTGTTTTTCACTTCTTGCAGATCTCATTAAATTTAATCTTTCACGATCTTCAAAGAAAATGTACTGTTTATTAATCAGTTTTATGGTGACTACTAATCAGCCTTGCATGGTCCATTCCAAATTGTATGTAGGCGTGCAACTATATACAAATTCAAGATTAACGACGCAATACTCAGTTCGTCAAAATTTTATCATCATGTTTATAATAAAAACATTTTCATGCTTAATTCTTAAATAAGAATCAAAAATAAATTTACAAAGATTTTCTTTGTTATGAAAACAATTAAGTTTTCCAAGGTGTTTTATAAACAACTTCATTTTGATAACGATCACTTATAAATCTCACTTTGAATAATCCTTATAGTGATGAAAATTAATTTTTCTCAAAGGATACTGTTTTAACTTTATAAAAATAATGAGTGATCTGCAAAAGAGTGATGAAGAGTTGTTCACCAAGAACTAACTACAATATAATAGGAAATGAGCTTAGCCAAATAATCATGAGGTCCGTGACCTCGATGGCACTCAAAAAGAATAATCCATAACGTAACTCAAATCGAGATGAGTACTTGTTCAATGGTTGCATCACTAATGTGAACATTAGGATAAAGCAAGAAAAGATAGATATCATCGATACATGTAGGATTTAGCAATCAAAGGTAGTCTTTTTTCATTAATCACAAACAAGTCAAAATTGTACCGTAACACATTACGTGTCACTATGTCATACAATTCTCAGAACTCATCCTACCAACTGATGTCTCAGTTAAGTTAGGGATTTTTAAAAGATACCACAATAAATACTAATCTACAAGAGTCATGGGGGTTCCACCTGTCCTGGAAGATCCATCGGTCCCTATTCAGAAGAAGATTTCTTCAGTTTATTTCCTGGACACTCGGCATCCTCATTATTGGACAATAGCCTAGGAACAACCCTTAACACTAATCAACAATCAGTTAAAACCTTATAATTCAATCACAGAACATAACGACTTCCTCTTAACCATCTCATATTCTATACGAGTTACATTTTACTTTATTCAAGTTTTAATCAACTTATAATCAAGGCGATATCCTACCTCATTTTCCAATACTTTCAACCTTATTCATAAACCTTAAAAGGGCAATAAAAGTTCGATATGAACAACACTCAATTTTCAATCCTATAGCTTCTTACAACAATAGTTATCAAATAAGTCACTAGTATGAAATGACTCACATATTCAATTAGACTTCTCGGAAAGGTACTTGTGGCATGAGGCTTTTGGGTAATGGTTCCAATGACAGCCTCAAGTGCAACATTCACCCTTTCGATTTCAATTTTAAGAATTGGGTGACAACGAATCAGATGACACCTTTCCAGGTGGTAACGTTTTGTCAAACTCCACTCTATAAGGAAAGATCGTCATGACATCGATATCAGTTTTAATCTCGCCAATTCTTCTTCAATATCACAATCAACTAATATCTACATTTCTACGAATATCAACCATTTTGTTGGGATCATAAATATCCACAACTTGGTTTAGATCTGGAATAGCTAGATTTCCTACAGGAATAGCTTAGATTACTTTACTAGGGGATTTAGGGTTCCTTGTGACAATGTACGTCGTATAAATACCTCGTATAAATATCAAAATAATCATCAAACAATCATGTAATAAAATTACATATATATATATATATATATATATATATATATATATATATATATATATATATATATATATATATATATATATATATATATATATATATATATATATATATATATATATATATATATATATATATATATATATATATATAATCCAAGTTATATATATATTAAAATAACACTTCTCAGTCTGGCCTTGTCGGTAACTCGGGAATTCTTCGGCACCGTTATAGTCAAAAGATTTTTAGACATTTTTAGAAAAATGTTTATAGTTGAAAGATTTTGAAATGTTTTATTCAAAACCTTGGTTTTAAAAATCTTTCGTTCTCTATAACGAGAGCTCTGGTACCAAACTGTAACACCCCCAAATTTACACAATTCAATACATCGAAAGACTCGTTGGTGTTACGGGATACCACATTACTCACATCATAGACAACGCTTAAAAATCGCGTCGTTTAATAGTAAAGCATTTCCATTCATAAATATCAAATTTAAATAGGTCCCAAGTTATAGTATTTCATACAAGTTTACAAAAGATTTGAATGGAAATTGTTATTTAAGTGCGGGCCATGAATTCTTGTTGTCTTCCCGAGAATTACCTTCAAGTACCTGAGATAAAACATGTTAAAAGAAAAGGTCAGCGATAACGCCGAGTGAATTCATAGAGTTTTAATTAAATCCATCAATATAACATCGGTATAAAATTATTACCGAAAATCATTTTGTACAAATCTTTGTAATAGGCCATAAAATAGCCAAAGTCATTTTATATAAATCCTTATCAAAAATCATAATATAGGCTTTTGCCTTAAAAATCATTATACGAGCCATTGTCGTAAAAACATCATACAATACGTTTTATAACGTTGTATAGAGTTAAATAAAAACCGTTATATGAATATGGTTATGAAAAACCAAAACACAAACATAATATCAATAATATGACCCCGTATTGCTAGTCAGGCAATATATCGTAATTCGGTGCGTATAGCAGTATTTCGTTATTTTTGGATTATTATAAGCCGCATGATATTGTTACCTTACTACAACAAACAACGGGTAGCTAGCCCGAAACTCAATTTGCCCATCTAAATTAGTGTGTCGTCACAATAATCACGATTGTGTAAATCTTCTCATACATAAATTCGCTTACCAATCAATGTGGCACGACGGAGATCAACCGTCAAGGCGCGAACTGGGGTGATGGTCCCCAAATAGTACTATTATATGCATAAGCGTCTACCAAATCCCGGTATTCACAATTCATGCTAATGGGACTTTTAGTGACATAACCTAACTTTAATAATCCATTTCATTTCATCTAACGGGTCATATAATCATACATCGGGTCATACCATCATTCGGGTCTAAATCAATAAACAAACAATCGGGACAAATGATGTCCTATTTTATCAAAACTAACATGTTATCTCCCTCGCGGGTTTATAAAATATTTCATAAAAACATTTAAAAGAGTGTGAGGCTATGAACTCACGTTGATGTGGGAAAGCGGGTTATCGGTAATTCGGATGTACGGTACGTGCTTCAGTCACGGAAACCTAGACCAATAATACTCGTCTTAGACTCTTATCCAATGACTTTATAAAAGTAAAAATTATGTATACATATGATGATTTTATATATATGATGATCAAGTGGGTTTATATATTCTCATTTACTCATTTTAGTGTTATGTGTTAGAAATTTTCAAGACTAGTTACACTAGTTCAACTTGTTTACATTTGAGGCCCAATTGGCCCATTACAAGCCCAATATATTATATTAGCCCAATTATACTTTTATTATCAGTATTATACTTTACATGTTGGGCCCAAATGGGTTAAGCCCAATAAGTAAGTTTATAAGTGTTTTACTAACTAGTCGGGTTTATAGTCCAATAAGGCTACTTTGGCTCGTTAATGTCTATATGTTATAAAGCTCGGTTTTTATCGGTTTTCACTTGTTATATAAGCTTATACATCAGTATATGAGTTTATAAAAGTTTTCATTAGACGGGTCCGACGTCTAAGTTTTATTTGATTGAAACGTTAATCTTTCGGTTTTAGCCGAAAAGACGTAAAATTTAGGTATATGATTTTATAACTTTGGAAAAACATTTATATTTACAATTTATATAACCTATCCCATTTTAATATCAATATTTATATAACTCTTTTATTATAGTTATTTTCAACTAGTGGGTTTTATATATATATATATATATATATATATATATATATATATATATATATATATATATATATATATATATATATATATATATATATATATATATATATATATATATATATATATATATATATATATATATATATATATATATATATATATATATATATATATATATATATATATATATATATATATATATATATATATATATATATATATATATATATATATATATATACATATATATATATATATATATATATATATATATATATATATATATATATATATATATATATATATATATATATATATATATATATATATATATTTTATATAAATTTTTGAGTGCTTATATTATATATTATTTATACAAAATCAGTCCTAAAAATCTAGTTTACTAAAATGATAATATCTAGAGTTATACATGGAGATAGAACCCCAAATATTTATCACAGAAACTACATGATATGTGCTTTATTTTATTCCTTTATAGCTACTGATGAATCAACCTCTAAGTATTTAATAAAATTCGTCCAAAACAGTGTAGTCAGATTTGCACTCTAAACTTGTTTTGATCATATCTCACTCATAATAATGATTCCATTGCATTGCCAACTCTCACATGTGTATAACACCTAATACTTACTGTATATTGATTCCACTTTACCATTTTATCAGTTTATCATTTGGTTAGTTACTGTTTTTATACAGCCAACTTATTAAGCAAGATTTTAACCTTTTTACATATGGTTTTCCATCTTTTTAACCATGTTTATCAACACCAAATCCCCACACAATATTTTTATCATCATATATTCAACATATAGATATACAATAGGAAAGAAAATACAAGAGTACATAATCAAAGTAACAAGAAGGATAGGAAGAATGATCCTTATACCACCATAGTGATGAAAAGATGAGGTTGATGAACAAGGCTTGGATTTTGATGGCAAGACTTGTGATATACCAATATCAACTTCAAGATCACCTATATTCATGAACATCTTGTAGAAAATCAGCCCCAAGACACCAAGGAAACTTCTTTTTGGATGTTATAATCACCACCATTCAATAGAGCTTCAAAAGGGCTTCATCATATGTGTGAATAACACATGATTTCATGGTTAAAACTGATCATATGAGAGTGTTTTTGGTTGAAATGGGACGAATTTAAAGAGAGAGATGAGAGGATTTTGAGGTGGTTTGCATGGGTAGAAAGTGTGTAATGGTTTGTTGCAAGTGGTTTGGTGGTTTGAAAGCTTACAAGTTAAGCTTGGTAAGACAAGTGTAAGCAACTTGTTTAAAGTTTGACACCAAGTTGGTGTGGTGTAGCATTGTGGCCGTCCCATGTGTGGGGGTGGGGAAAAACTTGTTTTGTCTCATCCCCAATTATTTACGGGTACTTCTCGATTCTAGTTTCCTCGATTTGCGTGCCCTCGGGTTGTTTTACGAAAAACGTTTTTATTAATTATGAATCAACGGCACAAAACGAATCTAATAAAAATTGTCTCATCAAAAACGGAGTTCAAAAACGTAAATACGTAATCCTAAGGTTTCCGGTTTAGTCATAAAAGACGTTAAATTATAATCGTAAGTCCTAATCTCTTCTCGTAAATTTGTGAGTTTATGAACTAACACAAATTTAAAATCTCAAAATAATATTCACGGATAAATTTATTTTCTGAAATGTCGGACTGTTACCAAAACGGTGTATGTAAACGTAAGCACGTAACGTAGAATCCTCCGGTTTAGACGTAGTCGATGCTACTTCAAGACGTAAATCCAAATTTCTTCCCATAAATGAGTGAGTTCATAATATAACATTAAAATAATATTTTCAAATAACAATTGAGAATAAAATATAAACCATAAATTGATGGATTGTCACACACAGTGTGTGCATACATTGCTGCATTACCCAATGGTTCAGTGATTACATATGAGGACCTTGAGCAAATCAGCGAGGAGAATTTGGAGGAGATGGACATTAAGTGGAATATGGCACTTGCAAGCAAAAGGGCCAATAGATGGAATAGGATATTTAGGAAGAAGATGACCTTTAATGCAAAAGACACTGTTGGGTTTGATAAATCCAAGGTTGAGTGTTACAATTGCCATAGAATGGGTCACTTTATGAGGGAATGCAGATCTCCAAGAAGATCTGATGTTGGAAATCCTTTAAGCCAAATCATTAAGGTTGAAGACACATAGGCTATGGTTGCCATGCAAGAAATTGATGGTGTTGGATGGGACTGGTGCTTTATGGCCAAGGAGGTGGAAGAGAACAAGGCCTTGATTACAGAGAAGGAAGAAGAAGAGCATGTTCACTTTGCTCTCATGGCACATTCTTCGTCTTCATCAGATAATGAGGCATATGATGATGCTTTTTGTAGTAAAGGTTGTCGTTTGAACACTGAAAAACTTAACAAAGAAATTTTAAAGTTAAAATCAGATGTTAGTTATCTAATTGTCAACTTGCACTTGTTCGAACTGAAAAGACTGTAGCAGAATACAAGAAAATGGAGCTTGACCTAAAAGATCAAATTAACATTTTGTCTCATGACCTCAAAGTTAGTGTTGACCTTAGGGACATTTTGGAGAGATCTAAAGGAGTCATACAAGCTAAGTTAGATGAGGCCATTAAAAACAAAGAGAATGTAGGGATTAAAATTCAAAGATTTTATAAAGCTTCTTAAACCCTAGAAAAATGTGTAAGTGAGCAAAGAGACTCTAGGGATATGACTGGGATTGGGATGAAAGAGTATGCTGATGTTCCACCACCTGTTGGGAACTTTTATGGTGTCCTTAGAAAGGATTTATCTTGGACTGGTATACCAGAACTCCAAGAAAAGGAATTCATTCCTCCACCAAGAGTTCTTACTCCAGTAGAGGAATATAAGCAGAAATTGACTGACTTGAAACAATGGAAGAATGCCAATCCTACTTTGTTTGTTAAAGGTGGCATGCTTAGTGAAAGCCCAAATGAGTCTACACCCATAATTGTGACCAACCCTTCTACTGGAAAACCTATTGACCTTGGCTCAAATGTTAATAGAAAACCAAGTGTTAAGTATGCTGAAATGTATAGGAAACCTAGGTCACCACAAAGTCAAGTTAGTGATAATGGGACAGGGTTCTTTTCATCTAGACCTAGGGTTATGTCTAGAAAAGCTTTTTATATTTGTGGGAGTTTTTCACATTTGGCGTATAAGTGTGTCAGTGCTTCAAAAGTCAACGCTGACAAAAAGTCAACCATGGTCAAACCCAGACCTTGTGTCCAACAAAGTCCACAAGTTACTAGACTAACTCCATTCTTTACTAAAGGGTCTAATACTCATGGACAAAGGCCTTTTCAAAAGACCAATACATGGTCTAACAGACAATGGGTTCTTATAGCAAACCGTAATTTTGGCGCTGACAAGTGCAATTTCAGCGTTGTCAAGAACAATTTTAACGCTGACAGGAATGTTTCCAATGCTGTTAGACCAGGTAATAACAAGTATTTGCAGCCAAAGGGAAATGGGTCTAAAACTTCATCTAGTTTGACATGGAGACCCAAAAAAAGACCAAAACCCTGATTCTTATGGGATTTCTATGACCTGTAACATATTTCATTATATTTTAAAGGTCATAACTAAACCAATTGGGGTTAACTCGGTGTTCAATCCTTAAAGGGATGAACAAGTAGTTGTTATAAGGACTAAATTTGTTCTTGTTGAACTACCAAATGACTCCAAGACTGCTCAGGCTTGGGTTCCCAAAGAAAACAAATTTGTTTTCTTTATGTGTAGGGCATTCAAAAACAGGTAAATGATTATGGCAATTGGGATAGTGGATGCTCTAGGCACATGACGGGGAAGGAAGATCATTTGACCAACTTTACCCCCATTAAAGATGGTGACAAAGTGTACTTTGGAGGAGGATATGGTACAATTACTGGCAAAGGCACTCTTATCACCAATAATTTGCGTTTTGAAAACGTATTTCTGGTAAAAGAACTTGATTATAATATGTTTAGTGTATCACAAGTTTGTGATAAAAAGAATAAGGTTCTTTTCACTGATACTGAATGCTTGGTGTTAAACAAAGACTTTAAGATACCTGATGAGAAGTTTATTGATTATAGAACACCTAGGCATAAGGACATTTATAATGTGAATCTTAATCGAATTAGGATGAATAATAATTTGTGATATCTATATGTTAAGGCTTCAGTGGATGAAAGTAATCTATGGCACAGAAGGTTAGGGCACATAAACTTTAAGAACATAAACAGACTTGTGAGACATGGTTTAGTAGATGGTTTGCCTGAAAATGCTTTCCACAATGATCATTCTTGTGTTGCATGTCTTAAAGGCAAATAGCACAAAGTCTCATTTAAGTCTAAACTTGTGCACTCTAGTTCTAAACCACTTCACTTGCTGCATATGGACTTATTTGGTCCAACTAATATAGAAAGCTTAAATGGTAAATCTTTTTGTTTTGTCATGACTGATGATTTTTCTAGATTTACTTGGACTTTCTTTTTGGCTTTGAAAAGTGAAACTGTTGGGAAATATTTGTCAAGTGTCAAGTACCGTTAGTGTATTCTAAGTACTATCAGTGTTATGTAAGTACCGTTAGTATTAACGTGGTACATAGTAAGTACTGCTACTTATAAAGTAAGTACTGCTATGATGATTAGGACGAATATATCTTTGTATAAGATATGTCATAGTTATAGTTAGAGTATATCTTATGTGATATACTTAAATAGTTAGAATATTGATAATATATCGTCTGTGATATAGTTATCTTTATAGAATATGCTAAGGTTTTTAGGGTCCCTTACTCTATAAAAGGAACATAGGTACAATGTCTTTCATGTACCTCATTCAAGTCGATTAATAAGAGAATCGAATAGTTAAAAGTAATTCTGTTCTTTTGTGCTTTATAAGTTAGATTCCGCATAACTTATTTAGTGCTAGTAAGAGTGCTCAAAGTGTTTTAGTTTGATTACAATCTACTATACTAATTCTTAACAGAATATAGATCCAACCAAAGGGATCAACAAGTGGTATTAGAGCTTGTTGAGAAACTCTGAAAAAGAAGAACACAACCCTATACACTCCACACATACCAAAACTCAATGTCTCAACCAGATGGTGATGATGCTCACTTGGATGATGTTCAGAACCCTGATCCTATACCACAGGGACAACCACAAGTTGTGCATCCTGCACCAGCACAAGGTGTTCAAGCCGTGAATGTTGTAGCTACCTCTACAACAACACCTTCTCATACTTTATCTGCTGTTAAACTCCCAGTTCTCAAAGGTGACAATTATGAGACATGGGCTATGTAGATGGAACATTACTTCAATCACACAGATCACACTGTGTGGCAAGTTATCAAGAATCGGAAAAAGAAGCTACACTGGTTGCCAGACGGTACATGCTATGCCCTACCTGATGTGACTGCTGAAGAGGTACAAACAGAGATCAGAGAGAGAAAATCCAGAACTGCTTTGGCTATGGCTCTTTCTGAAGACATCCTAACAAGCTTCCATCATTATAAGGATGCTAAAGCTATGTGGGATGCTATAAAACTTAGATTTGGGGGTACTGACAAATCTAAGAAGATAAAGAATATTGTTCTTAAGCAAGAATATAACTTCTCAATTACCAGTATAGAGGGGATACATGGTGGCTATGGAAGGTTCAGTAAGTTGCTTATTCAGTTGGCAGTTTATGGACAAGTAATTCCTAATGAAGAAGCTAATTTAAAATTCTTAAGAAGTGTTCCACCAGAGTGGAAAGCAATGGCTATGCACTTCATCACAAGAGATGATTTGGAAACAACTCCTTTTGATCATCTCTAAAATAATCTTAGAGCATATGAGATGGATGTGAAAGGCACTGAAGTAAAGGCAGCGACTACTTCAAAGTCTAACTTGGCTTTTGTGTCAGATGGAAACATCGGTACTTACTTTCATAATACCGCTAGTGGATCTAGCAGCAGTACATACTTCACAAATACCGCTGGAGGACTTACAAGCAGTACTTACCCACAAAGTATTGAAGGCAGCCCTATTGTCTCTCAGAATCCACATGGAAGGTCTTCACCATTGTTTAATGACAATGATGCCTTCTAATTCTTTGTTGGACAAGATAACAGGCCAATATTGACACTTAATGACTTGTTCCAAATGGATGATGTTGATGTTGAATAAATGGATCTTAAATGGCAAGCTGCTATGGTGTCATTAAGATCTAATAGGTTCTTCAAGAAGACTGGAAGAAAAATGACTGTTGATTCTAATGAGCCATTAGGATATGACAAGTCCAAAGTTGAATGCTATAACTATGGAAGGAATGGACACTTTGTAAGAGAATGCTCTAGAGATAAAGTTGATAATAGCAATCAGAAGTCCAAGCACGGCTATAGAACCAGTCCAAGGATAACTGAAAGATTTCCAAAAGGAAACATCAGGAGTCCTAAAGGAACCAAAGCATTTGTTACTATAGATGGAGTGGTGAACTGGGCAGAAGATGAAGAAGAAGAAGAGCTTGGTTTAATGGCTCTCTCACATAAAGATACTGAGGTACATCCTTGTTCTAAAGACTGTGTTCTTAAATTTGATAGCCTAAAAGTAGAACTAGAGGAACAGTATCAAAAGGTTAACACATGCACTGTAGAATTAAATGCTTTTAAACAGGGTGTTGTTAAATTAGAAGAAAATATAGTTTTGTATAAAAAGGCTCAACAAAACTATGAAGAGAAAATAAGGATTTTGACTCTTCAAATGAGGGAAAAAGATGTGGAAATAAAAGCTTTTGAAACACAACTGTTAAAAATATCAACAGAAAATGAAGCTTTAAAAGCCAGTCTTTGTAATGAAAGGGAAGTGATTAATCATTGGCAAAAATCCTCTAAAGGATTGGAAAAATTGATTAATTCACAAATGGGGTATTATGATAAATCAGGCCTAGGATATATTGAGGACCAACCTGGGATAACTTTAACTGACAAGGACTTATCAAAAGGGATTTTTGATTGTTCTAGTGAGATAGATGATACACCTAAAAATGATAGATATGCTGAAGGAATGAAGGTAGTTCCTCCACTACTATCATGAATTTTCATGCCCCCTAGTAATGATACAAGTATAGAGTTAGAAGAACCAAAGGTTAAAAACACCTTAAACTCTAGTACTTTGTCCCAAGAAAAGACGGTTGTGACCAAAAATATTGTTTATCCTCCTTTAATGAACAACTTTGTTTCTGAGGAATCTAAGACTAGTTCTGCTCCCAAGCAGGTAAAAACTCCTAGCAAGATATTGGAAAACAATGTAAAACTTAAAAAAGCCAAAAGGGGTGGGCTAGGTTTTGAGAAAGTAAAGTCAAAACAACCTTTTAGGTCTTCTTTAAGAAGAAAAGGATGTTATGTTTGTGGTAGTCTAAGTCATTTTATCAAAGATTGTACATTACATGAAGATAAAATTGTGAAACAAAAGGCTACACAAAGGGTAATGAAAAACAGTAATGGGAAAAATGCACATGTTTATAGGAATCAGAAACTTAAAAATGACAAACCTAAGTTTGATCACACAAGGGTAGTTAAACAGATTAAAAATAACTCTACCAAAGTTTTGTTCCTAGGGCAGTACTTATGAAACAAGGTCTAGTGCCTTTAAAGTCTGGTAAACCAAGTACCGGCAAGTCTAGACCTACAAGTACTGCTAGACCAAACTTAAGTACTGTTGGTTTAAAGTCTGTAAAACCAAAGTTCTCCAAGACTTCTAAGAAAGTTTTTGAAAAATTTAAAACACCTAGAAGTAATTATAAAAACAAACCAGTACAAATGTGGGTTCCTAAAAGAGATAAATCATGTGTTAAAGCAAGTACCGCTAAAGCAGTACTTAAGGCAAAGAAGTCTGAGTACATAGAGTCACCCTATGACTTTGACTACATAAATGAAATCATGAAGTATAAGAGCAAAATTAGCATTACTGGGAATGCTTCAGTATAAACTCTTAAATGTATAGGTCCCGCAAGATCCGAGCCAAATGTGGCTTGCGTCCCTGTTAAAAACTAATGAGTTTTATTTGTGTGTAGGGGCATCTAATTGATGAATTAAAAGATAAAGGTATAGTAGATAGTGGATGCTCAAGACACATGACAGGAAACAAAGATTTTCTTGCTGAATTTGAAGAATTCAGAGGAGGTCCAGTAGACTTTGGGGGTAGCAAAGATAGAATCACTGGCAAAGGGAAAATCAACACAGGAAAGTTGGAATTTGAAGATGTGTTCTTTGTAAAAGAATTGAATGAGTTCAATCTCTTTTTCTGTATCACAAATGTGTGATAAAAAGAACAAGGTGTTGTTCACAGACAAAGACTACTTGGTGCTGTCTAAAGACTTTGAGATGCCTAAGGAATCTCAAATACTGCTTAAAGTACCCAGGCAAGAAAATATGTACACCTTTAATCTTCATACTATTACTCCAACAGGTGGTATTACATGTTTGCTAGCTAAGGCTTCTTTAGATGAGTCAAATTTGTGGCATAGAAGGTTAGGTCATGTGAATTTCAAGAATCTTAATAGATTAGTGAATAGGAATTTGGTTAGAGGTCTACCTAACAAATCTTTTCAAAATGATTTCACATGTGCTGCCTGTCAAAAAGGTAAACAACATAGAGCCTCTTGTAAGACCACGACTGTTAACAGTGTGACAAAACCTTTACAGCTTTTACATATGGACTTGTTTGGTCCAGTTTCTATCAGAAGCATTAGTCATAAGACCTTTTGTCTAGTCATAATTGATGATTATAGTAGATTCAGCTGGGTTTTCTTTTTAGCTCTTAAAAGTGAAACAAATGAATTACTTAAGGATTTTAAAACTTTAGTTGAAAAGCAGTTCACTAAACAGGTTTTAATCATTAGGACTGATAATGGGACAGAATTCAAGAATGCTGAATTTGATGAATTCTGTAGGTCTAAAGGAATTAAGAGACAATTTAGTAATCCTATAACTCCACAACAAAATGGAGTAGCTGAAAGGAAGAATAGGACACTGATTGAGGCTGCTAGAACTATGCTGGCTGATTCACTTTTGCCAAATACCTTTTGGGCAGAAGCAATCAATACTGCATGTTATGTGTTGAATAGGGTCCTAGTAACCAAGCCTCAAAACAAAATACCTTATGAATTTTTGACTGATGTAAAGCCTAACATAATTCATTTAAGACCGTTTGGGTGTCATGGGTCTATACTAAATACTCTTGATTACTTGGGAAAGTTTGATGGAAAGTCTGATCCAGGATATCTTGTAGGATATTTAGTGCAAAGTAAAGCAAATAGGGTTTATAATTTGGCAACTAAGAAGGTTGAAGAAAATGCTTATGTTAATTTCTTAGAAACTAAACACCATGTCCCAGGAATAGGTTATGCTTGGATGTTTGATTTAGATTATCTAACTAACTCCATGGATTATTATTCTTTGCAAAAGGATTGTCAAACTAACAATGCAGGTGAGGAGTCGAGTGCAACTAATACAGGTACTCAAGAAGATGTTTCTTCATCAGATGATGATGTTCATATCTATGTGCCCAACATGCCTACTGTTACTCCCACGTCTGCCACTCCCAAGAAGTAAACCATGCCATCAAATGATGATCAAGCCTCCCAAGAGCTTCAGAGGCTTCAAGATCAAGAAAAGAATGCTACATCTACTAATAGGCATTCAGGAGAAGAATCTTTTGAGTCACAACACTCAGCAGTACATACTACACCTAGCGGTACTTCATCTGCAAGTACTGCTAAGTCAAAATCTGCCAAATCTGTTGACTCACTAGAAGAGATTTTACAAGCTATGGACGATGAAGACTTACATGCTAGTCCAACTAAAGGAATCTTCTACGAAGCTTCCTATGATGAGCAGGGTGTAGTAACTGATTTCAATAATTTGGAAACAGAAATTCCAGTCAGTTATATTCCCACTCATAAAGTCAACAACAACCATCCTACTACACAGATCATTGGAGATCCCAAGTCTGTTGTACAAACCAGAAGACAACTTCAAACCAATATTGAAACTTATGCACTTGTGAGTTATGTCAAACAACAGCAGAGAACAAATTATAAAAATACTCAACGTTGTTTGTTTGCCTGTTTCTTATCTCAAGTAGAGCTCAAAAACATTTCTCAATCTCTTGATGAAGAAAGTTGTGTAGATGCCATGCAAGAAGAATTAACACAATTTGAGCTACAAAAAGTTTGGATACTTGTGGATCTTCCCTCAAGTAAAAGAGTAATTGGTACTAGATGGGTTTTCAGGAACAAGAAGGATGAAAGAGGGGTTGTTGTGAGGAACAAGGCAAGACTTGTTTCTCAAGGCTATAGACAGGAAGAAGGGATAGAGTATGATGAGGTTTTTGCACCAGTGGCAAGGATAGAATCCATTAGGTTATTTTTGGCCTTTGCATCATATATGGGATTTATAGTCTATAAAATGGATGTGAAAAGTGCCTTTATATATGGTACTATTTCAGAGGAGGTATATGTCTCACAACCTCCAGGTTTTGTAGATCCTAAATTCCCCAATAGAGTCTACAAGGTTATCAAAGCACTTTATGGTCTGCATCAAGCTCCAAGAGCCTGGTATGCAACCTTATCCAATTTTCTACTAGAACATGGATATAGGAGAGGAACCATTGACAAAACTCTATTCATCAAGAAGAATGCTAAGGATATCATTCTAATTCAAGTTTATGTTGATGACATCATTTTTGGTTCTACCAAGAAGACATGGTGTGAAGAGTTTGAAGCTTTGATGAAAGGAAGATTTCAAATGAGTTCTATGGGAGAACTAACTTTCTTTATGGGACTACAAGTTAAACAAAGGAAAGATGGAATATTTATCAGCTAAGATAAATATGTTGCTGAAATCTTGAAGAAATTTTCATGTATGGATACAAGGAGTACAAGCACACCTTTTGAAGCCAAGAAGTCTTTATCAAAAGATGAACATGGAGAAGATGTTGACATTCATCTATACAGGTCAATGATTGGTTCATTGATGTATCTTACTGCTTCAAGGCCAGATATAATGTTTGCTGTGTGTGTTTGTTCAAGGTTCCAAGTTCATCCAAAGGTGTCACATCTACATGCTGTGAAGAAGATTTTTAAATATCTTAAAAGTCAACCCAATTTAGGATTATGGTATCCTAGAGATTCCACCTTTGAATTGGAAGCTTACTCAGACAGTGATTATGTTGGAGCTATTCATGATAGGAAATCCACAACAGGAGGTTGTCAATTCCTAGGCAGAAGACTCATATAATGGCAGTGTAAGAAGCAAACCATTGTTGCTACTTCTACAACTAAAGCTGAATATGTAGCTGCTGCTCATTGTTGTGGACAAGTACTTTGGATTCAAAATCAATTGTTAGATTATGGGTTTAACTTCATGAAAGCCAAGATTTACATTGACAATGAAAGTACTATATGCATTTTCAAGAATCCAGTGTTTCACTCTAAGACCAAGCATATTGAAATAATACATCACTTTATAAGAGATGCTTATGACAAAAAGCTTATTCCAGTCTTGAAGATTCATACAGACAACAATGTAGCTGATTTGTTGACCAAGGCATTTGATGCAAAGAGATTCGAATTCTTGGTGACACACATTGGTATGCTCAACCAATAACTTGCTGCATATGTTGAGGGGAGGTAATAGTTGTACAAATTTTTATAATTTTTATTGTATAGTCTATGTTTTGTGTTTTTGATGTAATTGCAGGTTAACAGAAAAAGATAAAAGAGGTTACATTGTTAATGGAAAGCATGAACTGGTAAAAATTGTGAGGTACCGTTGTCACTCCAAGTACCGCTAGCACAAATTCAAGTACCGCTTATGTTTCATGTACCGCTACATGTCTGTTGTACCGTTAAGGGTCTCTTTTGTAAATTTGGCGGTTTCTTCGCGCTTGGGTTTGTTATTTACTTAAATACTGACTCCAATTACACAATTGATTCACCTAATCTTTTATTTTTATCTCTTGATTCTATAACCTCTCTCTAATTTTTCGATCATAAAAAATACTAATGGCTGCTTTACAAGTAATCTCTAAGCACAATTGGGTTGTGAATCTTGCTATGAATGATGACTCTCTTGGTTTCCATGAGATGCTTAGTTTCCTATCTCGAAGTCATGTTCGTTGTGCACTCACTGTAAGTCCAGTTGTCTCTATTTCCATTGTTGAACAATTTTGGAATACTGCTGTATTAGGTATTCAGTTTGATCAACCTTGCATTAAGGCTAGGGTGAATCATAGAAACATATATGTAACTGAGGTACTGCTAAGAGCAAGTTTGAGATTAAATGATGAAAATGGACTTAGTATGCTTAATAATACAGAGATTCATGATGGCCTTGCAGCCATGAGCTATGGAGGTGGTAGGGAAAGTCTCACTTTCCTTAAAGCTTTATTTTCACCTCAATGGAAATTGCTTTTTCATGCTATAATTCACTGTTTAAGCTCTAAAAGTACATCTTTTGATCAAATTCCTACTGCATTAGCATTAGCTGGTGTTTGTCTAGCAAATAACAGGGTTTTTAATTTTTCAAAATTAATTTTTGAAGGCATGACTAGGAATTTGGAAGGGACTAAGAAGTTTTTAATGTATCCTAGATTCATTCAGACTTTAGTTAGTGACCAAATACCTAACCTACCAGAGTTAACTGATACATGGGATGTTCATACATTTACAAAGAGAACTTTCTCTTTCTTGACCAAACAAGGCAATGCCTTTACAGGAACAGTTACACCATTGTTTGCTCATATGTTAGCCCAACATGCCAATCTAGAAGGTAAGGAACCTAGCAATGCTAGTGCTTCTCAGCAAACTCCTCCTCACCAGAGTTCCCATTTCCTAAAAGATTCACAATCTTCTTCTCACAATGTTGGTGTTCCAGCAAACACTGATGAGATGATCCACACACCTGCTGCTTCTATTGCTACTAGTGGTTCACCACAAGCACAAGCACCAGAGGTGGTGGATGTTGCAAATTTAAATGCTTTGTGTACAAGTTTGTCCCAACAGGTATAGGTGTTTTAGAAAGAAAAGCTTGTTCAAGACAAGAAAATTGCTGAATTGGAAGCTAGCCTAATCAAGTTAAGTAACAAAGTGTCACCTTGGATGAGGCAACATAGATCTATTCAGAAGTCTGCAATCAAGAAGCAAAGATTCGGGAACCATAAGAAAAGGCAACTGAATGCAACCAAACAGGGGAGGAATTATGAAGAACAACCACCTTCTTTTGATAATCAGACAAGGATCTCTGGAAATGACATCAATTTTGAATTGGATAAAGATGTCATAGGGACTAATGAAGATGGAACTGGTTTAGAGACTAGTGTGGATGGACCTTCAAATATGGAGATTCAACAGGAAGAACCACAGCCTACTCATGAGGAGCCACAAGTTGAAGAAATAATGGTAACTCAGCCAACACCACCACCTCAATCACCACTTTAAACAAATTGGAGTGCTTTCTATGAGAAGTTGGAGGAAATTAACATTCAGTTTCCTATATATTCAACTCCATCACCAAAAAGACAAGTATGGTTTCAAAGGAAACAGACTTTGCAAGTACTGTCTAGATCAAGAATGTGCAATGGATCAGACAAGACAAGACTACTAAGCCAACTAAGCCGATTGCAAGTACCGCTGGTGATCATCCTTCACTAGAAAGTCAAACTCCTTTTGGAGAAGATGAGACTTTAGCCCAATTGTTGTTTGACTTAAGAAAGAAGAATTTAGTTGAGAAGACTAAACAAGCAGAGGCAGAGAAAAAGACACAACAAGAAGTTCTTGCCAAAAAGAATCAAATTCAAGGTAAGAAAGTACAAGATTCACACCCTACTAAAGGTATAGTTATTCAACAGCAAGCTAATGAGGAAAGATCTACCAAGCTGAAGAAGAAGCTACCTAAGATCCAAAGGATAAGGGGAAGAAGCAAATAGTATCAGAATCTGAAGATGACAGTGATTCAGATGATGATATAAACAAAGTCATGTACAGATTTAATCAATTGGACCATGATGAGGAATTTGCTTACAGAATGCAAGCATAAATTCGTGAAAATGAATTACATGAAGAACTTGCAGCAAAGCAACATTTGCTAGAAGCTAAAAGAATACAGCAAGAATGGAACATACAAGAGTATGAAGGGATTCAAGTTGAATTACATGCAAGTGAGCTTCTTGCATACTCATTGATAGCTGAAGAGAGAGATGCATATGATGAAGAAGAGAAATCAAAATTGATTGATGATCTGGTAAGGGAGCAACAAAGATTCTTTGCTGAAAAAAGAAGAAAAGAAAAGATTAAGCCTCCAACTACTATGCAGATTAGGAATCAAATGATGCATTTTCTTAAGAAAGTTAAGGGTTTTACTCATATTCAGCTGGTCAAGAAGAATTTTGAAGAAATCAGGACTTTATATGAGCAAAATAAGAGAACTGAATTGAATTTTGTTGAGATTGGATCTGAAGCAGATAGAAAAGTTGTTGAGAGAGTTTAAAAGACATCTGCAACAATAAAGGCAATTTGGTAGTACTCTTAGAATTGAGCCAAGTACTGCTGAACCTACAAATACATCTCCACCTATCAAGACCACTTATGTGAGGAAGAATAGAAAGGAGAAGGTAAGTTCAAGGGAGGAAGAGATTGCTCAAAGAATTAATATAGGAGTTGAAGCTCAAGATATTGCTCAGACTGAAAATGTACAAGCAGTACATACACAGTCAACAGTACATACAACAATTCATACTGAGGAGATGGTACATACAAACTTGGAAGAGGGTTCAACAGAACTTGAGGGAATTTCCAAGGGTGTTAAAAGGAAAAGGTCAACAAAGACAAAGAAGAAAGCCAAGAGGGCTAAATCAACATCAGAGGATAGTGATGATGATGAGATCTTGAAGAAGTACTTGAAGATTGTATAATTTGAAGATCAATGTATTGATACAGAGATTTTTGGAAAGAGAGCATCCATTGCTAAATGGATTTACTCTATGTCTGAAGAACTTGAAGCTCATGGAATTCAGAGAACTGATGGCACAACAAGGATATTCAGACTTTTGGAGGATATTCTTCACATTCTTGACAGACAAGATATTCAAGATCTTTCCAGGTTAGTTCAAGAAGCCAGTGCAGGTAAAACTGAAGTAACACTATGATACTGGGAATTTCTCTTTATGTATGAGCCACACAATTGTAATCAAGAAATGTTGAAAGAATTAGAGAATCAGGTTCCTAGTTACTGGAGATATTATAGGTCATGTGGATTGCATATTTTAGATGTAGATGATGTTACATACTATATGCTGCAAGAGAAAACTTACCCTTTCAAAAGAAAATTGTTGGAAAGGATGTTAGAACAACAATTAGAAGTTACAGAAGAATCTGTTGATGCTTTGGAGTTGATCAGAATGGTTAAACAACAAATCAAGGATTTGAAAGATGAGGAAGAAGCTGAGAAAGAGCCTTAAGTGTTTGACTTTCAGTCACACTTCACAAATGGTTCTCAGTTCACCATGTCTAACACACATAAGAACTGGCTAGTCCATAAGCAAATGGTTTGTGGTAAAGACTTATCAAATCCGTTGAAAGCTGATAGTTTGCTAAAAACTATATGGTTCTAACTCACCTTGTTTCAAGACAAAGAGTTGGCTAGTCCTAGACAAACAGTACTAGGTAAAGACTTCATCAAATCCGTTGATGGTTGACAATTTACAAAAAATTGTATTCATTACACCTTATTCTTTATGAATAAAGTATTGGCTATTCTAGAGTGTACGGCTAACAGGTAAAGAATTTATCAAAACCGTTGATAGCTGGTGATTTGCTAAAAATCATGAAGCCAATACAGATTGGTTTTTGTTGTTAACTGTTTTATTTCAGGTATGAAGATTGCAAGCAAAGAAGTATTTAAAAGATACTTAGAAGGTTTTGTCTCATCAAATCAAGACAAAGGTTCATGATTCAGAGTTCAAAGATTTAACTCAAGAAGACAATAACTGATGCTGCAAAGATAAGTGAATGTTTAGAAGACACAAGAAGATCTAAGTTTGAAGAAAAAGATGATACTCATGATGTTTGAAGATTATATTATCAGGAGAATATCTACATTTGAACTGTTTGGCTACATTCAGTTGGATACAAATACAAATTACCAAGTTCAATCCAAGGATGAAGGAAAGACTGAAGACATGTATTTTAATCCATCCAGTACAAAAGAAACAAGAAGACAACAAGTTATCATTCTTGTTTAGGGGAGGATTGTTGGGAATTATTTGTCAAGTGTCAAGTACCGTTAGTGTATTCTAAGTACTGTCAGTGTTGTGTAAGTAGTTAGTATTAACGCGGTACATAGTAAGTACTGCTACTTATAAAGTAAGTACTGCTATGATGATTAGGACGAATATATCTTTGTATAAGATATGTCATAGTTATAGTTAGAGTATATCTTATGTGATATACTTAAATAGTTAGAATATTGATAATATATCGTCTGTGATATAGTTATCTTTATAGAATATTCTAAGGTTTCTAGGGTTCCTCACTCTATAAACGGAACGTAAGTACAATGTCTTTCATGTACCTCATTCAAGTTGATTAATAAGAGAATCGAATAGTTAAAAGTAATTATGTTCTTCTGTAGTTTATAAGTTAGATTCCACATAACTTATTTAGTGTTAGTAAGAGTGCTTAAAGTGTTTTAGTTTGATTACAAACTACTATACTAATTCTTAACAGAATATAGATCCAACCAAAGGGATCAATAGAAACTATCACAGTTTTGATTAACTTTATTACCCAAATTAAAAAGAAAACAGGGAATGAGGTTAAAATACTTAGAAGTGATAATGGTGGTGAATTTAGAAACAAATTGTTAGATGACTTATGTGTCAATAAAGGGATTACTAGGCAGTTCAGTGTAGCTAGAACCCCACAACAGAATGGGGTGGCTGAAAGGAAGAATAGAACACTCATAGAAGCAGCTAGGATAATGTTGGTTGATGCTCATTTTCTCATTGCTTTTTGGGTTGCGGCTGTGAATACAGCCTGCTATGTTCAGAATAGGGCATTGATCAACAAAATCCACAATAAGACACCTTATGAGCTATTTTGGAATAGGAAACCTAATATTGGTTTTCTTAAACCCTTTGGATGTCATGTAGTGATACTTGATACTAGTGATGCCTTAGGAAATTTTAGTGCTAAAGGTGATGAAGGCTATTTTATGGGCTATTCAGTGCAGAGTAAAGGATATAGGGTTTACATTAAGAAAGAAAAGCATATACTTGAAAAGGTACATGTTAAATTTTTAGAAAGTAAACCTAGTGATCCTTAGAGTGGACCAAATTGGTTCTTTGTTTTAGAACCTTTATATAGAACCATGAATTTCAGGTAAACAGGTTGACAATGAAGTAGGATCACATGCAGTCAAATCAACCCCCATACTTGAGTATGTTACCATCCCTATATAGACAGATGGGTTTGCTGTTGCTGCTGCTAGAAAGGAAAAAGATGGTCCACAAGAAAAGCCAATTCATGAAAACATGCATGAATCTACAAGCGTTGATAAAGGCAATTCTGACGCTGACAGGCCAAATTCAGGCGTTGATAACTCAAACGTTGACAGGCCAAGTTCAGGCGTTGACAACCCATTTTACCATTTATTCTTTTCAAATGTTTTTGAACAAGGTGAACCTTCCACAGTTCATGAAGAGATTCATTCTGGTGATGATGGAGGAGAACTTGAAGATGATATTAGCAACATGGAGACTTAGATTGAAGACAACACACTTATAGAAGGAGGAACACTTACATCTACTATCAGAAATCATCCTCCTTCTCTAATCATTGGTGATGTGTTGTCTCCTGTTCAAATAAGAAGGTCTCATCAGAATCAAGGAGGTTTTATTGCCAATATCCACAAGAAGGTTGATACCCCTCTTGTACAGACATGTTTGTTTGCTTGTTTTCTATCACAACAGGAACCTAAGAAGATTTTTGATGCTCTTAAAAAACCAAGTTGGGTGGAAGCAATGCAGGATGAGCTTCACCAATTTGCTACTTAAGATGTTTGGGGGTTAGTAGATTGTCCTAGATGTTTTAGACCTATAGGGACAAGATGGGTTCTTAGAAACAAGAAGGATTAAAGAGGGATTGTGGTCAGAAACAAGGCACGTTTAGTTGCTCAAGGCTATACACAAGAAGAAGGGATAGACTATGAAGAGGTTTTTGCACCTGTTGCAAGGATTGAAGCAATAAGGATTTTCCTAGCCAATGCTTCTTGCATGGGCTTCATAGTTTATCAAATGGATGTGAAGAGTGCTTTTCTTTATGGCACAATTGCAGAAGAGGTTTATGTGATGTCGCTTCCTGGTTTTGAAGATTCATAACATCTAGACAAGGTGTATAGGGTGAAGAAAGCAATGTATGGACTGCATCAAGCCCCAAGAGCATGGTCTGGAACATTCCACCTATCTGGTGGAAAATAGATTTAAGAGGGGCACCATAGATCAGACTTTATTTACCAAGAATATTGGTAAGGAATTTTTACTTGTTCAGGTCTATGTGGATGATATCATCTTTGGCTCTTCAAGTCCAAAGATGAGTGAAGACCTTTCCAAGCTCATGACAGATAAATTCAAGATGAGTGCAATGGGAGAGATGAATTTCTTTCTAGTTTTACAAGTTCAACAGAAAGAAGATAGTATTTTTATCTCTCAAGACAAATATGTAGCATAAATCTTGAAGAAGTTTGGCTTTTCCCCACATGAAAAACGGGCTAGCACACCCATGGATAGGGAACACCCTTGGGGAAAGATTGGAGATGGAAAAGAGGTGGATGTCAGGCATTATAGGTCAATGATTGGATCATTGATGTATCTTACAACTTCTAGACCTGACATCATGTTTTCTGTGTGTGCATGTTCACGCTATCAAGTGACTCCCAAAGAGTGTTATCTTCATGTTGTCAAGAGGATCTTCAGATACCTTAGGTGCTATCCCACCTTGGGATTATGGTATCCAAAGGATTCTCCATTGGATCTTATTGGTTATTCAGATAGTGATTATAGAGGTGACAAGTTTGATAGAAAATCCACAATTGGTTGTGCCAATTTCTTGGGAGTAGATTGATATCTTGGCAATGCAAGAAACAAACAGTGGTGGCCAACTCTACAACTGAAGCAGAATATGTAGCTGCAGCTGCTTGTTGTGGACATGTCTTATGGATTCAGAACCAACTGTTGGATTATGGGTATAATTTTATGCATACCAAGATTTTTGTAGACAATAATAGTACATTATGCATATTTAAGAATCCTGTACATCATTCTAAAACAACACACATAGAAATTAGACATCATTTCATAAGAGATTGTTTTGAAAAAGGTTTAATACAACCAGATAGGGTTGACACAGAAGAAAATGTGACAGATTTGTTAACTAAACCTTTTGATGCTGAGAAGTTTCAATACTTTGTAACAAGTATTGGAATGATCAATCTTACCTAAATTGTGTTTTTGAAACTTATTGTAAAAGTATGTACAGGATATGCACTGTTATTGGTCTTTGTAAAAAATTAGATTTTCCACTTTATTTGTCTAACGCTGAGAAAGGTTATTTTAACACTGATAAGTGTTAAAATGGACGTTGACAGCAATATGTTAGTTTTGTGGTTTTTGATCTAATTATACAGGCATTATGAGCATTGTACAAATGGATACAGGGTTGCTTATGGATCTTTGGAGCTTACTAGGAGTGTGTTCCAGTTTATGGATGATGGTTGAAATGTTTAAATTCCTATCTTGACATAAATTTTTATTGCTTATTTAATTTTTGGCAACTTTGTATATCATATTTTAAAGGGAGGTTTAGGGAACCTTTAGAACTTTTTTGGGTATTCTTATAATGCTCTTATCACAATTCTAGATTGTATCCACTAGTGAGTATGAGTTAGTTTACTAATTCGTGAGGTACTATAGCATGCAAAGTTGAAATACTTTGCACGCTGCCAAGACTTTTTCACCCAGAATTGGTTATGGTCGGTTGGGAGACTTGGGTATGATTTTATTGGGCTTACCTGGGATGTTACAAGGGATTTATATGAGATAACTTCATTGTTAAGAACTTTGGTTAGCAAGGGACACTTGAGGGAAATTATGTCTATCTTGCTTAAGCAAGTGTGCATGATTGGACAGTGCTTGCCACCCTATAGAGATTTTTAGTCTATAAGTTATCTTTACTAGGATAAATTACTTTGTTAAGGTCCTTTTTCTTTTTAATTATTTTTATTTTTCGACGCTGACATTTTTCTTTCCAAACATTGACAAGAATATAGCTGTTGGGCGCTGATAAGTTATTTTTTACCATTGATAAACATTGGGTCCTACCCAGTTGTTATTTTTGACAAAAATATGGGCCGTAATTTTAGGAGTTGGTAACTTTTTATTAATGCTTGAGATAAGTTATATATTTTCAAGATTTTCATAATTACTTTTTGAATATAACTGCCTCACATCTTGACCAATCACATATTTTCACCTCTCCTATATATTTGGCTCATTTCTTTTAAACAGGGTAACTGCTTATTCTTGTCTAACTAAATTTTCTCAAACCTTCATCTTCCATAACTTTTATCACAACTTTCTTACATCAATGGCGCCTAAGTTAAAACCTACAGATTTAGAATTGGGGTTCAGGAGTCAACACAACATGGAAGCTTATTTACAGGCTGATAATACTCTGTTTCATCAATATACTCAGATGGTTGAGTATTTGAATGCATCCCCATTAAGGTATGCACTTTCTCATGCTCCTCTTATCCCTATCACACACATTAAACAATTTTGGAACACTGTACGTTCCTCAACAGTTAATGAAGTGACTACATTGACTGCTATTGTCCATGGGGTTCCATGGGTGGTTACTGAAGCTTTGGTTCGCCAAGCTTTGCATCTTAAGGATGCAAATGGTATAACCACCCTACCCATTGCAGAGCTAGAACAAGGACTCCAAGCCTTGGGATATCCTTTGCCTGAACAAGGTCATTTAAACAAATATTCAAAACAAGAATTTCCCCCGGCTTGGAAGTACTTAATACATGTCATTCTTCAATGTTTGAGGCCCAAATACACTACACACAATGAAATCAACAGATCTATTGGGAGTGCCATTGTGTGTATTTCAACTGGGCAAAAGTATAACTTTTCGAAAATGATTTTTGATGGCATGTGTCATAAAAAGGGTAATAAGATGACTCTTGCTTACCCAAGGTTTTTACAAATGGTGTTTGATTTACAAGAATACTGCAATAGGGATCACAATGATTTTTATACGATCCCTGTTCAAAAGAAAGCAAGTTTTGGGAAGATGAACTCTGAACCTTATAGAGACCTACCCCTCACCCAAACCATGCTTGTTGTTATTGCAGCAGCAAACCCACACCCTCAACCACAACCAGACCCATTGCCTGAACAACTACCATCACCCCAGCAAATGGAAGTTGACTTAGAACAATTCAACGTTGACACTTCAAATGTTGGCGTTGAAACTCCAAATCCAAACGCTAACACCCTTTTACCACAAACCCAAATACCCCTTAACCCTCAACCAGACTCTCAATCCACTCCATCTTCTACACCACCAGAGTATAGGTTGATAAAACGCCAAAGGACTACTGAAGTGTTCTCCTCTAGTGCTCCTAGCCATGTTGTAGAGAGAACCACCACCACAAGTGTGGTTGGTGACATGGGTGGGGCTGGGACTATTGGTTCTAGCTTAGAAGCAGGCCAAGACAGTCCTAACATCATTAAGACCCCATCCATGCCCCTTGAATCTACTTTGGGAAGTCAAATTCCCATTCTAGAGGAGGGCAGATTGGAACCTTACACAATTTTGGAATTGACGGCAGTCTGCATTAGCTTGCAAAAGCAAAATACAGACCTTGTACAGATTGTCAACACACAAGGCCTTGAACTCAAGCAATTGAGGGAGAGGATAGTTATTTTGGAAGGAGCTAACACTAGGCGTAGGGAGGAGGATTCTTCGAAATGGGAGGATGAACATGTCCATATGAGTGACAAAGGGTCACAAGAAGGTACTTCTCTTGGTGATTCTTTGGGTATAGTTGAGGCTCTTACAGATTTGAAGAGACAACCAGGTTTTGATGCTTCATTGGTTACCCCTACAAATTTTTCTTTTGTTGAAATGATGGAGCAGTTCATAAAGTCAAGCACTGACAAGAGTAAATTAGGCGTTGATACTCATAGTTTGGACGCTGAGAGACTTGCAGATGTAGTTGGTGTATCCCAGTCATCAACTGTCATCAAGGATGTGTCTACACAGGTATCATCCACTTCTTTACCCACAATTGATGTATTAGATAAAGGTAAATGGATTATGGTAGAAGCAGAAGTTCCCAAGGATGCAGCTCAAGTACATTTTGATTCCATTTTGGTTGCATAACTTGAGGAAAAAGAGAGGATGAAGGAGACTTCTATTGAGTCACCAATTGTGGCCACTTCTGAAAGTAATAAGGGAGGCAGTGATGATGAGAGTACTGATTCAAGTGTGATGATTATTGAAGATCTTGAAAGGCTTGAATATGGTGATGAGTTGGCTAAGGAAAGGCATGAAGAGTTGAAAATGCAAGTTGATTATGAGATGCCTGAAGTAGCCAAGATGTACTTTGCATGGAAGAATACAGTTATGGAGAATCCAAACATGACCATTTTAGATCAAATTTGGGGTTTGGAGATTCTGTTAAGAGTTCAAAGAGATTGCAAGGTAATTTTGAAGTATAGGGCTAGCAAGATTCTTTCACAGACTAAGAAGGATAGAGGGGAGCTCTACTATATGCTTCTCAGATGTCATCAAGGGGATTGGACTTTTAAGAAATTGTAGGATTTGTCCTTTGATGAATTGGAGTTTCGTGCTTATCCTATGTGGGCACGTATTCAAGAGGAGAATGCTATCAGACTTCTTTCTGATGAAAGAAAGGAAGAACTTGCAGAAGAGATGTAGATTCAAAAGTCTTCAATTGCACCAAGGCCAGTGAAGAAGGGACTTCCTATTGAATTCCCAGCTTTGGATAGAGTGAATCCTAGTGAAGTAGTTATTAGAAAGAGTATTAAGCTCTCACCTTTGGAAGCTTCACATATTGCAGAGGTATTACCTTTTGATTCTAGAAACCCTATAGTTCACTATGAAGAAGATGCAAGTGGATTTTGGATGATAGGCAGATATGGAAAGAAGGTACATACTTTGACTACTCTTATCTCTTTGTTTGCAACCCTGGATAGAGAAGACTTGGTAGATCTTTCGGGATTGATGAAGACCAAGTATGAGGCTGAAGCACCTACTTCAGTTAATGGAATAAAGATTTGGTCCACATTCAAGAGAATGTGTGAGCCAAATGATGCAGATCGAATATGGTTGGATCTGGATGATATCAGTGGACTTCAATGGCGTCTACATTCAGCAGCTGGTGTTTATCATTTGAGTACTACAAAATTTTCATAATATTTCTTGTGGATGCTGAATATCCCATGTCCAAGGAAGTTTTGAAGAAAATTGTGTCAACACAGCTAGAAATGTATTACACAAGTGATGTTGGCAAAGATTTAATTAGGTTTATTTATTTCCTAATTAACAAGTGATTTGTATTTGTAAGAATCCTCCTTGTACTCAGTTTTTATTCAGAAACTTGATTACTAGAGTAGATATCAAGTTTAGGGGAGGATTGTTGGGAATAAATGAGCCAAGACACTTAGACGCTGACAAGATTTAATTGGACGTTGATAGGAAGAAATCAAGCGTTAACAGATCAAGCGTTGACAAGAAGAAATCAATCTCTGATGAGAAGAAGTCCAAGCACTGACAGAATACTTAGTCTACACGTTTTGTATTTCTAGTAAAGATATGTTCGACATTGTAT
Organism: Glebionis coronaria; assembly: GCA_025667525.1. Taxonomy (NCBI): domain Eukaryota; kingdom Viridiplantae; phylum Streptophyta; class Magnoliopsida; order Asterales; family Asteraceae; genus Glebionis; species Glebionis coronaria. The sequence goes on along the minus strand of CM046882.1, from coordinate 449,377,034 downwards.
TTTCTATATTTATCTTTAGCTAGAATAGCTGATAGGTAGACTCTTATGCAAGGCTCCTTAATCTATAAAAGGAGGCCTTTAGGTTTTAGTTTAATATACGTTTTAACACTTTCATTGTACGCAAGTTCGATCATCAATCAAAGTGAAAGTTTGGTTTATTCTGTTTTGTGTGTTCTTGTTCTAAGTGTTAAATTCCACATAGCACTTAGATTGTTTCATAACATAAAGTTTCTCTAAGTGTTAACTTGATTTAATCTCGTTTACACAAAGCTAATCGATCTAAGTTAGGGATCAACAAGTATTAATGTGTTGAGATTTTAAATTCACCCACAATTATAGTAATAAATCTATTTTTAAAGTAATACATTTATCGAGGAAACCCTTTACCTAAAAACTAAAATGTGTCCTCCAATTCATACACTCGTAAAAATAATTGAAAATAAAGGAAAAATAGGTGTTTGCTTTTATTCGATCAAGTTTGATAGTATCTAAACAAGGCAATAAAATTCAAAACATAAAAGGCACGGTTGTAGTGAGAAGAAATTTTGAATGTGATGTATGATTAATAATTTAAGCATACATTTGAGACGGATTGAATTGAATTAGATTCATAAATTTAAATTATATGCATCTCTATTCGTCTAGATGCATTCTTATTAATTAATAAAATGATTTGAAGTAAAAACAATGCAAATTAGTAGAAGCCACAAATTTGATCTGCATGAGACGAAAAACACATAAAATTTTCTTAACTTGATGAATCTTTTCTAAAAATACATTAAGGATTTAGGGTATATTTAAAAAATTAGAAATGTATTTAATTTAAATCAGTACATCTTTAATGTGCTTTTATAGTATTATATCTCATTTTTCTTATTTTATAATCTCTTTTATTTAACACTAAAAGCATTCAGTATGTCTTATTTTATTTTATTTTTTATGCTTAATATATGTTATTAATTCATAAACTTTTTGGTTTTATAAACATATCTTTACTATGTATAAACTTTACTCTTAATTTTTTATAGACATATCACATAATCATTTACATTAAATTATAAATAGATTTAATATTCTATACTTCTTTAAAGTAAATAATTTCAAAATAAACTAGCATGATGCCCACGTAATGCGGATGCGAGTATTCAGTGATAATTTTTAAAATGAACAAATATTACTATCTTACCTATCGAGATCGTATTTACATTAATGTTAAAAGAGTAAAAAGGTGAAATCAAAATAAACCCGCTAAAAATAAAAACTAAAAGATAATAAAATTTATCGAAATTGATATTAAATTAAAGAGTATAATATTTTAGAAAATATGATGAACTTAAATTATGAAAATAATATATAGATAGAAGAATATTTCAATTTAAAATGAAAAATGTTATTTGAATAGGTTGTTAAAAATGTTTCAATTAAAATATTTTTTTTAGAAAAGTGTGTTATAAAAGTTTATTACAAAAGGTCATATGGTATAAAATGTGGAAAAGACAACAACAACTTGCTATATTTAGTAAATAAAATTAGCTAAAATTTCAACTTTGATATTTTTAGAAGGTCTAAAATGCTATATAATATAGTTATAGATACACACTATTATGATGTATAAATTTATAAATATCTTAAAAATTTTGTAAACATTTTCATAAACAAGTGAATGCCTCAAGTCCACGCACAGTTAGCCAAAATGGACCCGTCAAAAACGGTGGCCTGCTGCTGGACCCCACTTGCACATGTTATTCGCTCACTGATACGAGACGTGGACCAAGTGGATAAGACACTATCGAATGCAATGCATTAAATTAATAACCAGATACTCCTTTGATCGACAATCCGTCTGAACTCAGAACTCAGGGAATAGAAAGTTCAGACTCAATGCCTCCAATAGTCGTCTTACTAAGCGTTAACACATCTGAAGATAATTATCGACTCGATGGGTTTAAACACCCTTAATATAGGATATGAACACCCTCATTCATTATCTAGTACTTTTTAATTTTTAATTATTTAAAATTCTATCAGTTTCTCGTCATGTCAGTGAAAAAGTTAAAACATTAATTTCACTAAAATTCATCTCTTTCAATCAAGATTTTCTCTTACACATACTAAAATTTATCTCTTCCACACATTCATGTTCTTTTTCTGTCACTAAGTAACCACCACAACCTCATATCCTTACCTGTTATCACGCCATTTCCATTAAAAAAGTTAAGTTTCTTTAAGTACTATTATCGGCATCCGTTCATATTCTGGTGTGTCAGATCTTGGTCGTGTTTAAAATATATTCCAAGAATAATAGATCGGTACTTCTTGGTTCATGCCGTCGGATCAATAGTCATGGCGTATGAGAAGACCCGACAGCAGCGATGGCGGCTGAGCTGATGCGTTGGTAAGGGTGGCGGTTTCTGGTAACAACGACGCAACAGCAGCAAATGAATAAACCACTAACTCCGGTCAATCACAATCACCTTCGTCCAACACCTTTACCACCCAATATATCAACTAAGATGGTATATAGATCTGGTTTTTCCAGATCTAATTTTTTTCTAGATCTAATGGTTATTCGATTGTGAGGGGTGTATGTATTCAGTTGTGAGGGCATAGATGTTTCTAGCGAGGTTTTGATATTAGATCTGACTACCTCTTACCAGATCTAAATCCAAACACAGATCCGAAATAATAAGATTAGATATGGCATAAATGATGGTTTGTATCGATGTGGCGGAGATGGTGGTTTGGGTGGCGACAGTAGTTTGGATGTAATGGTGTTAGTCAGATCTTGATTATAGTGGTTGATGGTGTTCGAATGAATTGACATGTGTAGTAAAGAGAGAAAAGAGTATGAGAAAAAAAAAGAGAAATATCTTAACTACATATTAAGAATTTTATACACTCTCTCCTCCATAAATGTAAAAAAATTAAGTAGTACAACTACAATAGCCAATTGTACATTTTCTTAATGCACCTAATGAAATCTGATATAAGTATTACAATATATTACTGTATATGTACAACCATAACAACCATAAATTTTTTATAACACATTACATTTATACTGTAATTGATATTACAATTAAAACACCCTTTTACGACAATTTACAAATAAAACAACACATTGTACAAACGTCACTTCAACCTATTTTTTTCAAAATTAATCAATATCAATTAATATATAATAAATACACCTCATTACTTAAATATACAATTTTATATTCACATTATACAATAATTTAAAACATATATTTACAAATATATATATATATATATTGTTTACCTAAAAGCATGGTGTATATAGTTTTGAATGTAGAATCAGACCAACGAGTTCAACAGGGTACCAGAGTCACCGACTCACCGTTGGTTCGGCTAGACAATTATATAAAGTGACCTAAACTTTCAATTGGCGTTTTTTGAGATGTCGTTGTAACAATAACATAAAATTAAAATATTGTTTACCGTAAATTATGTTACATGGTACCCGCAGACGCAACACGCGGGGACCCTGCTAGTGACTTATTAAATTATGGATTAGTAGTGTACGAAAAGTAGAAACAAAGAACTTAAAAAATTGACTGATCAAATGTACTTCATTAACACTTGTGATATTTACATGGGTGTCGATACCACATAACTTTATAAATCTTTTAAAAAATTTATAAACATTTTTATAAACAAGTGAATGCCTCAAGTCCATGTACAACTAGCCGAAATGGACCCGTCGAAAACAATGGCTTGCTGCTGGCCCCTATTTGCACATGTTAACCGCTCACTGATACAAGACGTGGACCAAGTGGATAAGCCACTAACGAACGTAACATACTAAATCAATAATCAATTACTACTTTGATCGGCAATCCATCTGAACCGAGGGAAAAAAAGGGCTGACTCAATGCCTTCAATAGCCGTCTTAATGAGCGTTAACACATATGAAGATAATTATCTCTTGTGGTTTTATGATAATTACAATTAAAAATACATTGCCAATGTGGTTTTTAATAGAAAATGAGTGTGTTAATGCAAAGCAATACCTAAAAACATTAGTGTTAAGTAATCTTTCTTAGTTTTGATCACGATAAATTAAAATGACATTTATCGTTAAATACAATCATAAGATGAATTATTTGACAAACACTATCATCAAGTTAATAATCATTTAATTATTTTACTAACATGTCTTAATCTTGATTAGTGATCATAAAAGTGATTAATCCTAAACTTATATTTTTTCAAATGTGACAAAAGATTTTTTAATAAACTTTCTTTTTAAGAAAATGTTTTATTAAAATGGAAAATGTAAATTTGAACATGGCATATTACAAATGCCATAGGAATATCCTTTGAAGGTAAAAACTTACCTTAGATATTACTTCCCCACTAAAAGACAAAAGGGAGCAGAGTCTATGAGCACGGTCCCTTAAAGAGCTATGCGGATCCTTAGCGATAAGGGACTGCAGGCATATTTAAGGCACCGCGCTCAGAGAGCCTTTGGCATTTGTCTCCTATAAATAGTGGATCAAACCTACATTTTCCATAATATTTTTTGGACACTTTTTCTGCCATCTTTCTCTTTTCTAATTTCTAATCATTTGTAAATGATCACTTAATGTGTTAAGAATGTGTACTTATGATTATCCCCCTGATCTCCATATTTACCTTGTCTAATGAGAAGATCACTCACACACTTGTGATGTGATTAAAGATGAAGCCTTGATGAAGATCCTTTCCTAAATATCTAGTCATGTTCATCATTTGTTTTTATTTGATTCTTGTGTAGATCTAATGTATTTGTGAATACATGGATCTAATCTTGTGTAAATCCATTGTATATGTGTATACTTGGATTTGCGTTGTGTAGATCCAAGTTACATGTGTATACTTGGATATGTGTTTTATTGAGTTGTAATAGGAATGAGTTGTGAGTTCTCACTAAACTTTAAAGTGATGTAGTTGTGTCTTGTAGAGTTCTCACTTAGCTTCAAAGTGAAGAGTTGTGAGTTCTCACTAAACTATAAAGTGATGTGGTTGTGTCTTGTGAGTTCTCACTTAACTATAAACTGATGTGGTTGTGTCTTGTGAGTTCTCACTAAACTCTAAAGTGATATAGTTGTGTCTAGTGAAGTTCTCACTTAGCTTCAAAGTGAAGAGTTGTGAAGATTGGTTGTACCTTTCGATTAGAACTCGACATCTAGCCTTGTGTCGTTAAATAGTGAAGTAGGCAATGTTGTGAAGATTGGTTCTACCTTTCGATTAGAAATCGACATCTAGCCTTGTGTCGTTAAATGGTCAAGTACGCAACGTTGTGAAGATTGGTTCTATCTTTCGATTAGAACTCGACATCTAGCCTTGTGTCTTAAATGGTGAAGTGGGCGAAGTTGTGTAGATTAGTCCTAGCTAAGATTAGGTCTTGACATTTAGCTTAGTGTCAAAAAATAATGTAAGCGACGTTGTAAGGTTTTATCCGCCAAGAAGGGAGCTTGTGGATATAGTGGAAAACTCGAGTAAGATGTACTCGAGGAGTAGAGTAGGAACGAAGATAGAGCTTCGTTTCCGAACCACTATAAATCTTGGTGTCTTCCTATTAGGTTTCTTCTTTCCTTGCTCTTTACTTATTCTTATTATCATATCATTTACATCTATTATTTGTCATTGTTAATTCATTAGAATTAAACCTAATCATTATGCAACTAGCTTTCAAGTAAAAGGTAGTTTTGAGACAAACCTAATTGAAAGAATTTTAATTAAGACATAAACCGAAGAGAAACTATTCACCCCCCCCCCCCCCCCCCTCTAGTTTCTACAATTGGTATCAGAGCGATGGTCACTCAAGGTCTTTGAAGTATAATGTACATTAAAACTTGGATCAATCCATTGTCTCCTCAAATTAGAAGATTTCATTGTACTAAACTTTCTCTTTGGTCAAAACTATTTTTTCTTGAAAATAAGCCTTTTATCGGTGATATTGCATCTCATCTAGATTAGTGGAACTTATACATTTTTGTATTAATCATGAAATGTATCTACTAGTTTGCATTTTTCTTTGTGTAAGTACTCATGAAGATCAATCACTTAAGTGATTGTGGATTGAGTTGCTTACACTTGTAGAAGGCTCATCTTCTTTGATTCCCAACATCATTGAGTGATGAGCTTAGATGGATGAGACTGATACTAGTCCTTGAAGACTTAGTAGTCACTTTTGTCAAGATTGGGCTTTGCATTAGCTCCTTCAAGTCTTGGAGTGCTCTTTGCAGCTAAGGTACGTTCTCGTCCCTCTACACGCCCTATTGATCATTCTTTTGATCATTACTTGACTCTATGTTTGTCCTTGGTATCCTTGCCTTGACATTTTATGTGGTTTGTGATTCCATTCTCATATCCTCTCAAACCTTTATTTCTTGGAAACTTGACTCACCTAGGATATGTAGAGTGAGTTATTACTAGCTTAAAGTATCAAGCATGATATCCATGGTTTGCACCCATACGGTTAGTAGGCCCTATATCATGTGTAATGTGTGCAATTGAGCTCATCTCTAGGATTATTGTTTAATCCCTTAAGATATCCAAATACTCCATCAGGTGTAGTTAGGATATTATGTAACACCCCATTTTTATAAATGGAATGTCACGCGTGATTATGGCGTGTCATCAAAGCATGCAAGGTGATATGTAGTAAAACATACATGACCATAGGGAAAACCGGAATCAAACATCGGTTCCCAACCATAAGCCCAAAACATAAATAAAGGAAATGAACTGAATAAAGACTAAACAAGCATAACTATATGAAGGCAAAGAGGAAAAGAAGTCTCTGGCAGCTTCCATCCTATGTGCGTCCTCCAAATGCTCGAGTCTTGGGTACCTGCCGTTTTGGGACATGGAAAGGAAAGTAACGGCTGAGCAAGACGCTCAGTGCACGGATGTACAATAAGGCATGAAATAGGATAAGCATGTAACATATAACAGCGGAAGACTAAGTACTGAGTAAACTGGTTAAGTATCATGAAAACTGGTTTTATAGTTTGAAAAGCCTTATGTTTAACCTGTGAAAACTGTTTTAACATATATATACCATAGCCCATATAGGTCATGAAAAGGTCACGTGCATGAATACCTGGAGGGGTGACCTCATCATGCTGATTAGAGGGGATGCCTCTAATCAATATACTGATTTGGGTAGGAGGGATCAGCTCCTTGTGAAGGGTGCAAGGCACACACCACATTCACCATGATAAACTGAATAAAACATGTAACTAGGATGCACCCATACGCCCCGACTGATATAATAATATGGCCAAACTGAAAAGGGACGCCACGAGCAATCACTCCGCCGTGGGGAAGTCATAACATCGGTGCCTCCAATGCTATGGTTATGGTACCTCCATAACTAGGTGAAACTGGTCATGCTTGTATATGGCTATAGTTTATGCTAAATTAACATAAGCAGTTCAAAACAATAAAACAAATGCTGGGGAAAACAGTTGGCTGCATACGGGGAAATCCTAATAAGGAAGGAATGTCCATACTGAAAGGACGGGAATCCGTACCTCAAGTCCAGTGAAATGAACGGAAGAAGACTCCTACTTCTGGATCACTAACGCTACATGAATACACACGTGTATAAGTATCGATTCACTGATTACGTACTGGGTTCTGTGTCTTGTTATAACTGATTTGGTATGTTTTAGGTCATGGTTCACTGTTTAAAGCCTTAAACTGTGCTTATCTTGTATTTCTGGTTTATCTGATTAAGTATTACTGGTGTTTCATGTATTAATATACTTACTGTATAATAATAAGTAACTTTCCAAAAATAGCAGGTTTCCAAAAATAGAAAGTTTCCAAAAATAGAAAGTTTCCAAAAATAGAAAGTTTCCAAAAATAGAAAGTTACCAAAAATAGAAAGTTTTCAAAAATAGAAAGTTTCCAAAAATAGAAAGTTTCCAAAAATAGAAAGTTTCCAAAAATAGAAAGTTTCCAAAAATAGAATTTACTGCCTAAAATAGATTAGTTTCTAAAAATAGAAAGTTTCCAAAAATAGATCAGCTGCCTTAATTAAATAAGTTTCCATATATAGAAGGTTTCCATAATTAGATTAGCTGCCTGAAATAGATTGATTTCCATATATAGAAGGTTTCCATAATTAGATTAGTTGCCTTATTTAATTAAGTTTCTATAAATAGAAGTTTCCATAATTAGAATTAAGCTGATTTCATAAGCTAACATATAAGTCTAAGTGTCATAAGCTTACTACTTAAGTCATATGATATAGTGTATAGTTTAATTATTATTTCATGTATTTTAATTAAACTATAGGTTAAGCATTTTAATTAAAGTGTAACATGTATTAATTAAAATGAAATGAAATACTTAGGTTAAAATGTGTATTATTACTAATAATAATATAACCTAAGTCATGTCTAAATTAATTAATTATAGGCATGTTTTAATAATTAATTAATTATAACTTATAACATAAAATACTTAGGTTAATTTAATGTCATGATAAACTAATAATTAAAATAACCTAAGTCATGATTTAATTAATATTTCATGTTATTAATTAATTATATCCTAAGTTCATGATTCATAAAAATTACATGTAACATAGATCATGATTTTAACCAACGAACCATGAATCGGGTATGAATTCGACACCGTACCCCGGGCCAAACCCGGGGCACACGTGTCCCCTTGCTGCCGTGGGTCCCACATGAGCCAACCAAGACCAATTGTGGTCTTGGTGGTGGCGGCAATAGCAAACCAAACCCCCCTCGGGTTTGTTTTGCTAGGCGGCTAGAAACAAACACCCCTTTAAATCATTCCTTGATTTTATTTAATACCAAAACATGTTAGATCAATGATTAATTATCTTGTTTTCATAAGAAAAATAATAACATGTTCATGAAAATAATCAAAGATCAAAAGAATTAAAAAGAATTAAAAAGAATTAAAAAGAAGGGTTAGAAAGGTATACCACTATGTAGCTTGGAAAAAGGATGAACAAACACGTATTCTAACACTTGTTTTTAAGATCAAAATCAATCAAACACCCCCTTATGGTGGTGTGAAGGTGGCGGCACAAAGGAGGCAAAAAGGAGAGGAGAAAACTCTTTTTAGGGTTTTGATGTTTATTTCTTGAAAATGGAAAATGAAAACATGTTTTTACTTTTACCCCCCTTAACTTGTAAAGTCCATGGGCTAAGCCCATTTCATGCATGTGTGCCGTGGGTATGGGGGCCCCACATGGGGTACCCGTACCTTTCTCGTGTCCCGATGTTTCGTGTTCGTTCGTGGTTAAACGTGCTCGTGTTTAACGTGTTTCTGTTTCTTTTAACGTGTCGTTTATCGTAAACTCCACGCTCGTGAATATATTCTGAGTATTTACGTAATTATTATAATTAGTATTTTAAATGGTGTTCATGATTTAATTATGTTCACGTGATATATTATTAACTGTTTATCGTGAGTTCGTACGTAATCGATACTTGTCATGTCATACACGTATGCACTTGCTTGATTATTAGCACATGAATGTGATCAATACTACATGAGGTAAGTTTTAATCTAGAACGTACGATCTTAAGGGCACTATTCATGGTAAAAGCATGCGGGTTTTACAATTCTTCCCCCCTAAAAGAATAATTCGTCCCCGAATTATAGATAACGTAACTGGAAGCGGAACACCCCCGAATCAGACTGAGAGGGTATGTGAGATAATGAACGTGCAGGTGACATGGTAGAAGGAACGTGGAACGTGACATGTCTTGAAAGGACATGGAACGTGACGTGGCTGAAAGGACATATCTAATCGATAAGAGAAACAATGGATAAGAAGTCCGGATGAACTTGTCCGTTTCCAAGTGGCCTCCCTCTTGGAACGGTTCCTTCAGAAAATCTTGACGCAACTGATAAATCTTGGTCCTCCTGACCTTGACTTGGAATACGAGAAATTCTTGGTTATCAACGGAAGGTAGATCCCCTAAATTCGATTGAGGAAAATAAGAGTTAACGTGCAAGGGTAGCTGAACCGTTACGATGCGAGACAATCTGACTGAACTGATAATTAGAAACGATGCGCGAGACATAAAGAAACATAGTACGTGAAAAATTTTGAACGTGATACGTGAAAAAATTTTGAACGTGCTACGTGGAGATATGGCGAGTGTAGTATGAGTAAACATATCGTGATCCATGATACGTGTAACATATTTTGATCATGATATGAGGAACGTGGAATGAACATGACATGTGAGACATATCGTGATCATAGAATATAATGGCGGTAACGCCAAACGCTACAAGGTGAGACGTGGAATATGACGTGAAACGTCTATCTGATGATGGAGGGTTATACTAAACTTGGGTCTGGTCTCACAAGCTCTTGCAACTTCCAGAACGAGAAGAGAAATGAACGTAGAATCGTAAGCCAAAATACGATCATGAACGTGAATAGTGTCATGAACGTGAGCGCGAAAGCAAGTCGTGGGATTAGAATGAAGACGTGAAGTAAGTTAGGAGTACAATTACGAATCTTTGTCTGACCGATAGCTGAGGGATTGCCAAGTGATCGGATGAGCCTTGGCTGGAACATGTTTGTTCAATCTGTTGGTTCTGAAATCCGTACGGATGTAAGGATTCTGCAGACTTGATCAAACTGTTGACAATAACCCAGATAGCATCATGCTTCTTCTGAGTTTGCTGAAATCTGGTAACTAAAATCCATGGAGATCTTGTCCCTTTTCGATTCACAATTTCATATGATGAAAACATACCCGTCTGTTGGTGTCCTATCTTAGCCTGTTTGTATAACAGGTATGAAGATATGAACGTAACTGTATCCTGCTTCGTAGAAACCTGATACATAGAAGGTTGCGAAACTCTTAGTCTTTGAATCAGACTTCTCCTAGCGTAGGATTTCCTAGAACACCTAATGTAGTGTCGGGTTCTCTTCTTTACTCATAAGCTGAGTCATGGTAAGATTAACCGTAGAATGCCATGTGATTCAGCGTGACACTGAAATCAAACAGAATTGATATCAGAAAGAATTCCAGGGTAAAATTTCTCTTGTCATAGAATTTGCAACATAGTGCAGATATGGTCTTCCTGTTCTTCTCTAGGCTTAGAGGAAATCAGGTTATCCTCAATGAAAACGCTGATGAATTTGTTTAGGAGTTCATGGAAACTCAATTTATTAAGTCCATAATGCGGTTGGAGCATTGATGAGACTAATTCAAAATCATAAATCTGGCATGACCGAGTCGTGCACGAATAGCAGTCATGGACATGTCCTGCTTTTTCACTCGTCACTGTTGGCAGCATGATTGTGAGTTCGATCTTGGAAAAGTGATTAACACTATACGGTTGATTGGACATGTTGTCCATATGTGGAGGAGAATAACGGTCATGAATGGTGATTTGTTTAAGTCGACGGTAGTCGACACATAATCTCATGGTACCATCCTTCTCCTTGAAGGTTCTTCTGGAGTGTAAGGAACAATTTTGGAATAATCCGTTGGTTATGCGTAAAAGGACCTTAGTAGTCGTGTGTTACTAACAGCTAGAAAATTTTAGCGACCATGGCTAACAATGAACATGCTTGTAAGCATAGATAATTGCATAGATTTTCCTGATGGAAATCAAACTGAATGTATTCAGGAGCCTGAGCATTACTGTACATAATTATGAATCATAGCATGGTGTGGTGTTCATAGTACATTATTAGGATAAAATTCATCTCGTGTCTGTCTGAGGAAATGCGTTAGCAGCTTGGGTCTTATCATTAAGCTGAAGGAAAACCTTCGTATGCGTGGGAATACGAAAGGCGTCCTTCATGGTCATGAATACATGAAATATGGTGAAAGAAATGAAAGTGACATCGGCAACGTGACAGTTCTCACTTATGCGCCGGTAATGGTATTGAAATTCTTGTGGCCTGATTAATACATGGCACAACAACATAGATATACCCTTGGAGGGTACGCTGAATTTCTTAGAAATGTTCCATAATTAGACGTGAGTCATGTGTCTTGACTCGTGTCTTGTGAAATGTAAGCGTGACATATGTCTTGACTGGTATCTTGACATGTGTCCTCAGAAAGTATACGTGAGACATGTGTCTTGACTGATGTCTTGACATGTGTCTCGAGATGTGAAACAATTAGAACTACAAATATTAGGTTAATATGCCCGAATTGGCGGATCGGTTGGACTACTGATCATTTGTATGTCTGATCACTTCCGTGGCCGGAGCCTCGGTTGCGATTTCTAGGATAGTTGCTGCCATAGTAGTGGTTACTATCATCTTGTCTGTCGGTTCCATGACGGTCATTCTCATGACCGTGATTCATGTAACTATTTAGCTGAGTGGCCGGCTGGTACTGGTTTGCACTCATATGGCTGAAATGACAGCCGAACGACGTGTGACATGTAACTATGAATTTGGAACAATGATTGATGGGAATTGTCTGATGGTGAAGCATCTTCTCGTCCAATTGCTCTGCTCCGACGCCTTTGTCTTCGTCTTTTAGGATCTCCAGGTTGTGAACAGCATCAGCATCAGCATCTCGTAGCGTCTCCCAACATCAGCAGCATCAACCTTCAGTAACATCTCCAAGCTATGAGCGGCATCGACAATCTTGTAGAACATCAGCAAGTGAACATACGCCTGAGATGATTTAGAATCGACTAGCGAATACTCGTGAAGTATTGCAAGTGGAATACACATGGATTAAGGTACATGTAATACACATGAAATACGGTACGTGGAGTACACATGGCATGCACATGAAATGATCGGTATGGGCTCGATTATTTGTCATGATTTAAGGAAAGTAAACCGGTTAAACGGTTTGGAAAACCATCATGATAACCTGGCAGTATTAGCATAGACATCATTCTGGTTGCATAGAGAAACGCTAAAGTGTGGTTACACAAAATTCAACGGTGATTTTCCTGACAGCATGATCAATGAAAACCAACCATGACTATCATGAAAGCATGATTCAAGAAATCTAACAATGTCTTGCAGGACAACGTAAATAACAAAAGAGGCGTGAAACATAATCAACATGAAAATGGAATTATCATGAAGGAACATAAAATGATCTATCATAAAGGAGTGTATAACATATTCAGCATAAAACCGAAGTTAAACATGACAGGATGAAAACATACTTGACATAAAAACATAATAACTTATGAGGGGACATGAAAAAAAATTTTATGCCAATATAAATCATGAGAAAAATTTTATGCATGAAAAACAGTGCATGAATGCGTAATGTAGTTTATAAAACCTTTATATGTGCGAGGGAACGCCTATGGGTCGGTTCCAAAACAAAAGACATGGCGAGGGGACGCCTATGGGTCGGTCCCAAAGTTAAAAGTTTCGATAAAAGCACATGCGACTAAATAGGGCCAGTCCTGTAACAACCATTACTTAGTCAAAATTCCTGTAACAGATGACATATGATATAAATGCATGAATGCATGAAACATAATAATTAAAAGTCATTGTCAAAACATAACAGAAAAAAAAAAAAAAATTTATGTGAAAATTATGAACTACTGGGGTTCAGTTCACATAATCACAGTTCACTAGGAACATCATGCATAGACACTGACACATAACTAAATATGGATGACGGTTGTTCATTCCATATCGGTAAAACGATACTGGTGAAAACATCATGGTTAAAACAACAACGCGCTGAAACATCAATACGTGGAATAACAAACGTTGGTTTAGGAAGCTCCTGGTGACAACCCACTAGTCACAGGTCGTGTTTTAGAGCCTACAGGTCGAAGCCTTGTCTCTAATACCATAATTGTAACACCCCATTTTTATAAATGGAATGTCACGCGTGATTATGGCGTGTCATCAAAGCATGCAAGGTGATATGTAGTAAAACATACATGACCATAGGGAAAACCGGAATCAAACATCGGTTCCCAACCATAAGCCCAAAACATAAATAAATGAAATGAACTGAATAAAGACTAAACAAGCATAACTATATGAAGGCAAAGAGGAAAAGAAGTCTCTGGCAGCTTCCATCCTATGTGCGTCCTCCAAATGCTCGAGTCTTGGGTACCTGCCGTTTTGGGACATGGAAAGGAAAGTAACGGCTGAGCAAGACGCTCAGTGCACGGATGTACAATAAGGCATGAAATAGGATAAGCATGTAACATATAACAGCGGAAGACTAAGTACTGAGTAAACTGGTTAAGTATCATGAAAACTGGTTTTATAGTTTGAAAAGCCTTATGTTTAACCTGTGAAAACTGTTTTAACATATATATACCATAGCCCATATAGGTCATGAAAAGGTCACGTGCATGAATACCTGGAGGGGTGACCTCATCATGCTGATTAGAGGGGATGCCTCTAATCAATATACTGATTTGGGTAGGAGGGATCAGCTCCTTGTGAAGGGTGCAAGGCACACACCACATTCACCATGATAAACTGAATAAAACATGTAACTAGGATGCACCCATACGCCCCGACTGATATAATAATATGGCCAAACTGAAAAGGGACGCCACGAGCAATCACTCCGCCGTGGGGAAGTCATAACATCGGTGCCTCCAATGCTATGGTTATGGTACCTCCATAACTAGGTGAAACTGGTCATGCTTGTATATGGCTATAGTTTATGCTAAATTAACATAAGCAGTTCAAAACAATAAAACAAATGCTGGGGAAAACAGTTGGCTGCATACGGGGAAATCCTAATAAGGAAGGAATGTCCATACTGAAAGGACGGGAATCCGTACCTCAAGTCCAGTGAAATGAACGGAAGAAAGACTCCTACTTCTGGATCACTAACGCTACATGAATACACACGTGTATAAGTATCGATTCACTGATTACGTACTGGGTTCTGTGTCTTGTTATAACTGATTTGGTATGTTTTAGGTCATGGTTCACTATTTAAAGCCTTAAACTGTGCTTATCTTGTATTTCTGGTTTATCTGATTAAGTATTACTGGTGTTTCATGTATTAATATACTTACTGTATAATAATAAGTAACTTTCCAAAAATAGCAGGTTTCCAAAAATAGAAAGTTTCCAAAAATAGAAAGTTTCCAAAAATAGAAAGTTTCCAAAAATAGAAAGTTTCCAAAAATAGAAAGTTTCCAAAAATAGAAAGTTTCCAAAAATAGAAAGTTTCCAAAAATAGAATTTACTGCCTAAAATAGATTAGTTTCTAAAAATAGAAAGTTTCCAAAAATAGATCAGCTGCCTTAATTAAATAAGTTTCCATATATAGAAGGTTTCCATAATTAGATTAGCTGCCTGAAATAGATTGATTTCCATATATAGAAGGTTTCCATAATTAGATTAGTTGCCTTATTTAATTAAGTTTCTATAAATAGAAGTTTCCATAATTAGAATTAAGCTGATTTCATAAGCTAACATATAAGTCTAAGTGTCATAAGCTTACTACTTAAGTCATATGATATAGTGTATAGTTTAATTATTATTTCATGTATTTTAATTAAACTATAGGTTAAGCATTTTAATTAAAGTGTAACATGTATTAATTAAAATGAAATGAAATACTTAGGTTAAAATGTGTATTATTACTAATAATAATATAACCTAAGTCATGTCTAAATTAATTAATTATAGGCATGTTTTAATAATTAATTAATTATAACTTATAACATAAAATACTTAGGTTAATTTAATGTCATGATAAACTAATAATTAAAATAACCTAAGTCATGATTTAATTAATATTTCATGTTATTAATTAATTATATCCTAAGTTCATGATTCATAAAAATTACATGTAACATAGATCATGATTTTAACCAACGAACCATGAATCGGGTATGAATTCGACACCGTACCCCGGGCCAAACCCGGGGCACACGTGTCCCCTTGCTGCCGTGGGTCCCACATGAGCCAACCAAGACCAATTGTGGTCTTGGTGGTGGCGGCAATAGCAAACCAAACCCCCCTCGGGTTTGTTTTGCTAGGCGGCTAGAAACAAACACCCCTTTAAATCATTCCTTGATTTTATTTAATACCAAAACATGTTAGATCAATGATTAATTATCTTGTTTTCATAAGAAAAATAATAACATGTTCATGAAAATAATCAAAGATCAAAAGAATTAAAAAGAATTAAAAAGAATTAAAAAGAAGGGTTAGAAAGGTATACCACTATGTAGCTTGGAAAAAGGATGAACAAACACGTATTCTAACACTTGTTTTTAAGATCAAAATCAATCAAACACCCCCTTATGGTGGTGTGAAGGTGGCGGCACAAAGGAGGCAAAAAGGAGAGGAGAAAACTCTTTTTAGGGTTTTGATGTTTATTTCTTGAAAATGGAAAATGAAAACATGTTTTTACTTTTACCCCCCTTAACTTGTAAAGTCCATGGGCTAAGCCCATTTCATGCATGTGTGCCGTGGGTATGGGGGCCCCACATGGGGTACCCGTACCTTTCTCGTGTCCCGATGTTTCGTGTTCGTTCGTGGTTAAACGTGCTCGTGTTTAACGTGTTTCTGTTTCTTTTAACGTGTCGTTTATCGTAAACTCCACGCTCGTGAATATATTCTGAGTATTTACGTAATTATTATAATTAGTATTTTAAATGGTGTTCATGATTTAATTATGTTCACGTGATATATTATTAACTGTTTATCGTGAGTTCGTACGTAATCGATACTTGTCATGTCATACACGTATGCACTTGCTTGATTATTAGCACATGAATGTGATCAATACTACATGAGGTAAGTTTTAATCTAGAACGTACGATCTTAAGGGCACTATTCATGGTAAAAGCATGCGGGTTTTACATATTACACATTTGGAATTGAAATATTCCAAGTATGTTGTCATTGTAATCCCTAACAATGATAGTTGTCCGATAATGTGGGAGAGAAAGTGAATCCACATTTTGATCATTGTCTTAAACAGCATTAAGACTACTATTGAAAATGTTCTGAATCTATTTTGTACAAAATTGCTTGATATAGTACATTACAAAAGTCGTTGAAGCTTTCGCCGGAAAGACACGTCTTAACCCACTATAAATGACACAAGCTCTTCGTTTCCGCTACTTGAAGTTTGTCACTTGGTTCTTGAGCATTGACCTTGGTCTTGATTCACTCTCCTTGGATTCTCTCTATTTTACGTCTTTGCTACGAGTAGTCATTTTTTTGTTTCAATCTCTTTCGATCTCGATTCCACTCGTAATCATTCACTTGGCATTATCTCCTAGTATTGAAGTGGTCTAATGATTTCCAAATGGCTTAAGATATATTTTAAGTATTTTAGAAAAACTTGGTTTTGAAAAATTCTTTGTGTTTCTTTGTTAAAAACCTGCCACTGTGCGCGGATCCTTAATTGTCACAGTGATAACCCACGGTGCCATATCGATAAGGCACCGCGGCCCCACCAGGCGACTAAAGTAATCAGGTTTTAATTAAAAACACTATTTCAAACCAACCCTCCCTTTCTTCTTCATAGAAGGCGACGAGTTCTCTCAAAAACTCCATTGTTGAAACTTCAAAAACACTAAATCACTGAAGATTAATTTATTCCAAGTCGTGGGTTTCACTCATCCCCCTTCCAACATCAATTATCTGTAAGTAATCTCATCTAATTTCAATTAATTTGTTCTAGGGTTCTTATTTTCATAATTGGGGGTTTTTAAAATTAATACTGAATTAGAACCTTGCTAGGAATGTGGGTTGACCTAGTTATTTTACTATGATTCCTTAGGTTCGAATTCATTGAGATTTCACTAAAACCTACTTGTAGAACAATCCAAATTTTAACTAAATATTTTTGGTTAATGATGGATGTGTTAGGAACCTATGAACAAATTGATAATTTCATTGTTAATGCTTACCCAAAGTTGTTTTTCAAAAACCCTTGTTCAAAATTCATGGTTGATCTTACATTGTCAATATGTTATTGTCAATGATGAACTTGGTTCATTGTGAACATGGAAATGTTAAGGATTAATCCTTTGTTTGAGAATCATTTGTTCAAACACATTTCTCATGAATTTTGTCTTTGGTCATTATGTAGCATATGAGTGATTGGGAAATATTTGTTGTTTGTTGTTAATAGGTAACTAATCATGCCTTAGGAATACCACAAAGACCACCAAAATACTAAAGCTTATATGCCAAACCTTGCCCATTTTTGTCCCTTACCAACCCTTGCCAATACCTTTCGTTCACTCCAAAACCGTTGCTTTCATGAGGGTAGAGTTGTCGAAGAGAACATTGTGGGTTACGATTACATCAAATCAATGTTTGCTCAAATTGGGTTTGATTGTTTGCTATATATCAAAGAAGATATTTACACCGAATTTCTCTTGGAGTTCTTTAGCGGATATTCCCTTATCTATAATGATAATTGATATGAGTTAAATTACTCATATCATTTGTATCAAGAAACAAACAATAATTGCATAAAATCAATAGAAAATGCCTTGTATTCGCTTGTTTCTTGTTTCATGTGTGTAGGTACCAAAGATCACAAAAACCGGAAAAGATCGACACGAGTTTGAAGATTTTATCAAGGCCAAAAGACAAGTTCGATTTTATTCGCGGAGTTATCAGAGTTTGTGGCCAAGTGGGACCCACATTTGGGTATTGGGTCCAAAAGCCCAATAAAGAAGCAAGAAATAAGAATCTTTGGCTATCAAGTCCATTTAAGGTCCAATCTTGAAAAGCTATGATACAGATGGAGTAAATGGAGCCCAAGCCTAAATAACTTACTATGATTCGTCATGGGCTTTTTAAACCCATTTGCGTCATTCAATTATTCGGTTAAATAAACAAACGTTTTATTTACTTGAACCATTCACACACAATTTACTCACACACCCACTTTTCGATACTCCCAAAGAACCCATCTCTCTTATCTCTCCCAAACCTGTAAAAAAAACCTAATCACTGTTACCCTAACCCTAATCACTATTCACAAATTACCCAGAAATTAAATAAAATGAGGGCTTTTTGTTTACACGTGTGATTCACACGATAAGAAATAAATTCCCCTTTGATTTCGGAAGAGAAGATGGAAGAATATTGTCGTCTCACCAACGTGGCAGCATATCACTGGACAAGACACCTCACACCCACCAATCATTCAATAAATAGATGACACCTCAGCAATCAAAGAAGCACAACTAGCACAACGGATGCCACGTTGGCGATCCGTGTGCTAGTTGTGTATTTACAACCGTGGGATCAAAGATGGTGATGAAAGAAAAGAAATTAAGGGCCAAGATGATTTTTCTGCCTCAACAACCTCCCCTCAACAGCCTCGGGGGTTGGCTATATAAACCCCCATTTATTCTGTAATCTTCATCCAATTTTATTTCTTTAAAGTTATTATGTTTAATTAGATGTAGAATTAAAATTTGTAATTTCTTTCTTTAAATATTGTAGTCGGTTCTTCATCATTAATAAAAAGTGATTTGAGTTGATTTAATTTTGTCATTCATTTTCTGTTAAGATTGAATATTGCGAATTTGTTTTCCATTCTATTTTAATATAATAATGATTAAAATATTTGGTTAAGCTTAATTTAATATCTTTAATTGAATATTAAAAGAATAAATTTGGAATAAAACTTTCCCCACTAGTAAGTTTTTAAACTAGTTCGATTGATGGTGTTGATGATGTATGTTGATTCGGTGGTGGTGATTCATATGGTGATGTCGTTTTCGGTTCAAAGGTAGCACAGCGCTAACCTTCTACCCAAAGGATATCTCCAATAGGTTATATTTCTTTTTAATTTTATTGTTCTTATTTCTTTAATGAATCTGTTTGGATTTCAGTTGATGAATTTATCTGCTGTAATATTGTTTTTAATGAATTGTTTTATGTATCTGAATGAATAAGTTGAGATTGTTAGCTTTTGAATGTTAAGATTTCTGATATAAGTTGTTAGGCTGCTATTTTTAGATGAGTTTTGATAACAGCTGGAAAAGTTAAACATGCTTATTGCTAAAACGTTTTGGTTCCATTTAACTGATAGTTGTAGATGAAGGTTAAAACTGAAGTCTGAGTAATCTGTTATTTAAGGGATGGGTGTTCACAATAAGACTGCCTTACTTTGTAACTGAAATGTGTTAATTTTGCTGTCGAATTGTGTAGTGTTATTGGTTTCAGTCTGCTGCTGATTTTGAGTTTACTTGACTTACTGATTTTCAGCATCTTCTTGTTCTACTGTATTTTTGTTTTACTGATATTGTTAGTATTTTATTACTGCCTGTTTAGTCTATTTTTGCTAATTTGGATGTCTTATTTACATGTTTGATATAGCTTATTAATTTAGCTGAGTGTTTAGTTTGTGATTTTAACTGTTGGTTGGACTGATTGTTGTTCTCTTATTTGTTCCTTATTACTAATTTCTAAGTCTTCTTTGTTATATTTGTGTGATTTTGCTGAATGATTTGAGCCATATAATTCTGTGAGTTTGTTTGGCTGCTTTGAGTATTTTTTCTGTTTTATTGTTCAAGCTATAAGCTATCACATCCCTTTGATCTGATTAGCTCATAAGCTGATATCCTTTTCATCTTTTCATAGAATTTGTGAACAAAAAAAAGTCACTCCTGTGACTAAACTTTTTTGTACTGTTCAAAAAAAATATAATAGCAAAATTTGCTATTTGCAAGGCTCGACCTCAAGACCTCTAGGTTGCACTACCAGCGTGATAACCATCTGAGCCAAAGGCTCTTGTTAGTTTAGGTCTGAACAATTTGATTAATATACATATTATAACTTTGACTTTTTAGTATTATTTGAACACACGTTATTAATCTTTAATTAATAATAAATAATATTTTCTTTATATAAATAAAAGTTTTATTGTTTAGTTTAAAATAATTAGTATAAATAAATCAATAATAATAAAAATAAAAATAAAATAAAAATAAAATAAAAAAATATATATGTTTTATTAGTTTTTAAATAATTAGATTTTAAAAAAAAGTTAGTTTTTAAATAAATTAAATTTGATTTATTTTAGAAGTAATATTGTTTTTAATAGATTTATAAATAGTTTAAAATTTATTTTTATTAAATAGATTAAATTTTATAGATTTTTTAAATAGATTAATCTTTTAAATAGTTTTAAATTTTAAGTAATTGTGTTTATATTTAATAAATTTGGGGGTTTACGTTTCATGCACTTTAGGATAAAATTAGGATTTAGATTGGTAGATTTAATTTTTAGTTTAAAAACCGAAAATCAATTCAAATCGATTGTCCAGTTCAAAACAAAAACGTCTCAAATTCATAAGATCTTCGTGTACAACGAACTTGGTTCATCACGTGTTTAATTGAATTCGTCTTTGGTAATTTTAGTCTATTACTTTTTCCTAAAGGTAATTTTCTAATTTACCCTATAATGTATCTAATTATCACTATACTATCACGATCACATCAAAATTTTTGGCGTCACTGCCGGGGATCTTGTGTACGATTCGCTTTTGTTGAGATTTGTTGATCGTTGATTTGAAGACCCTTTCCGTCCTCGGAAAGTTTTGTTATTTTTCTATTATATAGTATGTATCGTTTTTCTTGTTTTTTGTGATTAATATATTGTATTACGTAGAACAATAATTTTACATACTTTCCAAATAAGGCCTTAGTTGGGATTTCATCACCTAGCTATTGTAGTCGAATCCAAAACAAAAATAAAAGGAAAAATAGATGAATACTAATAAGAAGTTTGAACTCGATTTATACAAACTATAAGGTGGGTATAAGGCGACGTGCTATAAAAGGCCGTCTAAGGAAAAAGGTTTTTAAGTGCTTTGTGCCACCTCGTTTCCCCGCTTGCTTGTGCGTATATTGAGAGGGACGACCTATTATTGGTTTGGCGACTCAAGTAGTATTAAATTTTATTTTTTGTAGTTTACTTATTGAACCTCGAGACGTTTAGGTTTTCACCTATCGTTTCAAAGTCGACCGAGGGTAATTTACTTCCATAGTAGTTATCCTTATTCCTTTTTTTTATCGATCATTTTTTATTGAGCAATACCAAATAAAATACCAAAAATAATCTTCTTCTTGTCTAATTTCTTTTCTTCAATCCTCTAAATTCTCGTCTTTGTAGTTTATGAAATTACGTTCTTCTCGTCTTGTGATTGATTTTAATAGGCTTGAAAATATTCCTCGTAGAAATAGAAATCGTCAACAACGAATAGTGGAACCCGAGCTTCCACCTATTGCTGTAGAGATGGCCGATAACCGAACAATGGAGGAATTGCTCCGTGCACCCACGGAAGGGTATGGGGAAGCAATCGTTGTGCCGGCTATTTTGGCGGATCATTATGAGATTAAGACGGGTCTTTTATCGCTCATTCGTGCCGACCAATTTCGTTGCAATGAGACCGATAACCCGCATTCTCACATTCGGAATTTTCTTCGAATTACATCGACTCTCAAGTTTAGAGATGTGTCGAATGACGCGATTAAGCTCATGCTTTTTCCGTACTCGCTCGAGGGTAATGCTAAGATTTGGTATGAGAAAGAACCACCGGTTCGATCTTAACATGGGATGATTTAGTGTCTAAGTTCATGAATTATTTCTTTCCACCATCTAAGACAACACACTTTAAAAACGAGATCACTAGATTTGAACAAAAAGTGAATGAATCGTTTGGGGTTGCTTGGGAAAGATTTAAAGATTTGTTGAGACAATGTCCACACCATGGTTTCTCGGAATTGCATCAAATTAATACTTTTTATAATGGGCTAAATATGATTGAACAAGATTCGTTAAATGCCGCCGCGGGTGGTAATCTTTTAAGAAAAACTCCGAGAGACGTGTGGTGTATAATTGAGAATAAATCTAGAGCACAATATTCACGAAACACACCGAGTGTTTCCAATGTGAATTCGTTTAATCCCGAGATTGCTAGATTGGACTCTAATATTGACACGATTTTGAATGAGATTAGGAAGAATCCTCATGGATCGATTAATATGATTGAGAATTTTTGTTTATCATGTGGTGGAGCACATCCTAATTATGGTTGTTTAACCACGGGGTTTGATCAAGCTAGTGCTTTTGCCGCGATGGGAAATTATGGCTCCAACGGTCAAGTTCCTCGTCAAAATCATGTTGCTCCACCGGGTTTTCCACCGGTTCAAAATAGGTACAACAATGGGAACAATGGGAATAATTTTAACCGTGGTAACCAAGGGAATTTTAATCAAGGAAATGGGTTCAATGCTAATCAAACCAATCAAGGTTTTCAAAGCAATAACCAAAATGATTTGTTAAGCTACATTAAAACAAATGAGGCAAATTTAAAAGCTTTTCAAAATAACATTCAAGGAAAAATGGCAACTTTGAAAAATGAGTTTCAAAATACGCTAAAGGGGTAAAATAACAAGATTGAGCTTAATCAACAAAGAATGAAACAAAGATTAGAGAAAAACGAAAACCGTTTTGAGCAACAAATAGAGCAAAGTCAAAATCGTTTGCAACAAAGTTTAGAACAAAATCAAAACAAATTGCTTTCGATGTTTGAATCTTTCATGTCCAAACCATCTTCATCTTCGGGTTGCTTACCTAGTAACACCATTCCAAACCCAAGGGGAGAGCTTAAGGCTATCACCGCTTATGATAATTTAGAAAGAAAGCTTGAGCTTTATGTTCCACCTAAAGAAACCTTTCGTAATGTCACCAAGGCTACTTTAAATGTGATTAGTACCTCGGATTTCCTTGATTTCTTTCCCAAGAAATATAATGATCCGGGTCAATTCTTGATACCTTGTGTTTTTATGAGCTTGGGTAATACAAAGCTCTAGCCGATCTAGGAGCTAGTATTAACGTAATGCCCTTAGCCATTTGGAAAACTCTTGACTATTTGTGACTTATACCCACTCGAATGATCATTGAGCTTGCTAATGGTACCACCACCCGTCCGGTTAGTATAGCGGAAAATGTCATTGTTAAAGTGGGGGAGTTCGTTTACCTAGCCGATTTTGGAATCATTGATTATGAGCTGAATCCTCGTGTGCCTATAATTTTAGGACGACCATTTTTGTGCACGACCGATGTTTTAGTTGATATGAAAGAAGGGGAGCTTAAATTGTTTCATGGGAATAAACATATGATTTTCAAACCGGAAAAAATTCCAAGATTGGTTCCTAAGAAATTGGAAAGTGTGGAATTTGATAAACCTAATTTTGTTGAATCATGTTGTAATGTTACCTCATCTCCACTCACTCCACACGAGGATGATAGTTCTAAGATTGAAAAACAAATTGATGAATACCTTAGTGCACCATTCGATCCTAGTGATCTTAATAGCGAGAATTTTGATCCCGAGAGTGATATTGCTTCAATTGAACAATCTTTGAAAATGGACTCATTTTCACTCTATTCTAAGGATCAAATTGATGTTCCTAAGGCACAATCTTCCGTTGAAGAGCCTTTGATTCCTAACTTCACACCGAGTGAGGTTAGTGACTATTCGTTGGATAAGTTCGTCGATGAACTTTTAGCTATCATTGATCCACTTCCACGGGGAAGTGAAGACGCTACCGATCTCGAGATCGAGTTTGATTCTCATGTTTTACCTACCATTCTCGAGGAATTCACCGATGAATTTCCTTCTAATGAGAATGATGATCTTGTATCCTAGTGTGACACACTTGATACTTTGTCGGATATCTCTTGTGATGACAAGATTGATGACACTTTTGTGACCTACTCAAATCCTCTCTTTGAAGCTTCAATGAACAATAATCCATTGTTTCAAGAGGATTTTGAGAGCATCATACCGCCTTCATCTCACACCTTTTGTGATGATGAATATGTCGACCCGGATGGAGAAACTTTCTTTATTTCCAATCTCCCTCCCACTCGCTTTAATCTTAATGTACGGGTTTTTCATGTGACTCATATTGAGTATCATGACCCCTTTATTCACATTCCTAAGAGTGACAAGGTCGACAAAGTCATGCAAGTTGACACCACTATGGTTGAGACTTTTATACCACCATTACCATGTGCTTCATATGATTTTGGATTAGCATGGGGGGACGACACCGTGTTGTCTATTCCTTTCTCCACCGAGGACGAGGTATTCGACCCCAGAATCGTTGATTTAGGGAAATCTCGGCCTTTCACCGATGCAATAGTTGAAAGATTTTTCGATCATCTTGGTGCGAGTTTATCTCGGGGAGCATGCTACATTCCTATCGTGATTTGTGACTATCATCTCTTTTTATAGATTTATGTTGGAGTTTTATCCTTTCGTTTGTCATCCGACAACGAGGATGTAATCTTTGACCCCCGGCATCGTGCTTCATGTTGGTTTTTAATCCAATATGCCGGTTTTCACCTTTTTCCCTAAGGACCAATGAATGCGGGGATCGAGTCGAGCTCATGACTCGGTGAACAAAAACAAGGTGCCTTGTGGGGGAGTCCCATACATTCTATCTTCTTTCTATTTTCTAACAACTAATAAGGCTTGATCTTTCAAGCTCGTGCTCGTGTTTTGTTGTGTTGTGAATCTTAGGTATGACCCTAATATTTGAAGACTCTCGTGTTCGGTTTTTGCCGGTCCACTTGATCTTCCTTTCTTTGAATGCCAAAAAGGGGCACACTCTCTATCCCTTGATTTTTATCGACTAACGTTTTATCTTGAGGCATAATTAATAAATGGCTTATAGATTTGCGTGCTCTTACCATGTTAGGATTTTGCATTAGAATCTTCGTGTTTTAGCATGGGGGTGTTACTATTGAGCTAAGAAACATTGAGGACAATGTTTGGTTTTAGCATGGGGGAGTCAATCGATATAATCGCTTGCTATTGCTTTTGTCGTGTCTTAACGTAATTATTTTTCTCATTTTTCATAAAACTTTAAATTTTTAGTGTTATTTTTAAGTTTTAATAAAGGAAATAAGTGCTTTTGACACAAATGTAGGCTTTCCGTTGGTGAAAATAAAAATAGTTTTTGACTCGACTAGGTTTTTACCTTAGCTTTTCCTTAACGTATTTGAATTAAGTTATGCTAGGCTTTTATATAGGGAGCTTTAAAACGCGAAAGTCTTAATTCATACGGGTTAAGAACAAGAACTTTTCGCAAGTTCCTATAATTGATCTTAGAAAGTCATTTATCAAGGGAACTTTAAAACGCAAATTCCAAAACTTGAAAAAGTATAAGAAGATGCAAGATCCTATAGATGACTTGAAAACCCAAAACTTTGATTTAATAGGCTAAGTATCCATTGATTTCACATTTTTGGAATTTTACAATATGGAGAACAAGAGATGATAGAGTTCAATCATAAGTTTCAAAAATTAATTCTTCTTTGTGCAAGTATTTTTGTGTTTGATTTAATCTCCTCGTATTTATTTTCCACGCTTGAATAATAATTGCTCAATAAATGAAGTTTTTAGCGGTTTAGGCTTGATATCTTAACTCGTAACTCCTTCTTTTTCTTCCCTTATAATTAAAGTGAGAACACATTAAGGGTGTCAGCGTCATGGACTTTTGATCATGGGATTGCGGAAATTTGGCTTACTATACATACCATATTAATAAAGAAGAATAAATAAAAACATGTTCTCTAGGAGCCTTCGGGTGGGAGTCATGTAGCACTAACCTTGTCATTAGAGCCTTAGGGGGACGTGTTGAATAAAAATTGCTTCATCATCATGAGCCATAAGGTGGGATGGTGATGTCAATTCCCTTGTTTTTGTCCAAGGAGCCTTCGGGTGTGGATTTTAAATAAGGAGCACAATTACATCTTAAAGAGCCACAAGGTGTTATGATGTGATTGTTGCTAACTCCATTAATAAGGTCATAATTGACTTCGGAGAATTTTTTGTTGCTTTTAAGTAGTCTTATTAGCCAAACTTCGGGTCCGGGGATTTATCCCTCAAATCGTGTTAAGTTATCCTTGATGTGGGCTTTCTTTAGTGATAACGGTTTTTGAAGTCTAGGTTAGGTTTTGAGTGTTGAGTTTACACCGTTTTTGCCTTCATTTTGGACTAATAAATATAAAAAATAAGTCAAATGAGCCTTTAGGTGAATGACAAATAAAATCTACAGATACAATTAGGAATAATAAGATATTGAGTTTAACAGGAATTACTTGTATGAGTTGATTTAATTTTGGGGCTTATGATTGACAATGATCTTGTTTTTGCACTTGGCAAGGAAAAGTGAAAAGTCAGGGACGATGAATCTATTTGAGTTTTATGATCCTAAAAGTTATTTTTCAAATAATGAAAGTTATACATTATGTCTTTGCAAAATAAAATGTCAAAAGTTGAATAAAAGTGTAGTAGTGTTTTATTTTATCATTGCGTGAGGACACGGAAATTGCTTAGCAAGGGGGAATTTGATATGAGTTAAATTACTCATATCATTTGTATCCAGAAACAAACAATAATTGCATAAAATCAATAGAAAATGCCTTGTATTCGCTTGTTTCTTGTTTCATGTGTGTAGGTACCAAAGATCACAAAAACCGGCAAAGATCGACACGAGTTTCAAGATTTTATCAAGGCCAAAAGATAAGTTCGATTTTATTCGCGGATTTATCAGAGTTTGTGGCCAAGTGGGACCCACATTTGGGTATTGGGCCCAAAAGCCCAATAAAGAAGCAAGAAATATGAATCTTTGGTTATCAAGTCCATTTAAGGCCCAATCTTGAAAAGCTATGATACGGATGGAGTGAATGAAGCCCAAGCCTAAATAACTTACTATGATTTGTCATAGGCTTTTTAAACCCATTTGTGTCATTCAATTATTCGGTTAAATAAACAAACGTTTTATTTACTTGAACCATTCACACATAATTTACTCACACACCCACTTTTCGATACTCCCAAAGAACCCATCTCTCTTATCTCTCCCAAACCTGTAAAAAAAACCTAATCACTGTTACCGTAACCCTAATCACTATTCACAAATTACCCAGAAGTTAAATAAATTGAGGGCTTTTTGTTTACACGTGTGATTCACACGATAAGAAATAAATTCCCCTTTGATTTCGGAAGAGAAGATGGAAGAATATTGTCCTCTCACCAACGTGGCAGCATATCACTGGACAAGACACCTCACGCCCACCAATCATCCAATAAATAGATGACACCTCAGCAATAAAAAGAAGCACAACTAGCACAACGGATGCCACGTTGGCGATCCGTGTGCTAGTTGTGTATTTACAACCGTGGGATCAAAGATGGTGATGAAAGAGAAGAAATTAAGGGCCAAGATGATTTTTCTGCCTCAACAACCTCCCCTCAACAGCCTCGGGGGTTGGCTATATAAACCCCCATTTATTCTGTAATCTTCATCCAATTTTATTTCTTTAAAGTTATTATGTTTAATTAGATGTAGAATTAAAATTTGTAATTTCTTTCTTTAAATATTGTACTCGGTTCTTCATCATTAATAAAAAGTGATTTGAGTTGATTTAATTTTGTCATTCATTTTCTCTTAAGATTGAATATTGCGAATTTATTTTCCATTCTATTTTAATATAATAATGATTAAAATATTCGGTTAAGCCTAATTTAATAGCTTTAATTGAATATTAAAAGAATAAATTTGGAATAAAACTTTCCCTACTAGTAAGTTTTTAAACTGGTTCGATTGATGGTGTTGATGATGTATGTTGATTCGGTGGTGGTGATTCATATGGTGATGTCGTTTTCGGTTCAAAGGTAGCACAACGCTAAACTTCTACCCAAAGGATATCTCCAATAGGTTATATTTCTTTTTAATTTTATTGTTCTTATTTCTTTAATGAATCTGTTTGGATTTCAGTTGATGAATTTATCTGCTGTAATATTGTTTTTAATGAATTGTTTTATGAATCTGAATGAATAAGTTGAGATTGTTAGCTTTTGAATGTTAAGATTTCTGATATAAGTTGTTAGGCTGCTATTTTTAGATGAGTTTTGATAACAGCTGGAAAAGTTAAACATGCTTATTGCTAAAAGGTTTTGGTTCCATTTAACTGATAGTTGTAGATGAAGGTTAAAACTGAAGTCTGAGTAATCTGTTATTTAAGGGATGGGTGTTCACAATAAGACTGCCTTACGTTGTAACTGAAATGTGTTAATTTTGCTGTCGAATTGTGTAGTGTTATTGGTTTCAGTCTGCTGCTGATTTTAAGTTTACTTGACTTACTGATTTTCAGCATCTTCTTGTTCTACTGTATTTTTGTTTTACTGATATTGTTAGTATTTTATTACTGCATGTTTAGTCTATTTTTGCTAATTTGGATGTCTTATTTACATGTTTGATATAGCTTATTAATTTAGCTGAGTCTTTAGTTTGTGATTTTAACTGTTGGTTGGACTGATTGTTGTTCTCTTATTTGTTCCTTATTACTAATTTTTAAGTCTTCTTTGTTATATTTGTGCGATTTTGCTGAATGATTTGAGCCATATAATTCTGTGAGTTTGTTTGGCTGCTTAGAGTATTTTTGTTGTTTTATTGTTCAAGCTATAAGCTATCAGATCCTTTTGATATGATTAACTCATAAGCTGATATCCTTTTTAGCTTTTCATAGAATTTGTGAACAAAAAAAAGTCACTCCTGTGACTAAACTTTTATGTACTGTTTAAAAAAAATATAATAGCAAAAATTTGCTATTTGCAAGGCTCGACCTCGAGACCTCTAGGTTGCACTACCAGCATGATAACCATCTGAGCCAAAGGCTCTTGTTAGTTTAGGTCTGCACAATTTGATTAATATACATATTATAACTTTGACTTTTCAATATTGTTTGAACACACGTTATTAATCTTTAATTAATAATAAATAATATTTTCCTTAAAAAATAAAAATTTTATTGTTTAGTTTAAAATAATTAGTATAAATAAATAAATAATAATAAACTAAAATAATAATAAAATAAAATAAAAAAATATATATATGTTTTATTAGTTTTAAAATAATTAGATTTAAAAAAAAGTTAGTTTTTAAATAAACTAAATTTGATTTATTTTAGAAGTAATATTGTTTTTAATAGATTTATAAATAGTTTAAAAGTTATTTTTATTAAATAGATTAATTTTTCTAGATTTTTGAAATAGATTAATCTTTAATTAGTTTTAAATTTTAAGTAATTTGTTTATATTTAATAAATTTGGGGGTTTACGATTCATGCACTTGAGGATAAAATTATGATTTAGATTGGTAGATTTAATTTTTAGTTTAAAAACCGAAAATCAATTCAAATCGATTGTCCAATTCAAAACAAAAACGTCTCAAATTCATAAGATCTTCGTGTACAACGAACTTGGTTCATCACGTGTTTAATTGAATTCATCTTTGGTAATTTTAGTCTATTAATTTTTCCTAAAGGTAATTTTCTAATTTACCTTATAACGTATCTAATTATCACTATACTATCACGATCACATCAATAATGTAATATTTGTCAGGTTCACCTAAAATGGTAAGCTCATCCAATACTCTCTCGGGGATTTTGGCGCAGCTCTTCGTGTGCCATTTGTCGGTACTTGTCGGTTCGCCGATGCTTTGAAACTTGATGCTTTAATTGAGTCTTCCGATTGTGCTCCAAATGATGACGAAGAGCTAGACCTTCATCTCATCCTTGACACCATTACAAAAGAACGTAGTTCAACCGTTGTTCGAAGTATTCACTCTTCTAAGCGATCTATAAATCGTCATGAGATACTCGAAAGCGACCTTAATGATTGCATGGTCCGTTGGGTCGACATTCTTAGAAAAATGTATTTTATCTTGGTGGAAACCGGGATCATATCCCGGCGTGTATGGCACACATGATGTGTTGCATCTTTACCAACACCAAGTACAATCTTGCATTTTACATCACTCGACGGATTAACTATGCTCTTTCTCGATCAACCACAAATCTTTCATATGCCATGCTCCATACTCGCCTTTTCAAAAAGGTTGGTGAAGACTTTCCCGAGCTCGATCTTTCTCGCTTTAAACCGGTAAATCATTTCATGATGCCTATTCGAGAGGTACAACCACGAAAGACAAGAAGTGATCATGGTACGAGAAGGAATGAACCACAAGAGTTCGAAGATGAGGATACTTATATGTCACCAAGTGATGGTGGTGACGAAGGTACAAGTGCTCACTTCGGCTCTTCGAGTGACTCCACCCCATCTATGAAATCTTTCATGGACGGGTTAGACCCTCTTGTTCCTCCTCCTCACTATTCCACTATTGACCTTCCGGAATACCTCTCACTTGAGCATGTTTATCGTTCAAACCTTAAAACCCGTGGTGAGTTAGATGACTTTAGATCAGAGCATAGGGGAACATTTAAGAGCTTTGGGAAGATGATCAAGAACATTGGCAAGAAGATGAGATGAAGCCATGGTAATGGAACAAGGTTTAACATGTTTGAAAACATGTTTTGAATTTTTGAACAATTTCTTTTATTTAGACTTTTTATGTTTATTGTTATTAGAATTTGGTATTTTCTAACTAATACTTTGTGTTGGATTGCTTAGTATTTTAATCCGTAGATTTTTATGTGATCGTTATGGCGTTTCACATATCTTTGTGCATTCTTTTTGTGTTAGTTAGCTCTCTAGATTTTGGTTTATAATTCACTTTGGCTTGATATAGACTTTGAAGAATCTGGGGGTTTGAAAAATACTGGAACATCACTTTTCTGAGACCACTGTCCACGGTACCCTAAATACATGTGGTTCCTTAGTGATAAAGAACCGCAATCCTATTTAAGGAAGCGCGGGCTCTGGTCACGATAGAATTTTTACTTTACACTGTTTTCTCTAAATCTTTGTAAACATTACTAATTTTTTTGCTAAAAGACCAGCAATTAGCCTACCTAATTTCATTGTTCACCAAAATTATTTTTAACCCATTACTAGTTTGGATCATCCCCTTCCCTTCTTAAACCTCCTTTGTTTAATCTTCTTCTTCATCCTTCAAACCTTCTTCTAAACCTTGACACACAACCATGATGTCTACAAGATCATCAAATTCTTCCAAACAATCCTCATCCAAAAGAAACCTTAAGATCAAAATCAAGTTTCCTAAACTTGACTCTTCATCCTTCCTCACACCAAAGAGTGAGATTTCTCCAATTCTCATCTCTTCATCACCCTCACCACCCATTGCACCATTCAAGACAAGTTCAAACCATGGTACTAACCACTCTCATGGGTCTATATCCTCTTCATTCTAATATAGAATGAATGAGTTTTCCTCACCATTCACTCCTTTTCCTCTCATGGATGTAAACCCTCAACCTCTACAAAGCATTCCCATTGTGAATAATTTTGTTGAGCTATTGGTTACCTTACCTTTCACTCCTCCTAACTCACCTATATCACCCTTGGACATCAACCTCCTCTTCCTCCTCCCTCAAACACTCCACTTTTGGGTGTTCCCATTCCATACTTTAGGGGTGATCCATACTTCTTTGGTTTTCTAGAATCTCATGGTGTTAATTCTGTATGTTGCCTCTATAACAACTACATCATTCAAAATCTAAGAATGGAGATGTTTGGACTTCATAGGAGGTTGTAAGACTTCTTGCTTACCTTGTTCTCCATGCCTCCACCTCCTAGCGGATGAATGATGATTTTCTAAAAATAAATGTTTTCAAAAGAAAATCAAGCCAAGGAAGACTATCTATCAAGAACTAGTTTAGCTAACTTTGTAATAGTTAGTTTGTTTTTCATTTCTTTTATTTACTTTCCTTCATGAGATTTCATGAATATTTGTTATGGATTTAGTATTTGTGTGTTTCAAATCTATGTTCTCATACTAATCAACTTTAATTTATTAAAAATTAAACCTAAATCTATCACAACCTCTAAAACTTGACTAAAGTTGGATCCAAATGTTATCTAACTATTTTGTCATCCTTTTTCAAAACACTCTTTGTGAGTGTGTTGCCTTTTGTGCAACCAAAACATAATCTAGTTCTAAAAATGGTAAAAATCCAAGATTTGAAACTTTTTGAAAATATCTTAGTTTTTCTCAAAACCTTGTAAAATCCCCTTTTCATGTCCACTGTATGTGTATCCCCAAAGACCGTACGGTCCCTTATATATAAGGAACCGCATGTTCCTTTAAGGAACCACAGACAATAAGCCATTTTGGCTCGTTTTTGTTCTTTCCTCTTGGACCACGGTCTTTTTCAAGATTCCTTGTTTACTAATTTTGGCTAAACATTCCTTGCAAACTTTTGATTTCATTTCAAATCTTTGCCTTGTCTACTTTCTCTAAAGTCTCTTCTTTTGGGAGTTCTTCTTTTCATCTCTCACAATGCCTAACTCTTCTAATCTTAACCTTGACATCTCTTTGTCACAATCGTCTAAACCCAAAGCTTCTTCTTCTAAGCTTTCCAAGAAACTGAAAATATCGGTTCGACCTATTTGGGTCAAGAAAAAAAAAGATCATCATGATTCTTCTTCTTCCAAACCTTGCAAGAATTCTTTCTCTCCCATTGCATATTGGAATGAGACTTTCTCAATTGATCCAATTACCGAAGAAAAAGAAGTTCTTCCACTACCACCCAAACCTTGCAACATACCCTCTCTAAATGACCTATCTTCTTTCCCAAATCTCACTAGGCATTGTGAAAACATCTCTTATCCATTGTCTCCCTCTCCACCATCACCTTCTCATCTTGATGGTCCTTCCCCATCCAACGACTTTGTTTTGCATCATGGAAGCTCGTGTGCTTGTTGTCTATTTCAATAAATTGAACTTGCTCATATGTATGACAAGCTATATTTTCTTCAATTTCTTCTCACTCGACCTCCTCTCAAAGTATTTGTTCCCGTGAACAAATCTTCGAATGATGCCTCGTCGTCTTATTTTTCTAATTAACGCACACTTTGTGTCTTAATTGTTTGAGTCAACTTAAGCAATCTTGAAGGATTATCACTACTAGAGTAGTTTGTGCTCTTGTTGTTTATTTTCCTTATGTCTTGTGTTAAATATTAATACTGTGTGTATGAATATTTCCCTTGTTTGTTCTTTCATATTTGTGTAATATGAATGTTATGTGTGTTACTTCCTTTCCCATCAATTCGTTTTCACACATTTTTTAGAGTAGATCATGGTTAAAACTTAAAATTGTTTTTGAGTGATTCCACCAATTCTAAGTTTCTAACCCTTTGACATTCTATCACTTCAATTGGTTTGGATGTTTCTTTTCTACCTCTATTCCACCAATTGAACTTTGATTTTGTCAAAATACCCTCCTTGGACATTCTTAGAAAATACTTACTTCTAATTTGAGATTTCTTTTCTTTCTCCCTCTCAAGTTACTTAGTAGGTAGTGACTATTTATACATGGTGTTTCTTTTCTCTCTACTAACCTTTGTGTAGCATGTCACCTAAGCTCGTTTTCTTGGTGCCCCAAGCAAGGTGGAAGTAAGCACCAAGGGGGAGCTTCTTGCAAAGTCCGATTCTATTCTTCCTCAAATAGTTTTGCATCCTTTTAGCTTCGACAAAGGGGGAGAATGATAGTGATAAACTCGTTAATAATTCGAAATATTTTCGATTTTACATAAATGAGCTTATAGTTTGTCGTAATCAAAAAGGGGGAGATTGTTAATGCAAAGCAATGCCTAAAAACATTATTAGTGTTAACTAATCTTTCTTAGGTCTGATAACGACAAATTAAAAAGACATTTATCGTCAAATACAATCATAAGACGAATTATTTGACAAACACTGTCATCAAGGTAATAATCATTTAAGTATTGTACTAACATATCTTAATCATGATTAGTGATAATAAAAGTGATTAATCCTAAACTTACATTTTGTCAAATGTGACAAAATATTCTTTAATAAACTTTCTTTTTAATAAAATGTTTTATTAAAAATAGAAAATGTAAATTTGAATATGGCATATTCCAAATCCCATAGGAATATCCTTTGAAGGTAAAAACTTACCTCAGATATTACTTCCCCACTAAAAGACAAAAGGGAGTGGAGTCTATGAGCACGGTCCTTTAAAGGGATATGCGGATCCTTGGCGATAAGGGACCACAAGCATATTTAAGGCACCACGCTTAGAGAGCCGTTAGCCTTTGTCTCCTATAACTAGTGGATCAAACCTGCATTTTCCATAATCCTTTTTGGACACTCTTCCTGTCATCTTTCTCTTTTCTAGTTCCTAATCATTTGTAAATGATCACTTAATGTGTTAAGTATGTTTACTTATGATTATCCCCTTGATCTCATTCATTACCTTGTCATGAGAAGATCACTCACACACTTGTGATGTGATTAAAGATGAAGTCTTGATGAAGATCCTTTCCTAAAGATCTAGTCATGTTCATCATTTGTTTTTATTTGAGTCTCGTGTAGATCTAATGTATTTGTGAATACATAGATCTAATCTTGTGTAATCCATTGTATATGTGTATACTTGGATTTGTGTTGTGTAGATCCAAGTTACATGTGTATACTTGGATATGTGTTTTATTCTGTTGTAATAGGAATGAGTTGTGAGGTCTCACTAAACTTTAAAGTGATGTAGTTGTGTCTTGTGGAGTTCTCATTTAGCTTCAAAGTGAAGAGTTGTGAGTTCTCACTAAACTATAAAGTGATGTGGTTGTGTCTTGTGAGTTCTCACTTAACTATAAAATGATGTGGCTGTGTTTTGTGATTTCTCACTAAACTCTAAAGTGATATAGTTATGTCTAGTAAAGTTCTCACTTAGCTTCAAAGTAAAGAGTTGTGAAGATTGGTTCTACCTTTCGATTAGAAAACGACATCTAGCCTTGTTTCGTTAAATGGTGAAGTAGGCAACGTGGTGAAGATTGGTTCTATCTTTCGATTAGAACTCGGCATCTAGCCTTGTGTCGTTAAATGGTGAAGTGGGCGACGTTGTGTAGATTAGTCCTAGCTAAGATTAGGTCTCGACATTTAGCTTAGTGTCGGAAAATAATGTAAGCGACGTTGTAAGGTTTTCTCCGCCAAGAAGGGAGCTTGTGGATATAGTGGAAATCTCGAGTAAGGTGTAGTCGAGGAGTGGAGTAGGAACGAAGATAGAGCTTCGTTGCCGAACCATTATAAATCTTGGTGTCTTCCTATTAGGTTGCTTCTTTTCTTACTCTTTACTTATTCTTACTCTCATATCATTCACATATATTATTTGTCATTGTTAATGCACTAGAATTGAACCTAATCATTATGCAATTAACTTTCAAGTAAAATGTAGTTTTGAGACAAACCTAATTGAAAGAAATTTTAATAAATACATAAACCGAAAAGAAACTATTCAACCCCCCTTCTAGTTTCTACAGAGTGTATATGGCTCTTTTGTTTACTTTGTATCGTTGTCTTGTTCCTTAAAAATGGAGCTTCTCACATATTCTAGTTGTAGTCGGGTACACATGTGCCAAATGCGCAATACGTATAGTTTCTATTAGTTAAAGTTGAGTTATAATCTTGTATAAAATGGGGCGGATCATAGTGAGGGCAGCAAGGGGGCTATGGGTCCCCAAAATTTTGAGTTATTACTAATGTATTCGTGTGTGTGTAAGCATTATTTTAGGAAAGAAACAAAGATCATTCTTTTAGGAAAAAAAAACAAAGATACATATCAGTGAAGAAAATAGAGCAAGGTACCGTGACTTTGGTGCCTCGCCACTCCTAGGTGGCACCTCGCCACAGCCCGCCACCACACCAGTCCCCTTCGTCATAGCCTCGCTAAAGGAACATTCGCCATCTAACTGAGGAAGAAAAAACAAAAACAAAAACAGGACCCACTAATATATAACCGTTGCAATGTTTTTGAATTTTTTTAATTTATTTTATCCCCTTTCCATTATAAAGACACTACAAAATTCACATTTTTACCTACACGATTCTCAATTAAATTCAAACTTAATTCCAAATCAACAAATAACATGTCTTGTTCAGTTCCACATGATTTTGATCAAATCAAAACCATGGTTGATAAATTAATTAAAGAAGACGGCGTTCGACAAAAAGCGAGGATTTAGACGGCGTTCGACACTGCTAAATTTGACTTGCAAGAAGCATATGAAAAATGAAATGATATTCCTAAAGAAAGCCATGATTCGATCATCAAATTTTTGAAACAAGCACCAGGCAAAGACTATGACATGCATAATGCTTTGTTTCGTAGAGCAACTAAGATAGAAAATGAAATAGAAACTAACTCAGTGTGCGGGCCTAAGTAATTTAATTTCAATTTCTTATTTTCATTTGAATTTCTATATTGTGTTTTTATTTTTCATGATGTAATTTTATTTCATAGTTTAATTTGAATTTCTAACGGCTATGTATTAATTACAATTTCCAACGGCTATGTATAATTTCAATTTCCAACGGCTATGTAATAATTTTAATTTTTAACGTCTATATTTTCTCTATAAATAGTACTTGCATTTTCTAATAAACAAAACACTCTCTCAAACATGTCTAAAAAACTTCTGGAAACAATAAACAAAACAAACAAAAAGCAACTGGAAGCATCCCATCCACGTCGGAGAAGGTCCTTAAATCAATACCCCCACAACCTTACCCAAACCCGATGGATGGATCATCGGTTCCTACTATTGATGTTATACTTGACGAACCAAAGAGCCCTGTTGAAGAATACGAGGTACCTGCTGACTTTCGTCTTACCGAGGAACAAGAACATCAACTGCTTCTTGATGAAGAAGCATTACGTGAAACATTAGCAGAAGAAGAAAGGGAACAAAAATAGTTGGAGAAGAAAATCAAGAACGAAGAGAAAGCTCAATTCATCTTTAGGTTCTTAGGTATTCCATCAGACTCATCTGATTCAGATCTCGGATCCGATTAAACAAAGTATAACTTGTATCGTATCATATTTTTACTTTATCGCATTTCGTATTCGAACGGTATCGTATTGTAATTTGTTTTTTTATTTTAAGAAATGAATTAAGTTTATTATCAAAATAAGGGAAAATAATATAAAATAAGCAGTTGGTGAGCCAAAGTGAGGATGAGTGGTATGTCATAATAACATGAATTTTTTGTAAGTGATAGTGTCAAGTAACGTGACAACCCGTGGGGCCCAAATAAGAAGAAAGTGGTGGTTCATGACACCTAGCTCTCTAAGATAGTACATGTGCTCCTTACACATCTATGACACCCGAGAAAAGACAAGAGGATAAGTAAAATAGAGTTAAACTTTTATTAATTTAATATTTATGATCTTTGAGTTTTGATATGAGAAAGTTATAGACCATGCAACACGGTTATGTAAAAACATTAATTGCTCAGATCCAATAATAATATAAAGTTCTCTCGAAATTGGTTAATGCTTAATTTTCAACGATTAATTTTAAGTTAGATATCGATATGAAGGTTGGTTTTAGGCTAATGATTTTGGCCCTCAAACCAAAACTTTCAAGCTCCGCCACTGGCTCTATTAATACAAGACTAACATGGTATTCGCGCGTTGCTGCTACGGGTACCCTGAAACTAAAATTCTGCAAGTGCAATGTTTTTACTTATATTTATAGATAATGGCGAAAGCTTTAAGTTGAAATAACTTGAACAATAATAAACCATTTCATATTATTGTGATGATTGATGGTAAAAGTTATTTGCAAATCTATATAACATCACAATATTATATAACATATAAATATAAAAAATCTTCTTAATTTATATGTTTACACGTTTTCATACATCATAATGACCTTAAAATCTTCTTACTTTGATGTGTACGATTTAATTGAATTAATTAGCAAATTGATAAGTATTTCACTAAATTTGTACTAAATACATACATAGACGATATATGTCTTCGAAAATACAAATTTATAAAAAAAGTGTTCAAAATCAAGCACAAAAATTTGATCTTAAACTTATATTAGCAAACACTTTAAATAATTGTATTTAGAACATTAGAATTTATAATAATAATCATTTGTAAATGTTGCATAATAATTTGTATTAATTTTATCATTTAATGTGTATTGGTTATCAATTAATATAAAAATAAATTTATGAAATTTTTGTGTTGTAAGGGTTTGTACCAAAACATTGTAATGTTGTACTATTTAAAATTTTGTAGAAAGGAAGTTTAATATCTTATATAAATAGTCCAGATTTGTGTGTTGTTTAAAAAAGTAATACAATATAATTTAACGGATATGTTTTTATTAATTTCCGTGGGTCCTCTCCGAGTCGTCTTATGACGGTTTTTATTGGCAAGTTGAACCAACTATAATTCCGATTTTTGTTTTCCAGTTGAACCTCATCACTTTAGATAGACAATATATATGATCTTGTAGATATATACTAGCAGGGTACCCGCGCGATGCGGCGGTGGGTACCCTGTGACTAAATTCTTCGGTGTTATATTCGTATTTTTTCAATTATAAGTTATGAATCAACAGTTTTCATCTAAAAACGTGTCCTAAAAATATGATTTCAATCGAGGGGGATTTTATTACTTTATCATTATATGTAATATACAGATAAAAATTCAAGTAAAGTTAAGTAAATGATTAAAAGGAAAAAAGTTAAATGCAGTAAACCAATTTTCAATTAGATTTTTCATTTGATGCATTAGTATACTATAAATGCTCTTTAATGTTTGTACAATGTACATATAATATTGTATATTTTTATAATGTGGTGTTTTATTAAGAGTATTAATTACTCACTAAAAAGTTTGTAATTATTGTATGGTGAAACACTTGTACACTTGGCTTATTAAATTGTATTCCTTAAACAATATTTTATTTTGTGCTTTAAAATGAGGTACATCATGTTAATTTAGTGGTACTACTTAAAATTTTTTGCATTAATAGGAGAGAGATACTAATCGCTTTTATAAGGGAGTTAGATATTATTTTAGTAGTACAATGTAAATATATAATAGTATTTCTGAGTAATGTGTTGTATTAATAATTTTTTAGATATGTATCCAGTTATTTTGGATCCCTTGTATCCTTTGGATACAAGGGGACCAATCCCCACCTTCCATCTAATCTTGATTAAAGGCTCACATTAATCAAAAAAAAAAAAAAAAAAAAAAAAAAGGCTCACATTAATTTTTATTTTCTAATTAAAAAGAGCAGAGGGGTATTTTCGTCATTTTACCCCTCCTACCTGACACCACAAACCAATTCTACATCTCAGATCTATATCGAGGTTTCCTTTTTTCTTCTTCTCACTAAAACACACACAAAAACACACACACATACACAAATTCAGGTCTTAATCAATCATCACAAACATCAAATCCATTGATCATCACCTTCGTAAATCGATCATCCACTTCATAAATAAGGTAAAGTTCATTATTTTGATTAATCTTTTTTTAGCTTATTCGATGTGAATAAGCTTATAATTCATCTTATTCTTTTATTAGCTTATTTGAGAAACTACGTGAATTTAAAGCTAACTAATGTGAATAAGCTTATATATTATCATCATCTTTATTATGATGAATTATAAGCCAACTTATTAGCTTATTTTCGTGAATTATAAGGTTTTATGGCTTAATCTCGCTGAACAGATTTAATATGACCTGTTTGTAACGTATCATATATGATATAAGCTAAAGTATCATATATGATAAAATATATCATATATGATTATGTGGTTGAAAATTGAATTAACTCTTTTTTTATGGCTTAATCTCGCTGAACATATTTAGTATGACTTGCTAGTGACATACAGGGGCGGAGCTAGGATAAATTTTGAGAGGGGGCAAAATTTTTTTTTTTTGCAGCGACCAAGAAGAAATACAGAACGTTAATTTTTTTTTTTACAAACCGTCAACGATTAGTAGTACGTCCAAATGAGAACAAGAACCCATAGTGGCCCGAAAGTATCACAAATTTTTAAAAAGTCTGTATACGAACATAAAAAAGGTATAAAGATAAGTATACCTTTTCAATTATGGCTCTATACAATAAGGATAATCACTAAAAAAATAAACTTTTCTACCTATAAAAATTGACTTCCATCTATAAACATACTACTACTATACTATAGGGCTAGTGTATATATATTATATTGGTTACAAAATGCAGAAGTGTTTTAGTAGTAGCAATTAGTTTTGACAATTGTTTTTTAATATACTAAAATTTATCCATAGTGAAATTTACTGTATGATCACGTGATGTACTATACAACAAATACGGAGTATCATTATCTACTCTCTCTCTCCAATTGCAACCCAACAAAAACATCACAACCCAAAAACATATCTTCTTCTCCAACAAAAACCTAGATCTACAGTCTCAAGTTTCTGGTCAAATTCTGCTTGATAAAAATCATCGCAACCCAACAACGAAGTTAGTTATAAGAGGGCACAATGACCGAAAACACAAGAATCTCCAAAAATATACACTAGGCCGGAAAGTTTTGAGGGGGCACGTGCCCCTCCGGTCCCCTCCGTAGCTCCGCCTCTGGTGACATATCATATATGATATACTATATCATATATGATATAAGCTAAAATATCATATATGATAAAATATATCATATATGATTAGTGCTTGAAAATTGAATTAAATCTTCTTTTTTGTGTAGAGGAAGCTGTTTATAAGGCATGTTGAATATTACAAGCATCCAAAAGGCCAAGAAGCTCAGTGAAGAAGATCATGAATTTTTTACGTTTATTGTTTGTTTTTTCTTTGTAATCTCCTAATGGATTTTTGAAGTATATGGACGATTTTATAATCCATTGGTATCTGGTACAGCGTCTTATTAATATGATTATAACTTTCTTGGTATTATGTCATGATGGTTTGATAAATTAAGCCATATATGATAACGCACTATCATATATGATAAGGCATTATCATATATGATACTCAAAGAAAACTTGGATATATTAAACAAAGAATCTGATGAACTCATGATTACAACAAAAAGTATGCACAATTAATAACTAAACACTTGTTCATAACATAAAAAAATGTACTTTTGAACAGAATCATATATGATAATTCAAACAGAACATAACCTAATGTAAAATCATATATGATATACATCTGATATCATATATGATAACCATTTATACAAAATCAAAAGGTGCTAACAACATTATTATTGAAACTACTCTTCTTTTTCAATAATACACTATTCTCAAAACAAGTTATCAAATGATGAATTCATGAACAACGCATACTCCGTCTTGATCCTTAAAACATATCCGTGCACATCCTCTTGTTATAATCAACATCCCTCTCTCCTGTGCTCCAAATAGGGCAATCACATCATCTCTGTTTGACTGCATTTATAAAAGAAAAAAAAAGAACATATTATGCAAAATTTTAATACCAAAATGAATTACTCATATATATGATAGAAGACAGGTTTCAAGAGTTTATACAGATTTTCTAAAAGATACTCATACAAAATCTGTTTTTTCTTATGATTTATTTGATATATCATATATAATATATATCATATATGATGTATCATCAGTTATCATATATGATATATCTATCATATATGATAAGAATTGTACATCATATATGATAACATCAGAAACTTAAAAAAAAATCATAATAATACAGCTTATTAACATGAAAATAAGCTTATTCATAACTATCTTATTCACAAAAACGTATAACTCATTGAAATAATCTAATAAGCTATCTTATAATGCAACACAGTAAATTCAAATCTTTTAATTTACAAAGCTTATTCATCACTCTACTCTTATTAAAAAAAGCTTATTCATAAGCTTATTCAAACTAACTAGCTTATTAATCCAACTTCATAATTTATTCATAACTTCTCATCTAAGAACTTAGCTTATAATTAAGAACAATCAATCCAAAAATATTCGTTCACAATAATCCAATTAAAAGCTAATGATAATACATTAATAAGCTTATTTAAATCTAATAAGCTAAAAATAATAATACATATTAATCAAACCTGGTGATGGATGAATCAATTCGTGATTATAGATGTTCGTGATGAATTCGTCATGGATTCATCATGATCGCGTTTCGATGGATTCATGATATAGTAGATCGTGATTATAGATCGGGGGTAGAGAGATAAAGTAAATCAGGGGTAGAGAGAAAGAGAGATCCGAGGTGTGTTTTTTGTGAGAGAAGAAAGAAGAAAAAACATTATATAGTAGATGATGAAATGACCGAAATACCGTTGCGGTGTAAATTGAGGATTTAATATTAGTCATTTGATGAAAAAGAGATGGAGGGTGAGGATGAGTCCCCCCATATTTTAGATAAGTTTGGTATCCAAATGAATTTAAATCTAATAATTATATATAATTAATTTTAATATAAGTATTAAATTATATTTTAATTATTTTTAATATTATGTATTAATTAGTTTTAATATGAGTATTAAATTATATATTAATTAGTTTTAATAATAAGTATTAAATTATTTATGAATTAGTTTCTAATTACTTCTTGTATATT
Source organism: Glebionis coronaria (assembly GCA_025667525.1). Taxonomy (NCBI): domain Eukaryota; kingdom Viridiplantae; phylum Streptophyta; class Magnoliopsida; order Asterales; family Asteraceae; genus Glebionis; species Glebionis coronaria. Next base: position 449,333,630 of record CM046882.1, on the reverse strand, counting down.
ATGCATATAGTGTTATAAGTTGATTTTGTAACATTTTTGTAAATAGAATGTGTTTTCTTTTCATACAAGTGCCAAATATGTCCATAAAAAATTACACAAGACGTCGAACTTTATGACTTGTTAGAGGTTATGTGATAGGGGGTTTATAAATATTAAGTCGACATCCAATCCTCATTATTTCCAGTTTTCAAAGATGTGTTCTATACAACAAAGCCATCAAACAAATGTACTTCTAGTCACAATTTCAGCACAAGGGCACTTAAACCCCATTCTAAGACTAGGAACCACTCTTGTTTCTAAGGGCCTGAACGTCACTCTTGCTGCCAACGACTCTAAAGGTGGCCCTTCAGTGCCAAACTCCATTGGTGGGGTAGAGTTTCAGTTATTCTCTGATGGCCTAGATATAGAGTACAACCGCTATGGCAACTTCGAGAAGTTCATGGACAAGCTAGGTGAGTTTGGACCTGTTAACCTCTTGGCCTTAATCAAGTCGCAACCAAGAAAGTTTTCATGCATCATTTATACTCCTTTGGTGCCATGGGTGGCTGATGTGGCAGCGCAGATTGGTGTTCCATGCGCCATGTTATGGATCCAAGCATGCACTGTGTACCAGATATATGATCGTTTTTACAGTCAACTAGATGAGTTCCCTTCTGAAACCAATCCCAATCTAAGTGTGAAGTTGCCAGGGCTGCCAGTTTTTGTTCCTGAAGAACTGCCATCCTTTGTTCTTCCCGCAAATAGGTCTGGTTGGTTTGATAATATAGTAAACGAAATGGTTCATAACAAGCACAAGGTACGTTGGGTTTTAGGGAATTCGTTCTTGGAGATCGAAAAAGATGTGATTGCGTCCGTGAATGAGGCCGGCAGTAAATTTTTACCAGTTGGACCAATTGTTCCGCCCACAGTATTAGGTATGCAAGGAGATGTAGATCTGGATGGGGAGAGTAATTGTGTGGAATGGTTAAACAAACAAAAACCCTCATCGGTTGTGTATATATCATTCGGAACTCTCTTATTTTTGTCCCAGAAAGAGATAGAGAGCATAGCAATTGGTCTAAGAAACAATAAGCGGCCGTTTCTATGGGTGATTAGGCCAACTGAAAATCTGAATATGTCAGAATTAGACGTTTTGGAGGAGATTAAGGAACAAGGGTTGATTGTGCGTTGGAGTCCCCAAGAGTCAGTATTATCACATCCATCGGTTGGCTGTTTCTTGAGTCACTGCGGATGGAACTCGTTGTTAGAAAGTATTGCATCCGGTGTACCACTGATTGCTTGTCCACAATGGACCGATCAGCCAACAAATGCTAAGCTAGTGACTGATGTTTGGGGTGTAGGAGTGAAACTGAAGAAGAGTTCAGAAGGTAGTATTGGCGGGGATGAAGTTATACGATGCGTGGAAGAGATTATGAGCGGCCCTAGGTCCACGGAATTCAAGAAGAATGCGGCGGAGTTGAAATTGGCAGCTCATAGGGCGTTGGCAGATGGTGGTTCATCGGACAACAATATCCAAATGTTCATTAATGAAATAATTGCTTCTTCCTCATCAAACTCCATTCTAGATTAAATTGTGAATGAATGTCTACAATGTTGCATAATAATCTACAATGATGCTTGAATAGATAATATCTTGATTCAAGAGAGACTCATATGTAGCTGTAAATCCATTTGGTATCATAATTTCAAATCGTTTTCTCTTAGTTCGGGGGAACTGAAATTGAACATGACTTATTACAGGGGAAACCACTTATGAAGATAACCACATTTATGATCCCAAATATATCATTTGAACGCCCATAATTCCTTCAAATACCTCATTACCATAATCGCCTTAACAAGAAGGTGGCCTCATCTTTCATGGCTCACCAATCGATAAGGACATATAACTTAGGGCTGTTTGGGATTTGCTTATTTAAAATAAATTACCGGTTTGAAAATGAATAATCAGATAATCAATAATTAAAAAACGTGGTTTTAATTAATAGTGTTTGTATTTAATTATGTTATTTGAAATCGCAATAATCAGATTCTCAATTTTTTTAGTTTTTGACAAATCAAATTATTTATTTAGTTGATAAATCTAATGACTAAAATAAATTCATTTTAATGTTTTCTCCATTTTAAAAATGAATTAAGTAATTACTCATTTATTTTTTTAAAACTTCTTTTATTATCTAAACACTAATTTTATTTTATCTCCATTTAAAAAATAAATAATTAAATACTTTATTTTTAAACGCAATCTCAAACACCTCTTAGCCATCATTACATGATCACTGCTGATAAAAACTATCCGCAATCCTTTTTTTCTTATATATATGGGAAGTTTACATTTACAAAACTTCTAATGATGGTCATTATTACGACATTAAGCAAGACTAAGGGCCCGTTTGGTTTGTAAATAGGTTTAGGAGTAAAGTTTTGATTTTGATTCAAAGTTGGATTTAGGTTTAGGTTTTGTAAAAAGCGATATATTAAATTATATGATATATTTAATTATCATGTATTATTTAACTGATATAAAGTTTAAAATTTGATTTTAGTAAATATAAAAGAGATCCAAATATGAATCATGTGGTTGAGGTGTATAGTTAGCCCACACACTCACAAAAATATGTACACTATTTTTGCAATCCCATATTTTCTACGAGAATTGTAGATAGCAAAAAATGAGAACTAAGCCCCAATTTGGGGTCCCACCAAAATAATCCAAACATTGAAATTTAACTTTTATACCCTGAACTCACATAAAAACCCAAGAACCAAACGCCTCCTAAACCTTTTGGGTATAAAAAGTAATTAGAACATTTTTAAATTTTATTAAGACATTCATATGTACAAACAGTTAAAGTATTTTATATATGCATTACAGTTGTTTAAACTTGAAATGTTCCAATTAAATTGTAGATTGTGCAAGTCGGCTTCTTCTCGTTATAAAAGTCTGCATGCCATATGTTAAGTCTTTTTAGAGATAAGTATGGGGTGATTTGGAGCGATTTTATGTAAATATCAAAAACTAAATCGCAAACTTTGATTTTTGCATATCGCAAATCATTTAATTTCGGTTTTTTTCGGTTTTTTTCATTGTAACGATACGGTTTTGATTTTTATTTAGGTTTTTTTCTCTTTTCATTTTACGCGTTAGGTTTTTATTTAAAAAAAACCGCATTAATAGTCAATTATTTTCGACACAAATTAATCTTATCATAATTCCAAGTTGCAACCAATAATAATAATTTCAGTCAGTTTCATACACTAATAGCAACATTAGCTAGCATCAAATTATATAAAACCAAAAATCATAATGAAAATGCTAATATAGCAATCACAAATCTAAGTTTTGATGAAAAAAATCATAATAAATTATTTTAGTATCTTTTACACATGTATCTAATTAAACAAAAAGAAAGCAACTAAACATATTAGAAATATTAGAAAAATATGTTAAAAAAAATATTAGAAATATTACATATTTAAAAATATTAAAATATATCAATTTGAAGACCAAAGTGAGCCGGGGTGATTTTTTAGGTTCGATTTTATACATGCAACAAAAAATCACCTCAAATATTCGGTTTTTAAAAATGTGGAAACTATCATTCCGGTTTTTCATTTGTGGTGGATTTTTTGGTATGGTTTTTTGTCGATTTTTTGATTTTTGGTTTAATTTTTTGATTTTATGCGCACCCTTAACTTTTATGATAAAAATCCCAATTACGCTTCTGCAAACCAATAGAAAGCCAATACATAATATTGATCCATATAAAATCAAAATTCTAAAGTAATTTATGTATCCGTTTTTAGGAATTGACACTCCACATGGCTCGGTACAATCAGTACCATATAATTAAATGGAGCAGGACATCTTCATGTGCACTTTTTTTTTTGTGTGATGGAAATTAAATATGAAATCTAGGAAAAACTTTTTATAGATCATTAATTTATCATATACTCAACCAACTAATTAAAACTATCCATTTTTATCATGTAACAAAAAAACTCATTTTTTAAAAATTAAATATCTTACAAACCGTTCATCGTTACGTAAAACAAAACATATCATCGCGACGAGAATTAAATCATCTATCTATCGAGGGGCACACGAATATACTTTCGACGAACTTTTTTTCGACTTTTTTTTTAAGTCACGTCTAGAGAGAATTATATATGATTCGTTACGAAACATATATGATTCTCAGAAAATCATATATGATTCATATCACGAATCATATATGATTTTCTGAAAATCATATATGATTTTCTGAAAATCATATATGATTCGTGACGAATCATATATGATTCGTGACGAATCATATATGATTTGTGACGAATCATATATGATTCTCTCAAGACGTGACTTAAGAAAAAAAAGTCGAAAAAAAGTTCGTCGAAATTATATACATGTGCCCCTCGATAGATAGATGATTTAATTCTCGTCACAATTGTGTATTTTTTTTTCGTTTGACGATTTACCGTTTCTGAGATATTTAATTTTTAAAAAAGTGGTAGGAAGTGAGTTTTTTAAAAAATGGGTGATTATGATTGGTTGAATTGGTCTATGCTAATTTAAGTGTCTATATAGATCTTAACTCATGAAATTTATGTGAGAAATTTTTCGCATGAGAGTAATGAACAAGAATATAAGTAAAGAAAAGAAAGAATTTATTATAAGTGATTATATCAAAAAGTTACAAATGTATTTATAAGGTTTATATTTGAAACTCTTAACTTGCTCAAAAAAAAACTTGTTTATAAAGAATATGATGAATAGACATAAGCCCATAAGTCGTACATAATATTTTACACTACTTCTCCTTGTATATTCATTGTTATGATAAATTATATCGGATAAAAACTTGATAGCAGGAAAAGAGTGTAGTGCGCATAATGCTCCTCATCAAATTAATGCATATCTTTTAAACATCGAAGACCGATCTTCTGAACCAGTAGCTCAGAAACTCTTGTTGGTAAACATTTTGTGAACAAGTCGGTTAAATTTTCACTTGATCGAACATGACAAACATCAACAACTTTATCCTTTTGTAAATCATATGTAAAGAAAAATTTCAGAGAAATGTGTTTTGTTTTGTCTCCTTTGATATACTTTTCCTTTATTTGAGCTACACACGCTGCAATGTCTTCATAAAATATGGTTGGATTTCCTTTGATAGACTCGAGTCCACATTCTTCTTGGATGTGTTAAATCATCGATCTTAACCAAACAGACTCTCGACCAGCTTCATAAAGGGAAATAAGTTCAACATGGTTTGATGATGTAGCAGTTAAAGACTCCTTTGTCGATCTCCAAGAAACTGTAGTACCTCCATATGTGAAAATATACCCTGTTGTGATCGTGCCTTATGTGGATCAGACAAGTAACCAGCATCAGGGTATCCACCCAACTTTGACTTTAAATTCTTTTGGTAAAATAATCCCGTATCACTGGTACCACAAAGATAACGAAAAATGTGTTTGATCTCATTCCAATGTCAGTGTGTTGGCTCGAAACTATATCTTGCTAGTAAGTTTACTAAAAATGCAATATATGGGCGTGTATTACTAACAAGGCACATCGAATCCCCAATCGCACTTAGATATGGTATTTAAGGACCAAGAATGTCCTCATCCTATTCTTTGGGACGGAATGGATCAAGTTCTCGGTCAAGTGAACGACCAACCATTGGTGAGCTTAGTGGATGAGCTTTGCCCAAATTGAATCTTTTCAATATTTTATTTGATAGTTAGATTGGTGGACAAATATTCCTTTTGAAAAATGCTCAATTTACAAGCCAAGAAAAAATTTAGTCATCCTAAGGTCTTCCATTTCAAATTTGTTCTTTAATAAATTAGCAGCATGTTCGTTTTCATCATTATTTCTGATGATATCTAAATAATCAACGTACACTGCAACGATTGTGAAACCCGTCTTTGATCTTTTGATAGAAACACATGGACTTATTTGATTACTTTTATATCCTTCTTTTGAAAGATATTCACTCAGGCGATTATACCACATTCTTATTGATTGTTTTAGTCCATACAAAGATCTCTTCAACTTAATTGAAAACATTTCACGAGATTTAGATTTACAATCTTTTGTCATTTTTAATCCTTCTAGAATTTTCATGTAAACATCACTATCAAGTGATCCATACAAGTAAGTTGTGACAACATCCACAAGACGCATTTGGAGCCTTTCAACATTTGCAAGATTTATTAAAAATCTAAGAGTAATTGCATCTAAAACAGGTGAATATGTTTCTTCATAATCTACCTATGGTATTTGTGAGAAACCTTGTGCTATAAGTCATGCTTTGTATCTCAGAATTTCATTTTTCTCATTTCGTTTTATAGTAAACACCCATTTATAGCTTATTAGTTTCACATTATCTGAGGTTAATGTCATAGGGCCAAACACTTGGTGTTTTTCAAGCGAATCTAATTAAGACTGTATGGCATTCTGTCATTTTTCCAATCATATGTTTTCGATATTATTTACTATATTTTGGCACATAAATTTCATCATTTATGATTTCACTTCCTATAACATATGTAAAGATATCATCAATGCTTGTTTCATTTCGATTTTATTTTGTACCATTTTGTACAAAGTTTATTGAGATCTCATAGTCATTAGGTACATGGTTATCTTTAAGAGATTTATCCACATTTTATGTGTCATTAGTAATCCCTTTTGGGATTTTATCAATAACAACTTCTTGGACTTTTCCAATTGTATTCTTTTCTTTCATTTTCCGTGGATTTGTATCCTTAGAACCCATTAGTCTTCCACGCTTCATGCGTACAATTTACCCGTTCACAGTTTCCAGAATATCGATTCGAGAAGGTTCTTTTAAAGGTGGAATATATGATTTAGTAATTCTTTTTGTATCTGTAAATGCATCAGGCACTTCATTTGTTATTCGTTGCAATGAATGATCTTTTCAACCTCTAGTTCACATTGACCATTTCGAGGGTCAAATAAAGATATTTGTGATGCATTCCAAGTTATATCTTGTTTGTCCAACTTTTTATTTACTCCTCCTAAGATCGGAAACATTGTTTCATGAAACTGGCAATTAGCAAAACGTGTTGTAAAAACATCTCAATTAATGGTTCCAAGTATTTGATGATCGATGGAGAATTAAAACCAACATCAATTCCCAATTTTTTTTGAGGTAGCATATTTGTACGTCGTGGTGGTGAATTTGGGACATAGAAACCACCAAAAAAGTTTAGAAGAGATAAACTCGGTTCTCTTCCAAAAACCAGTTGGAGTAGAGAATACTTATGAGATACACTTGGTCGTAATCTAATAAGAGCAGCAGCATGTACGATAACATGTCCCCATGTACAAGATGATAATTTTGATTTCATAAATAATGGTCTAACAATCATTTGTGACCTTTTAATTAAAGATTCAGTTAAACCATTTTGTGTATGCACATGTGCTACAAGGTGCTCAACCATAATCCTAACTGACCTACAAAAATCATTATATGATTAAGATGTAAATTTTCTTGCATTATCAAGCTTAATTTTCTTGATTTTGTAATTTGAGAAATGGGCCCTTAATTGAATAATTTGGGATAATAGCCTTGCAAAATGCAAGCAACATTTCTTGATAATAATAAACAAACATGAGACCATCGTGATGATGCATAAATGAATACCATAAAGTATCAAAATGGTCTACATAGAGGAGTAATTGGTCCACAAATATCCTTTATTAGATGGCCATTTGAGGGTTCAATTATTCTCCTCATCATTATATCATCTTGATGATCTAATCGATCATGCCAAAGGGTAAATATTTTTATATCTACTTCTTTTAGGATAGAAACTATATTTATTCTGTCTGATTTATGTATGTAAAATACAATCCAGAAGACAGGCCATTCATTCTTTCAAATATGGTTTTTTTTCCATTTTTAATAGATGTAATTGGGAGGTACTCAATATTATTTTGAGTCATGGTTTCAAGATGATAACCATTGCGTCTTATATCTTTAAAACTTAGTAGATTTTTCCTTGATCTACTAGAATATAAAGCATCATTTATTTTTAGCTTTTTATGTTTAGGTAACACAATGCAGGCTTTGCTAGAGCCTTAAATCAAGTTGCTAGTACCATAAATTGTGTTAACATTCGCATTTGTTATATGAAAGTCATAAAAATATATTTTGTTTTTCAAAATAGTGTTTGTTGTTCCACTATCTACTAGACACTCGTCTTCACTGTTTTCTAAAATGCTTTCATATCCTTGAACAAAAAAATATAAATAAACAAACAAGCATTTAATGAAAAATTTAAAAAACAAAAAAAATACTTCATTAATTAAACATTCAAAAGATGAGTAACAATGTTAGAACAAACCTAGCTTATTAGAAACAAACATAAAATTAAACACTTATTGCGAAAAATTTAATAAATTGTGACTAGATAGCTGGTTATCATTGGCATCATTGGAAAAAAAATAAAAAACGTATTCAACATCATTAAATAAATCTGAAGAGTCGAAGCCCACATTGAAAATTGACTCATCATCATTGAAATTATCAATAAATCTTGTGCAATAGTATTTGCTACATCAGGCCCTCTAATTCAATTGCAATGTAATATATCTATTATAAATACCGACAGACTATGTTAATAATTGTTGCAAAGTAACAATTTTAGTAATAACGACAAGGGCAAATTGCATTAAAGGTAATGAACTTTGTTTTAGTATGTGTTTTGGGTAACCGTACTTGTTTTTAACAAAGATAAAAGAGGTAACCAACTTTCTTACTTATGATAAAAAGGATTATCATCAAATAAATCCTACATAGTTTTATAAAATGTGGTTAATTACTACTTAGATTGATTTGGTCATCGCAATATTTGTTTCCTTAGTCTACATGTATTTGTAATGTAATTGTGCTAAATAAAATATCAGTGCAAAAGTATATTATGGGTTTATGAATGGGGTGAAAGAAAAACATAAACTACTAATGAAATGTAACAAAGTATAATTTCGCACGAACTCTTACTAAAATTTTTAGACTGCCTGAACCCATAATTCGAATAATATGCACACTGTAGTAAATGATTTATTAGGGAAATCCCGTATCTTCTTTATTACTCAGAGGGCAAGGATTAAGCAAATTAGTAAGTTGAGTTTCAAACTTACGTATGGTATATATTAGTATGTCCGTTCTCTACCACTCTATGTATAGTTGGATAAATTAAGTGGTTTAAAGTAGTATATAATCATGTTATTCGATGGTTGTTATTGGCATATTTCGGTAAACTCAAATGTTATATATACGTCATCGTGATAAGAGTAACTACTATTGAAGGTCTACGATTTCTAAGGATTTGTTAAACTATGATTTACCTATTGATAAGATGGAGATGGAGGATGAAGGAGATGAGGGTGTAGAGAGAGAAAGAGGAGAGGAAAGAAAGATAGAGAGAGAAAGTGTTTTATTAAATGAAAGAGTGAAAATGAATGAGCAACCCCTCCTAACATGCTAGGAGGGGGTATATATATAGCCCACCCTACATGTGGGCTATATGGACTATACTGTTTACAAACTGGATCACGAGCCTATTACTTGAATATATTATTAGAGTGACCGATCCTTTCTAAATACGTAAAAAAGTATTTCCAACAATCTCCCCCTAAGGGAGGTCACTCCAAGTTACAATGTCCTAAATAGTCTATAGCTCGTGATCTATGATAACAATGATGTGACCGAGACTTTCTTTAGAAAAACGTATTTCCAACAATCTCCCCCTAAGGGAGGTCACACCATTTTAAAAATCTTAAACCTAGCATACTATGCTTGAGTCTTCGATCTTGTTCTTGTGAATATGCTTGATGTGATCTTTGACTTAAGTCTTGAGCATGCTTTCTTGCCTTGACCTTGTGCATTCGTCACGTGTGATATTCGCCTCTTCGTGACTTCATGTTCCACATACTTATATCTTTAAATTCTTGAAAGCTTCAGAGTTTGATACAGCGGAAGACTTGACCTTTAGGCTTTCTTGAATTCGTTGAAGTACTAAGTGTATGCAGTATAAGCATGTAGTGATGACTTCTTCTGGATTGTACACCGCAACGCCACCTTCTTGTTACGCTGCATAAGACATTTAGCAACAAAACATATACACGGATGAAATGGCCTTGAACATTTCATTCTAATTCGGTAGAATTTTACCTCCGGTCGGTGAAGACCGTTTGACGATATTAAATATCGTACTTGTGGCAGGTAGTTTCAATTAAGAACCTCCTTGACAAGATTTCGCGGGTAAACCCGTTCTCTTTATTAGACCGTCCAAAGCTGACTGCGAACATAAGGAGTGAATCATTTGGATAATAATATCCGCATGATTTGAAGCCGTCAAATCTGATTCCTGGAACAAGTTTGATTCATTAAGAACCGCACCATCGTTGCTTTCCGGTTGTCACGAGCTTGATTCGTATATAATCTTGCAAGTTACCTACCAAGTGTTGTTTAATGTTAACACTAGAAGGATTTCCACTCATCATCGTAAACATTATAGAGTGTCACTCTGAGTGTTCTGGCAAGATCACAAAGATATTGCGTAGAGGCCTGGAACGTGTTTAAGTTCAATTAAGAATTAAACAACTGTTGCTTTCCAGTTATCACAAGTTTGATTCATAAAGAATCGCACAAGTCACCTACCATGAGCTTTTTGATGTTCGCTCAAGAAGGATTTCCATCTTCATTGTAGATACTTTCGTATTACTCGGATGTTCAGGCAAGATCATGAAGATTTTGTGTAGGACTCTTAAGATCTTTCTTACTTGTCACAGTGTGTGAAGAAGCAAGGGATTATGAAAGTGTGACCTAATGAGATATTTGATGATCTCGAATGGCTCTTGACTCGATCGTGCATTTTGGATTTTAGTGATCGGAGGCTGAAGAGGAGTGCCACCTTTTCAATACTAATTTATTCGGAGTGAATAAATCAGTAGATAATGCGTTGTCTCCGTGTGATTAAAACAAATATCTTTTGAGAGATATCTGAGTTAGCTGGGATGGGTTGTGCCTTGCATCACTGGGTCCATGATGTCTATCTTCAATATCAAGAATCATTAAAAATGATCTCAACAGCATATGAATTGACCCGGTTTCTGCCTAAGTTGTAAGGAGGGCTACTTTCTTTACACCCTTTATCTTTACAATTCTTTTTCATTCTTCAACCCCTTCAATGCTTACCAATACGTCATAAATAGCACCTTGTTGTGATTGTTCCAGTGCTAACTTAAGTACTTGGTCGGCATTCAGCTACGTTCACAATCTTTCTCCATCTTTCCTAAGGACTTCTATTTCTAGCTATGGAATGTCCTTGGGAAGATTCCTCCGGTTCTAGAGGAATCATTGGACTTTAACCTATCCTACCATCCTTATGTCACCACAATCGTCACCGTCGTGAATTAAGATGTTGTGGGTAAGTATACGTCACCATGAAATCCATTTTAATATCCAAATCCATTTTGCTCCCCCTTAACATATGCCACGATATTTGAAAACCTTTCGCACATGTCGGGATGAGCCAGCACATTAAGTCAAACCATTGAGTCATATTAAATCACATTTTCTCCCCCATATTAAAAACATTAACCCAATCGATGTTTTTAATATCAATTGATTTAATGATGTTTTAAGAAAAAATATGGGAAGAAAAATGCAAATCCAATTAAATCCATTTATCTTCATGAATTTTTAAAAGCTCCCCCTCAAATTAATAAGGGTGCACTTGATTCGAAAATAATAATATTTACGAGCAAAGATCATATATAATAATGAATTCACAAGATTATAGTATACGAGTTAGGACCTGAAATGATGAGAACATCATGTGATAAGATCACGTGGTTCTTGTCTGTGGACGTTGGTCTTCCTCGTAACTTCTGAAATTATCTTCTCCTTTACACCACATGGACAATTGATATCGTTGTCTTGACACCAACTTGTGAACATTGTCACTTTCGGCATCGAAGAGTCTGAACGCTTGACAATTGCTCCCCTCAATTGTCGACCCGTGTTCTACTTAAAGAGTTGTAGTCGTCGTTTGAGTAGTCGCATCGTCTAGTATGTAGATATCAATTGCAACGAACTTCGGATTATGGAGTTGATAACTTCGGATTCTGAAGTCAAAGCTTTCCGGTGAAATGCTTGACTTCATTGTGAAAAGCGGGTTACTATCGGAAATAATAGTAAACCATTTTGAGCATGTTTTAAATCGTTTAAACTTCTGTTCGAACTTTATTTACAACCCTGTGTCATTATTGAATGACATTTCTAGGTTCGTAAATATTATCGATTCCAGAAGACATGCTCTTTTTATCAAAACATTTTGAACACACAATTTTGAAAGATTTAGAAAAACCTTTTGAGAAATTGTTGAAAAATTGTGTTCAAAGTTTTGAAAACCAATTACTTGAGCTTAAGATTTGGAATATCTTAGGAAAGCTCAAGTCCGAGAAGTTGTAAACTTCTCGTTGTAAGGATAAGTTACCATCGGCGATAAACTTTCCTTTTATCTGAAGGACGAGTCCTAAGCTGACATTTACTTAGAAGTCATTTTTCATGAGCTTGAAAACTTTGATTGTTTTAACGGAAAGCTCATGACCGAGAAAGGTTAATTTCTCGTTATGAGGAAAAGTTCTCTTATTTAAAAGATACACTTTCCTTTCTGAGCTTAAAACTTCGAATGTTTTAAGACAAGCTCATGACCGAGAAAATTGAATTTCTCGTTATGAGGATAAGTTATCATTAATGATAAACTTTCCTTTATTGGAAGTTCGGGTCTCAATCTGTCATTTAACGGTGAGCCATTGTGCATGAGCTTAAAAACTTGGAATGTTTTTTGATATAAGCTCATGCCCGAGAAAAATTAATTTCTCGTTGTAAGGATAAGTTTATCATCGGCGATAAACTTTCCTTTCTTTGATGCACGGGTTATCGTCTGATATTTAACGATAAACCATTGTGCATGAGCTTAAAAACTTTGAATGTTTTTAATATTAGCTCATGCCCGAGAAAACTTAATTTCTCGTTGTAAGGATAAGTTTATCATCGGCGATAAACTTTCCTTTCTTTGAAGAACGGGTCACCGACTGTGATTTGTCTATAAGCCTTATACACGAGCTTAAAACCGTTGAATGGTTTTAGTGTAAGCTCGTGTCCGAGAAAAATTAATTTCTCGTTGTGAGGGTAAGTTATCGTTGACGAGATGAGCTTCCCTTTCTCTGAAGTTCGGGTCACAGACTGTGATTTGAATGTGAGCCTTATACACGAGCTTAACCATGAATCCCCTGAGACACGTGTTTCTCCGATATCTGCTTCTTTAGCAACCAAACTCTAAGAGTGTCCTTAGTTGAACGGTATGCAACGATTTGACCGCTTCGTTCTTTTGGAACATCAACTTTGGGACCTGCATTCTCATTAAGAATTTGCATGCTTTGACATGGGTTAGCGATATCAATTATAGAAGCACATGGGGGTTCATAGTTGGCTTTACTTGTGTCAGAGGCGACTTGAGTAGATGATTCACTTGTCTTAGCTGGCAAACGTTTCCTTCTATAGAAAACCTTAAGTTTAGGCTTAAGTGAAGTATCATTTTTATCAATTTCCTCCCTAGTAGACTTAGTAGAATCGGAGACTATCCTAGTTAAAGGGCACTCGTTTCCTACAAGAGTGAAAGTTCTACCAGTGGGGCGCCAAACTTTACCCATGGGTTTGATTTTATCTATCCACTGGGTTTTAAGTCTAGCACGAGAGTTCACCTCATCAAGTAATTTCTTGACACAAGAATCATGATTTGCCGTAAAGACACATTTTCTACATGTTTTACAAGTAGCATATTTAATGTCCGAGTAAGATCTAGAATCCCTAGATGATTGATTGATGCTCCTAGGATTGGACATGCTACGGTTAGCAGTGTTGGATAAACAAGAAGGCATCTGACTAGGTTTGAAATTCCTATCTCTTACTTGTGTCTTTTGAATAGCTTCCCTTTGACCAAAATCATGGCGCACATCATTTGAACTAGTTCTAGACGTGTTCTTTGAACTATTCTTAGAGAAACTAGAGGCAATCATATGATTTGCTCTTGCTAAAGCTGTTTTGGTCACATAGGGCCTAGTTGCTGGAGTGACTGGTCTAGAAAGATGAACCAAATCAATTTGGGAGGCAAACCGCGGTCTCGAGGATTATGGTCGCTCGGATCTAAATGCAGTAGGTATTCTGACAGTCGGTTGTCTGACGAACTGATTTGTAGGTGGTTTCCCCTAGATTGATGGTTTTTCAAGCTTAGTGTCCACACTAGGTCTTCTATTTTTTCTTAACTCGTTTTTCAACGCAACTATAGCAAACACCTTTTCTTGGACTTGAGCTTTTAAGGTCTCATTCTCTTTGAGCAATCTATCTTGGGATGCCAATTTAGACTCTAGTAACTGAATTTGTTTCAAAAGATTATCCTTTTTAGCTTTAGAATCTAAAACTTTTTGATCCAATTTTCTTTCAAGAACAATGTTTGACTTTTCAAGTTTTTCAAAATATGTTTCAAATTTGTCCGTTTTCTTTGAAAATTCAAGTTTGGCATCCTCAAGATCTTTTGATTGTTGAGCTACAATCGTTTCGAGCTCTCTAATCTTGGAATCAGAAGTAGTCAATGAAGTAGTTATAGGACAATTATCATGATGTTTAGCATTTTGAACACTTTCTCCCCCATTATGACTCACATCGGATGAATCTGAAGTGGTATTTCTATCACTCTTTTCCATCCCATGTTTGTCATAATTAGGTTTAGAATGCTCAACATGCGGCATGTCATCAGCATATACATCATAAACAACATGACATTGTACCATGTTTGCAGGCTCTTCGTCATAAACGGGTAAGGTGTCATCAAGAGAGATCTCGTGAACATTCTCTGACGTGCCACTGGTATCATGTTGTCCTCCTGATTCCGTGCTCTTGCCATCGTTAGGCTCAAAGTTGTCAACCTTATGACCATTTGCCTCTTGCATCTGCATCATAGATTCTTGCACTCCATTATCATACACTTGCTGAAGTCGAGATCTTTCATAAATCGAAGACGAGACCGATGTCATGAGTTTCAATATTGTACCACGGAAATCTCGAAGCTAGGTATGTGTATCTCGAAGAAATGATTGGCAAATCACTGAACTTTCAGACTTGATGATATTGAATTGGAGGAAAGGCGTGAGTTGTGTCACAAGAGCCTTATATGCAAGTGACGATGCAGAGTGATTAAAGTCTTTATTGTGGAGTTGCTCTGCTAGTTGGGTCAAGATGATGAACATCGATTCCATGAATATATGATGATCTTGACCAAAGATTGTCACAAATTCGCTCCCTCCTTGAATCCTTGAAAGAGTAAATAGATGATACTGAAGCATTTGAAATGAAGTGATGCCATTATCACTAACTTTGTCTTGCATTTTATGCGCTTCTCCCTTTTGACATGTCGAATCGAACGAATCCATTGAATATCGATGAAAAATGATGTGGATATTGTTGTCGGCTCAAAACGATGATAAAATAAACCGGAGACCAAAGCAAAGTCGGCTCCGTCCAAAAATAAAGCCCGTCAACAAGTAAATCCAAGCTACGGTAAATATAATGATCGGCCCGTGAAATAGTTTACCACTTTGGTTCTTTCTAAATATCCGCCTCAATACGATGTACCAAAAATTAATTAAACAAAATTAACTTAATTAAAAAAATTAACTTTAAGATATAAAAATATAAAACTTTTTGCTCCAAAATAAACCATCTAAAAATTAACTCTAAAAATATATAATTAGAAAAAAAATGAACTTAACTTAAATATACTTAAAGAGAAGTCAATGATACGTTTAAAAAAAATAAAAAAAATCAGATATATATTTCGTTTTCTAAACAATATGAAATATTATAAATGAATGTTTTCTTAAGATAAAAACATGTCCCAAAAAAAAGATGACGTGGCCTTAACAGACTGAGATAAGAAACGTGGCAAGAAGCAAGTTTAGGTGGCTACTTTGTTTTCTCCGTCCCACTCACCACAAAGATATATACCCTCCCTCTAAACAGTCTTTTCTCTCTCTCTACTCCCAATACTCCTCTGTGTCTTTACTTGACCTAATATCTCTCTCTTCTTCAAACATAGAAAACTCCTCCGTCTCTCTAATCTCACAACCAATCTGATAAACACCCAAAATCTTGAAACGAAAAACTTAACTCCTCCGTCTCCTTTTTTGGTTAACTCTCAATCACAGAAACAAATCAATCCCTTCTAAACCCAAGTTGATCTCCTTCTGAAAAACACCAATAGTATCAAATACCCCTATCACACTCGTGATATAAAATCACAAATCAATTCCAACTATTCCCTATGAAGACGAGTGAACCGGCTTCAAGATCTTTATAATTAAGGTCTCGGGTAGGTATTTTATTTGTTTTGTTTTTGGTTGAGTCAGTTTTTCGAATCGAATTAGAAGGAACAAGAATATAACGAAAATTGTTATAATTCAATCTTTTAATTCGAAAAAATTGAAGAAGGTTTGTTGAGGTTGTGAGGTTTGAGTTTGTTGTGTGAGACGAGAGAGGTTGTGAGTCGAGTTTTTTTGTCTTGTGAGTGTGAGGGGTTTTGAGTCGAGTGTGAAGAATAAAAAATGGGTAGGTTTGTTTTTCTTCGAGTCTATGTGTGAGTCAATTTGGGTAATGGTGAGGGTGAGGTTTGATGGATTAGAGTAAGGGTGTTTCGAGTCTGTGAGGGTGTGGGTGAGGGAAAGAGGGTATTGTTATGTTGAGATGTGTCGAGGGTGGGGGTGAGAACGAGGGTGTGTGTTCGAGTGTGAGGAGTCGAGTCTTACTAGGGTCTAAAAAAAATGAGTCGAGAGTTGCGAGTTCCCGTTATGTTTGAATCTTTTTCATTCGGAATGAGGTTCATTCGGAAAAAAAAATGTTCATGCGGAAAAATCCCTTCATCTGGAAAACTCATTCATGTGGAATAATCTATTCATCCGGAATAATCTATTCATCCGGAATAAACCTTCATCCGGAATAAACCTTCATCCAGAATAAACCTTCATCCGGAATAAACCTTCATCCGGAATGAACCTTCATCCGGAATAAACCTTCATCCGGAATAAACCTTTCGTTCGGAAAAACCTTTCGTTCGGAATAATGTGTTCGTTCGGAATGATGTGTTCGTTCGGAAAAAAGTTTTATACCAGATCTGAATAAATGAAACCAGATCTCAAAATTCCCATCTTTTTTTTTTCAAAAAAAATTGGTTATAAAAATAAAAGAAAAATTGAAGATGGATATGGATCAAAAGGTGATGAAAGGCTGTTGGACAAGAAGATGTATTACCAGAAACTCCCAATATTTGAGAAAAAAAGTTTTGTTGTTTAGACAGAAACTGATTATAAAAAAAACTGATTACAAAAAAATACTGATTGGACAAAAATATAGATTATATAAGAAAAAACTGGTTATAAGAATTGATAATAATAAAATATAAAAAAAATTGATTATATAAAAAGAAAACAGAAATTGGATGACAGTTGGACAAAGTTTGAAGGAAACCCATAAAAATACTGATTGGACAAAAATACTGATTGGACAAAATTGATAGAAACAAGAAAACTGATAAAAATAAAATTAAAAATTAAATAATTATAAAAAACTGATAAAACAAAAGATAACAAATTGAAACTAATTTGATACGGATGGAAAAAATAGTTAATCTCACAAGGAGAACTGATTGGACAGATTTAAAAAAAGTAAGATGAAAAGATTATAAAAAAATAAAAAGATTATGACAAGAAAATCAATAGATAAAAAACGCAAATCCTAAGATTTGACCATGGCTCTTGATACCAATTGAAGGTCTACGATTTCTAAGGATTTGTTAAACTATGATTTACCTATTGATAAGATGGAGATGGAGGATGAAGGAGATGAGGGTGTAGAGAGAGAAAGAGGAGAGGAAAGAAAGATAGAGAGAGAAAGTGTTTTATTAAAATGAAAGAGTGAAAATAAATGAGCAACCCCTCCTAACATGCTAGGAGGGGGTATATATATAGCCCACCCTACATGTGGGCTACATGGACTATACTGTTTACAAACTGGATCACGAGCCTATTACTTGAATATATTATTGGAGTGACCGATCCTTTCTAAATACGTAAAAACGTATTTCCAACAATCTCCCCCTAAGGAAGGTCACTCCAAGTTACAATGTCCTAAATAGTATATAGCTCGTGTTCTATGCTAACAATGATGTGACCGAGACTTTCTTTGGAAAAACGTATTTCCAACACTTTTTAATTAGATGGGTCTTTTTCTTTTTAATACTACCAGTCCCAATTGGCATTATTGCGACCTAATCTATCATCTCATATCCTTTTTAATTTCTTAATCATGTTTCAAAAATACATGCAGTATAATATTTTAATATCATCATATACTGAATAGATATAAATGAACATTGATAACTTCAAAGCAGAACTAGAAGTTGAATTAATATGTATACAAGAGTGGTTTCGATGATACCTATGACCTGAACATCATTTTGCCGTTTGTCACAACACTAATCTCAGAATATAACCAATTCACTCAATATAAATATATGTATGTGAAAACACAAAACAATATAAAACATTGTAGTAAGATCTAGATAGAATAACTTTGAGGATGAGAGGGAATAATGGGGTTCCCGTTAAAGAGGGTTCAAGAAGAACGTTCTTTATCAGATCTGGCTGTGAATGATGAGAAGGCGAAAAAATCTAGATTTAGTAACATAACTTTTGGGAAAATTATTGGAGGGTTGATTCGTTGATTTGATTTTTGGGGGATAAAATTAACGCGTAATGGGTATTCATTTTTAATTAAAATAATACGTGAGTGCTCAGCATAATTATAATTTTTTCTAGATATTTATGTTTATAAAATGTGCAACACTCTCCATCAAGTGTTATGTTTGAGTATCCGACACTTCTCTATAAGTGTTTCTTTATACCGATAATATGCAACACTTATTTTTAAAATGTTGCTTTATTACTAAGCTTATCAAATATGAAACATGTTTCACAAGTGTTGCTTGTTAAGTGTTACATTAGGCTCTTTTTGTTGTAGTGATTATTGAAGTTAATCCATCAACTTTTGAAGGGGATAAGACTACTCCGAATTTCCTGACATGGCAAGAATCTCCTTCTCATACTAAGCTCATGAATGGCATTTTCTTAGCAAAGGGGGCAAGCACCCCCTCATCGAATGTTACCCATGTTTAGTGTGGCCTCATGGAATATAAAGGGCATGGACCAAGTCCCTAAACAATCCGAGGTTCGTCATGTTGTGAGCGATAATTGTCTTAGTGTATGTGAGCTTTTGGAGTCTCATGTTGATATACCAACTATTTGTAGTAAGGTTTTTCGGAAGTGTGATTGGGCATCTAATGCTAGTCTCTGTACGAAAGGCTGACGTATCATGTTAGGATGGAATTTTGATGTTGTTTTTGTCCTAGTTGTTGCGCAATCTAGGCATGCTATTCATACTAAGATCTTGCATTGTGAGTCCAATTGCTCCATGTTTTGTTCATTTATTTATGCTGATAATAATCCCATTGTGCCAAGGCAGCTATGGGAAGAGTTGAGGTTTCATAAACACGTCACCCGTAATAATTCGTGGGTGATTATGGGTGATTTTAACGTCGTTCTAAATGCTGATGATACTTTCATTGGGTCATCTTCCATGTCGGTCGCGATATGTGACTATATGGATTGTGTATATAATATTGAAGTTCTTGATATCACATTCCTGGGGCTTCACTATCCTTGGAATCAAAAGCCGAGAGGTAATGGTGGTATTCTCATAAAGCTTGATGGCGTGATGGGTGGATCTTACGGATATGTTTCTAGGTGCATATGTCGTTTTTTATCCATATAGATATTTTGACCATTCACCATTTGTGCTTAAAATTCATACACTGGTTTCTAAAAAGCCTATGCCTTTTAAATTTCCAAATTTCTTGGCCCATAAAAGCAGCGTTGTAGATTTGGTGGTTGCTAATTAGAGCAACGAGATTTTTGGGTATAGTATGTATACAGTGGTTCAAAATTTGCCTAATATGAAGAAACCTCTTCGTAAGCTTCTTCATGCACAAGGAAATCTACATGATCGTGTGTCAAGACTTAGGCATGAATTGGACGAGGTTCAAAAATATTTGCATCGTGATCCTTCTAATGTCACGTTGCGTGAGGAGGCAACGATCTATGTTCAAGCTTTCAGTTATGCTAAGTTGGATGAAGAAAGATTTTTGAAGAAAAAGTCGAAAGTCGAATGGTTGGATTTAGGTGATACTAATTCAGCCTACTTTCACAAGACGGTTAAAGCAGGAATCAACGAAGTCGTATCGAAGTGTTGGTGGATGCGGCTAATAATGAACTCACGGGGGATGATGTTCCTCAAGCTTTTTTATCATTATTATGTTTTTCTTGGTGTTTCGGGTACTTGTATAATTTTGGATACGTATAATCTATTCTCTAAGAGCGTCTTTCCTGCTACGCATAATAACATGATCAGACCTGTTACTAATGACGATATCAAGGTTGCTATGTTAGGTATTGGTGACGATAAAGCCCTAGGGCCTGATGGGTGTACTTTAGATTTTTCCAAAAAGGGCTGGAATGTTGTAGGTAATGATGTGTGTAACGCTGTTCGGGATTTCTTTGTCAACGGGAAACTCTTGAAAGAGGTTAACCGTACGCTTCTTTCTCTTATCATAGAGATTCATATCCCGATTAAGATTAATAATTACCGTCCAATTTTGTGTTGTAATGTTGTTTACAATTGTATTAGAAAAATTCTCACGACGCGTATAATTGATGGAATGGAGGTTGTTAGCGAGAGTCAATCCGCTTTTGTTCCGGGTAGGCGCATCTTGGATAATATTTTACTTACCCAAGAACTTATGCGTGATTATCATCTTGATAGGGTCCCCCGAGGTGTGCATTTAAGGTGGATATTCAAAAAGCATATGATACGGTAGATTGTCGGTTCTTTAAAGGTATTCTATATCATTTTGGTGTTCACCCTACGATTATTGAATAGATTATGGCAGGTATATCGTCCCCTTCGTTATCCAACAATTTGAATGGGGATATCCATGGTTTTCTCAAGGGTAAGCGCGGATTGAGAAAAGGTGATCCGTTATCACCTTATCTTTTCACATCGGTTATGTAGATATTGACCTTTATTCTTAGAAGGAGAGTTCGTAATTTCTGAGTACTTTCTATCCCATAGGTATTGTGAGGATCTAGAGATTGTTAACGTTTGTTTTGCAGATGATCTCTTGATATTTGCTAGAGATAATTTAGAATCTGCCCGTGTTGTTATGCATTCCCTTGATGAATTTAAAATGGCATCGGGGTTGGTTCCTAGCATTCTGAAGAGCGCGACGTTTTTCTATAATGTGCTTATTCATGTCAAGCTTAAAATTCTTAACATTATGCCTTTTTCGGAAGGGACTCTTCTGGTTAAGTATCTTGTAGTTCCTCTTGTTTCTTCAAGACTCTTAAATAGAGATTGCAAATTTTGGTGGAAAAGGTTAAGAATCGAGTTGGGGATTGGAAGAATAAATCTGTAGAAAGTAGAAGGGGGTTGAATAGTTCTCATCGGTTTATCTCCTAATTAAAATTCCTTTCAATTAGGTGAGTGCAAAAACTATCTTTTACTTGAAAGCTAGTTGCATAATGATTAGGTTCAATTCTAATGCATTAACAATATGTAGTAAGTATAATGATAATGAATGTAAGTAATGAGTAAGGAAATAAACAACCTAGTAGGAAGACACCAAGATTTATAGTGGTTCGGCAACGAGGCTCTATCTTCGTTCCTACTCCACTCCTCGAGTACACCTTACTCGAGATTTCCACTATATCCACAAGCTCCCTTCTTGGCGGAGAAAACCTTACAACGTCGCTTACATTATTTTCTGACACTAAGCTAAATGTCGAGACCTAATCTTAGCTAGGACCAATCTACACAACGTCGCCCACTTCACTATTTACGACACAAGGCTAGATGTCGAGTTCTAATCCAAAGCTAGAACCAATCTTCACAATGTTGCCTACTTCACCATTTTCTGACACAAGGTTAGATGTCGAGTTTTAATCCAAAGCTAGAACCAATCTTCACGACTCTTCACTTTGAAGCTAAGTGAGAACTTCACACAACACAACTACTCATCACTTTATAGTTTAGTGAGAACTCACACGATACAACCACATCATTTTATAGTTTAGTAAGAACTAACACAACTTATTATAACTCAACTAAACATATCCAAGTTCACACATGTAGCTTGGATCTACACGTCACAAATCCAAGCACACACATATGCAAAGGATTTACACAACTCTAATCCAAGTATTCACATATAGCTTGGATGAACACAACTAGTCCAAGTATTCACAAATAAATTGGATCTACACAAGACACAAATAAACAAATGATGAACATGACTAGATCTTTAGGAGAAGGTGATCTTCATCAATGCTTCATCTTTAATCACATCACATGTGTGTGAGTGATCTTCTTTTTGGACAAGGTAAAGAAGGAGATTAAGAGGATAATCATAGGTAAACATACTTAACACATTAAGGGATCATTTACAAATGACTAGGATTAGATAGGAGAAAGAAGACTGAAAAAGATATCCAAAAAGGGTTGATGAAAATGCAGATTTGATCAACTATTTATAGAAGATAAATGCCAACGGCTATCTGGGGGCGGTTCCTTAACTACCCAGGCGGTTCCTTATCGATAGGGTACCGTGTAGGCACTTAAGGAACCGTAGAGATTAGACTCCGCTCCTTTTTGTCTATTAGTGAATTTGAAATATCTGAGGCTGTTTAAACCTTCAAAGGATATTCTTATGGCATTTGGAATATGCCATATTCAAATTTACATGTTCATTTTAATAAAACATTTTCTTAAAAATAAAGTTTATTAAAAATCTTTTGTTACATTTGACAAAAGTGATTTTTAAGGCTAATCACTTTTATGATCACTAAGCATGATTAAGATATGTTAGTGTAATGATTATTACCTTGATGATAGTGTTTGTTAGATAATTCGTTTTATGATTGTGTTTGACAATAAATGTCTTTGTAATTTATCGTGATCAAAACTAAGAAAGATTAATTAATACTAACTATGTTTTTAGGCATTGCTTTGCATTAAAAATTTCACCCTTTTTGATTACGACAAACTATAAACTCATTTACGTAAAATACACGTTTATTCGAATTATTAACGAGTTTATCACTATCATTTCTCCCCCTTTGTCGAAGCAAAAAGGTTAGCACAAGTCTTTGAAGAAGAAAAGAACCGGACTTTGCTAGTAGCTCCCCCTTGGTGCTTACTCCCCTTTGCTTAGGGCACCAAGTAAATGAGCTAAGGTGACATGCTACACAAAGGTTAGAAGAAAGAAAAGAAACACCAATGTATGTATGTGCACTACCTACTAACTAACTTGAGAGGGAGAAGGAAAAGAAATCTCAAATTAGAAGCAAGCATTTGCTAAGTATGTCCAAAGAGTGTGTATTGACAACATAATAACCTAATTGGTGGAATAAAGGAAGAAAAGAAACATCCAAACCAATCAAAGATGATTAAAATGTCAAGGGGTTAAAATTTAGAATTTATGGAATCACCCGTAATTAATTCTAAGTTTTAACCATGATCAACTCTTTAACAAATGTGTGAAATAGAATTAGCGGGAAAGATAACACACATAACATTCATATTACACAAATATGAAATAACATACAAGAGAAATATTCATACACACAATATGAATATTTAAAGAAAAAAATATGGAAAATAAACCACAAAGCATAAACTACTCTAATAGTGATAATCTTCCAAGATTGCTTAAGTTTTATTGACTCAAACAACTAAAGTACAAAATGTGCCTTAGTTGGAAAAGAAAGATGACGAAGCATCATTCGAAGTTTTTTTCACGAGAACGAAAACTTTGAGAGGAGGTCGAGTGATGAGGAATTCAAGGAAATTTAGCTTGTCATAGATATGAGAAAGTTCAATTTGTTGAAAACGACAACAAGCACACGAGGAACCATGATGCAAAACAAAGTCGCTAGATAGGGGAGGTCCATCAAAAGTAGAGATTGGTAGAGAGGGAGATAATGGATAAGATATGTTTTCACAATGCCTAGTGAGATTAGGGAAAGAAGATAGGTCACTGAGTTGAGGAGAGTTGAAAGGTTTAGGTGGTGGTGGAAGAATTTCCTTTTCTCCGGTAATTGTATTTATAGAGTAAGTCTCATTCTAATATTTGATCGGAGAAAAAGAAGAGTTCTTGGAAGGTTTTGGAGAAGAGGAATCATGAGGATTCTTGTTCTTTTTAATCCAAACGGGTCGAACTGAGATTTTCGGTTTCTTTGAAAGCTTAGAAGAAGAAGCTTTAGGTTGAGAAGATTGTGACAAAGAAATGTCAAGGTTAGGAATGGAAGAATTAGACATTATGAGGGATGAAGAGAAGAACTCCCAAAAGAGAAGAATTTAAAGAAAATAGACAAGGAAAATATTTGAAATGAAAACAAAGGTTTTAGGAAATGTTTAGCCAAATTGGGTAAAAAGATAATCTTAACCAAGACAGTGGTCAAAGAAGAAAGACCAAAAATAAGCCAAGAACGGATTTCCTGTACGCGGTTCTTTAATAGAGCCCGCGGTTCCATATTAATATGGAGCCGCCTGGGGGATAAGGAGCCGCGTCCAAGGGACAGCAAACCATGATTTTCAAAAGTTTTGGAGAAAAATAAGACTTTTTCAAAATTTTGTAAATCTTGGATTTTTACCTCATTTAGCACTAGATTATGCTAGGGTTACATAAAAGCAACACATTCACAAAGAATGTCTTGACAAAGGGTGACGAAATATTTAGATAACATTTTGATCCAATTTTAAGTCAAGTTTTTAGAGGTTGTGATAAATTTAGGTTCAATTTTAAATAAATTGAAGTTGATTAATGTGATCACATAGATTAAAAAACATAAAAGTAAATCCATAAATCACCCACATGAGAAAATCATGAGGGAAAAGAAAAGAAATACAATAAATAAAATGACAACTAACTACTACAAAGTTAGCTAAAACTAGGTCTTGAATTTATAGTCCTCTTTGGCTTGACCTTCTTTAAAAAGCATTTTATTTTGAAAACCATCATTCATCTCCTAGGAGGAGGATTAGTAGATAGGTTCAACAAGAAGCTTTGCAACTTGATGTGAGCCCCAATCATCTCCAACCTAAGGATATAAATGTGGTAGAAGTTGTTCAAGCAACAAGGACAATTGGTTCCATTGTGCATGAAGAAATCAAACAAGTGTGGATCACCCAAGAAACGAGAAACGGGAACACCCAAGAGTGGAGTGTTAGAGGGAGGAGGATGTGGAGAAGGCATGGTATCCAAGGGTGATATTGGTGAGATGGGTGAATTTGGTGGAGTAAAAGGAAGAGGCTAAAAAACAAAGGGAATTCTTTGATGAGGTTGAGGTTGAGCATTCACGTTTAAGGGAGGACTAGAAGTGAGTGGTGAGGAAAACTCATTCATTCTTGATTGGAATGAAGAGGAGGTAGAACCATGTGAATGGTTAGTACCATGGGTTGAGTTTGTCTTCCATGAAGCAAGTGTTGGTGAAAGTGATGAAGATATGAGAATAGGTAAGGTGTCACTTTTTGGTTTGTGAGAAGATGGAGAGCCAAGTTTAGGAAACTTGAATTTCATCTTAAGGTTTCTTTTGGATGAGGAAGTTTTGGAGTAATTGGATGTTCTAGTAGATACCATGGTTGTATGTTAAGGTTTAGTGAAGAGTTGAAGGGATGAAGAACACAATCAACAATGGAGGGTTTAAGAAGAGAAGGGATGATCCAAACTAGTAATAGGTTAAAATTATTTTATGTGAACAATGAAATTAGGTAGCCTAGTTTAGGAAAGTGCAGGCTTTTGCAAAAATTTTATCAAAGTTTTACACAGATTAAGGAAAACAGTGTAAAGCAAAGATTCTGTTGAAATAGTACTAGGTGGTTCCTTAAGTAGGCCCGCGGTTCTTTATCGCTAAGGAATCGCGGGTTTGATTTGGAACCGCGACCAGATCTGTTCAAAAATAACACTTCCTCAAACTTTTGCTAGCCCAAATTTTATACCAAGGTTTATCAAGCCAAAGTGAACTAATAATCAAAAACTAGGAGGCTATCTAGCAAATGAAGTCTAGCTCAGTTGGATGGATGCATTTGGTTATAGTCTCCATGTGGGGGAGGTCAGGGGTTCGACTCCTGTCATTCCTCATGTGGGGGATTTTCCCAGAATTAGCAGCCGGGTTTGAATCCCATCGTAATGCCTTGAAGCCCCTTAATGGGAAACTGGATGGCTAGCATGGGGGTTGATATTCTCTTCGTGAGATGATTCGACTCGGGTTGAGAGACTTGGTGCCTCGGTGGCACGCAAGATACTCCGCTGCACCAAACTGCCGTTCAAAAAAAGGAGGCTATCTAACACACAAGATGCACAGAGCCATGCAAATTGAAAGATCGATAACATGGATAATTAGGATTAAAATACTAGATAATCCAAACATAAAGTATTAGTTAATGAATACATAACATCTTAAGAATAAAGATAAAGGAGATGAAGTTTAACAATCCAAACATGTTTACACACATATTAGTCATTCAAGAGTGGTATATATCATTTATCTATGAGTATTTCCTCCTTGCCTTGATTCACTTCTTATTTTATCTTGAAGATGAATATTGAGACAATACTGATAGTCTGAATCAATGTCTAGTGAAGACAATTGAGAGATAGATGATGACAAGTCTTAACAAGGATTGAGAGAATTGTCTTGAGAGACATTTTTATCTTCATTTAAATCATGCGTGAGTACAAAAGAGACATTCCCTTCAATGGGAAGCATGACTCGATCCATGGAGTGAAATGATGAAGGATTTAGAGGTGGAAAGTCAAGAAGAAGTCTCTTAAGAAGCTACGAGAGAATCATGGCATATGGAAGAGTAGAACGAGATGCATTGAGAACAAATCTTATTCTTCTAGCTATGAAAAATGAAAGGTTGTATGGAGTGGTGGTAGCACCACAATACAACATATGTGCAAGACAAGCGGGCACATGGTTGCGATTACCATCCAAACACATTGCATTTTCTCTAATGATTTCGGCCCAAGGGATCATAAAATCACTAACATCGCTAGTTAGTAATTCCCAGGAAGTGAGAGCACGAAATTATCCTTCAAAATTACAAAGAATAGGATGTTCACGAGGTTTAGCAATGGCACGAGAGATGGTCGAAGCCAAAGGAATCTCGGTCACATAATGCACATCAGTAGGGGCTGATTCTAAGTGGTTTTAACCCTAAGCATCGGTGAACCTACATTGACCTTCGTATGGAACTCTAAGAATCTTACCAAATTCCTCAAGAGTGTACACAAAGGTTTTCCCCTTGATGGAAAATCTTATAGATAGACCATTGTTGATTCACATTAGTTTGTACGAGTTAAAGAATTCCATGAGGAAAGAAGGAAATATTGGCTCATCTATATCAAGCAAACAATCAAAGCCAATGGTATTGAACATGAATCGAATGAAGTCAAGTCCAAGAAAGTTAGAAGGAACAATACTTCCTTCATGGAAACAACGAGATTCAAGACTATGATGAGTGTTTTGAGTAGAGCGAGTTTGATTTAACAAAGAAAGATTAGGCATGTACATTCTAGTAAGTAGGTGGTCATTTTGATATCCTGAAGTCATGACAGTACCTAAAAATAACATACAAACATATTTCCCCAATTACTCATATGTTACATATAAACAAAAAATCAAAGAATATGAGAATGTGTTTCATCAATCTCTTGACAAACCAAGGTTTAATCCTTATCATTCTCATATTCACAATGTACCAAGTTCATCATCAATAATGACACATTGACCATGTAAGATCAATAATGAACTTGAATATTGGTTTTTTAAAACAAGGTTTTAGGTAAGCATTTAACAATGTCATTACCAACTTGTTCATGGGTTCATATCAATTCCATCAATTAACCAAAATTATTTAGTCAAAATTCAGATTTGTTCTACAAGTGGGATTTAGTGAAATCTCAATGAATGTGAACCTAAGGAATCATAGTAACAATACTATGTCAACTCTTATTCCTAGTAAGGTTCTAATTCAATGTCAATTTAAAAAGCCCCAATTATGAATGTATGAACGCTAGAACAGATTAGATGAAATTGAAAGAAATGACTTACAGATAATTGATCTTTGATGAAGGATGAGTGAAATCCACAAACCAAAATCAATTGATCTTGAGTAATTAAAGGTTTTGGAAAAACAACAATGGTGGAAAATTGGGTATTTTCATCGGCTATGTGTTTGTGAAGGGGAGAGGTTTTGTTTGAAAAGGAATATTTTAATAAAACTGGCGCTTTAGCAAAGTTTCTGCCCGCGGTTCCTTATCGTAAAGGAACCGCGCATTTGAACCGCGCCTGATAAGGAACCGCCTACAGTAGCCGGATTTTATCAAAGAAAAACAAAGAATTTTTGAAAACCAAAATTTTTAATGTACTTAAAAATATATCTTAAACCTTTTAGGATATCATTGGACCACCACAACACTAGGTAATAATGTTTTACTGAAGGATTACGACTTGAGTCGAGGTAGGAAAATACCGAGACAGACAAACGACTACTCGTAGGAAAGATGAAAAGCGGAGAGGAGTCAAGGGAAGTGAATCAAGACCAAGAACATTGCTCAAGAGACAAATGACATTCTTAAAATCGAGGAGACGAAGAGCTTGTGTCATATATAGTGGTTTAAGACGTGCCTTTCCGGCAAAAGTCTAAACGGCTTTGGTAATGAATTATACCAATCAATTTTGATGCATAGAATAAGATCATTTTCAAGATGGTCTTATTCTATTTCAAAACATGAGCAAAGTATAGATTCACTTTCTCTGCCACATGATCAGATAATTATTGCTAGGATTAACAATAACAATATCCTTGGAATATTTCAATTCCAAATGTGTAAAATCCACCTACAACTTAATGAAGTAGTTTGGTATATCAAGGGATTCTCTAATCATCCTAGAGATGAGCTTAATTGCACAAGTTACACATGATATTGGGCTTACTAACCGTAAGGGTGCAAACTATGGAAATCATGCTTGATACTTTAAGCTTCTACTAACTCACCCTACATCTCCATAGTGAGTCAAGTATCCAAGAAATGAAGGTTTGAGAGGGAAAATGGGAAGAATCATAAACCACAAACAAATGTAAAGGCAAGGATGCCAAGAACAAGCATATAGTCAAATAATGATCAAAATAATGATCAATAGGGCGTGTGGAAGAACGAAAACGTACCTTGGCCACAAATTGCATTCCAAGCTTACCAGGAACCAATGTAAAGCCCAACTATGACTAATAGTGACTACTAAGTCTTTAAGGACTAGTATCACTCCAATCCCTCTTGATATCATCATTCAATGAAGTTGGAAATCAAAGAAGATGAGTCTTCTACAAGTGTAAGTAACTCAATCCACAACCAATCGAATGATTCATCTTCATGAGTACCTACACAAAACAAGATGCAAACTAGTAGATACATTTCAAGAGTAAATATAAAATACATTAATACTACTAATCTAAATGAGATGCAATATTATCAATTTAAAAGACTTATTTTCAACAAAAAATAGTTTTGACCAAAGAAAAACTTTAGTACAACTTAACCTTCTAATTTGAGGAGACAATGGATCGATCCAAGTTTAAAAGTACAATATACTTCAAAGATCTTGTGTCACCATCGCTCTGATACCAATTGTAGAAACTATAAGGGGGGGGGGGGGGTTGAATAGTTTCTCATCGGTTTATCTCCTAATTAAAATTCCTTTCAATTAGGTGAGTGCAAAAACTATCTTTTTCTTGAAAGCTAGTTGCATAATGAATGGTTCAGTTCTAATGCATTAACAATATGTAGTAAGTATAATGATAATGAATATAAGTAATGAGTAAGGAAAGAAACAACCTAGTAGGAATACACCAAGATTTATAGTGGTTCGACAACGAGGCTCTATCCTCGTTCCTACTCCACTGCTCGAGTACACCTTACTAGAGATTTCCACTATATCCACAAGCTCCCTTCTTGGCGGAGAAAACCTTACAACGTCGCTTACATTATTTTACGACACTAAGCTAAATGTCGAGACCTAATCTTAGCTAGGACCAATCTACACAACGTCGCCCAATTCACTATTTAAGACACAAGGCTAGATGTCGAGTTCTAATCCAAAGCTAGAACCAATCTTCACAATTTTGCCTACTTCACCATTTTCCGACACAAGGCTAGATGTCGAATTCTAATCCAAAGCAAGAACCAATCTTCACGACTATTCACTTTGAAGCTAAGTGAGAACTTCACACAACATAACTACTCATCACTTTATAGTTTAGTGAGAAATCACAAGACACAACCACATCACTTTATAGTTTAGTGAGAACTAACACAACTTATTACAACTCAACTAAACATATCCAAGTACACACATGTAGCTTGGATCTACACAACACAAATACAAGCACACACATATGCAAAGGATTTACACAACTCTAATCCAAGTATTCACATATAGCTTGGATGAACACAACTAGTCCAAGTATTTACAAATACATTGGATCTACACAAGACACAAATAAACAAATGATGAACATGACTAGATCTTTAGGAGAAGGTGATCTTCATCAATGCTTCATCTTTAATCACATCACAAGTGTGTGAGTGATCTTCTATTTGGACAAGGTAAAGAAGGAGATCAAGAGGATAATCATAGGTAAACATACTTAACACATTAAGTGATCATTTATAAATGAATAGGATTAGATAGGAGAAAGAAGACTGAAAAAGATGTCCAAAAAGGGTTGATGAAAGTGCATATTTGTACCACTATTTATAGAAGACAAATGCCAACGGCTATCTGGGGGCAGTTCCTTAACTACCAAGGCGGTTCCTTATCGATAAGGAACCGTGTAGGCACTTAAGGAACCGCGGAGAGTAGACTCCGCTCCTTTTTGTCTTTTAGTGAATTTGAAATATATGAGGCTGTTTAAACCTTCAAAGGATATTCTTATGGCATTTGAAATATGCCATATTCAAATTTACATTTTCATTTTAATAAAACATTTTCTTAAAAATAAAGTTTATTCAAAATCTTTTGTTACATTTGACAAAAGTGAGTTTTAAGGCTAATCACTTTTATGATCACTAAGCATGATTAAGATATGTTAGTGTAATGATTATTACCTTGATGATAGTGTTTGTTAGTGATTACGAGTGATCATAAACTTCACAAAGAATAGGAGGTGAGCAAACAAGATTCTTTTTGGGTGTTTTGTGAATTTTCAATTTTTTTGTGTTTTTGATTGTATTTAATTTTTTTGGATTTTGGTGTATCTTCGTACACAACAATCTACAAAATCTCTCCTCGAATCAAACTCTTGATTAAAGAAGCCTCAAAGGAATGAAAACGATCACGTGGAGTGAACGCCTTCGAATGACTTTAGAACTTTGGTGAAAACCAAATTGTTCAAGAGGTTTTAATCACAAAAAAACCAAGCAAATATATTATACGGTAATAATACTTTGGGCGGCAAAACCCTCGATTAGCCTTCAATCTCAAAATACTCACAAGCAAGCGGGGAAACGAGGCGGCGCGAAGCACTTAAGAGCCTTTTTCCTTAGGGTATATTTTATAATACCCGCCTTATACCCACCTTATAGTTTGTATTTTTTCAAATTCGAGCTTCACGAAAGTATTTATCTATTTTTGCCTTTTTTCTTTTTGTTTGAGATTCGAATACAATAATTAGGAGATCAAATCCCAATTAAGGTTGTGTTTTCACACTTTTGGATATATCGTTTATTGATTGTGATATTTAATACAATATAGTAATAATATTTTCAAAAGAAAAACCAAGAAAACCGATAATACGTATTAGTAGATTTCTACTAATACAAATAATATTTTTGGTTAATATTAAAAACAACAATGCAAATTAATCACGATACACCTCCCCGGCAGCGGCGCCAAAATGATTGTGGTAAATTACACCTCTTGTTTAGGAAAACAAAAGAGAGTAAATGAGCGGTAAGTATTAAGTGATGATTTAGGAAAATCAAGCACTAATGACCCTTATGAAGTTCGTTTCCCAAGGAGGTATATGTGTGTGAAAAACTTGTTGAATGTTTGTGATTAATGATTGGTTTAGAAGGGGATGAGAAAAGAAAATGACGAAGACGTGAAAATAATACTACGACGACAAAACGTAAAACCGTAAAAACTACAAAAATAAAAATTAATTCTAAAAATAACCAAAATCTCAACAAAAATCAAAATTAATAAACTAAGAGTTTACCAATGATCAAAACTTTTTCAAACCTTTTAAATAATTAAATATTCAATTTTTAAATGCTAATTAAAGCCCTAAAAATCAAATAAATTATCAAAAAGCCCAAATAAAGATTTTTCAATTGGTAAACCTCTAAAATGACTTAAAAGATTAAAAACTATTTTTAGAAAATTTTAAACTAATAAAAACTATTTAAAATGATTTAAAAACTATTAAAACTTAAAATAATTATAAAAATTAATCTAAAAGTGATAAAATTATTCTAAAAGTTGCTAAATTCCTATTTTAATGTATTAAAACTAAGAAAAATATAAAAAGTTGGAAAATGTGAAACTTGAAAAATAATAATAAAATAATATTAAAATAATATTAAAAATCCAAAAATTATAAAAACTTGCAAACTAGTTTATTTTAACCTAAATAATCAGAAAATCAAAGTGAAATTACCAGAATACCCCTAATAGGCCCTCAAATGGGCCAAAACCAATAACAGTCAACCCTTAATGGGCTTTTTAGCCCAAAAAGTCAAACTTGTCCCAATTGACTTGGAAAAGCCCAATCTGACTCAAAATTTAATTCTAAGAACAAAACTCTAAAGGCCCAAAAGCTGAATGTGAGCTTATCACAGCTTAATAAGCAAACAGCTTATCCTTATTGGGCTTTTTAGCCCATTAAGCAATAAGCTAATGCCATAAGCTCTAATTTGACACACAACCTTCTTTTGGGATGCTTATGAGATCTGTAAAAAGAAATTTTGAAAAAGCACACTCAATAAGCCAGAAATAAGCAAAGTATAAATCCACAAAACGACAAAATAGTCGGGTTTGAGATTTAGGGCACCTCAGAAGCTCTAGTTTGTTGCGAAAGCTCACAAATAGCTTAACTAAGAATAATCAATCAAGAAAATCACAAAAAGCCAAGTAGAATAAGCTATAAGAACCAATAAGTTGGCTGAAAAAGCCAAATAAGCTAGTTTTCTAGCAAAAGCTTAACCAAAAGACTTGTAACCTTCCAGATTTGATATTAAGCTGAGAAAAATGATTTCTATTACAAAAGCCAAGTTGTTGCATGTGCCAATAAGCAGTTCTAAAAAATAAGCCAATTTGTGCTTATTTGACCAAAAGTCAAAGTACTCCAAAGTTCACCAAATGATCAGGAATAGTCTATGGGCTTGTTATAAGCAAATTTTGTGAAGGACTCAAGGAGGAGGCCTTATGAATAAAGAGGTCAGTTGACCTTTTGATGGCAGATTTTGGCAATAAGGGCTTAATAAGACAGTTAGCTTATAAGCCAGATACAAAGCACACCAAATAGCAAAATCCACTCACAAGCAGCACTTAAGCAAGTTCCAAGCAGCAAAATCACAAGGCATACACTAGGATAACAAATGCAAACACAAAATGAGGTGGTCACTTTGCTGATGAAAATGACCACTTCAGCCAACTTTGATAAGCTATAGCAATCACAATAAGCCACCAAATTCAACAACCAGATAACCAATAGATAGCTTATCACCTAAAGTATTCCCAAACCTGATTTCAGACCTTAGATCCAACAAACAAAGAAGTTATTGGATCTGATGTGTTTGACCAATTCCAAAACCACTTTTATCAGATTTTTGCAAAACTTCAAATCCCTTTTCCAAACTTTCAGAAACATAACCAATGACTAAAACTTGTATATTAAGACTTGTTTAGACCACCCAAACCCTAAGAACCAAGGGCTCAAGGCCACAAGGCCTTATGAACCAGTAATCCCAAACAATCCTTTATCTACCACTTTTTAAACAAACTTCTGATTTTTAAACACAACCTATTGATTTTAATGATCAAATAGCTACACTAGGTGAAAACTAACAGATTACAACTATAAAACACAAAGCACAAACACAGGATCACCAAATCATATGCCAAAGTACAAAATAAGCAGAAACATGAAATTTTTAGAGGAAATGTAATCAAGGGATTATACCTGCCCTCCACAACATCCTAGGAGAGCCAGTTATGCTCCTTGGACCTTGTTCAACAACTAGAACAAGACCAAGGTACTTCAACAAGAAAGATGATGAGTGCCTTGGTTGATGTTTCAAAGCAGAAACTCAAGGACTTGATTTCTTCAACACAATGAACAAACAGCCCAACCAAAGGCCCTAATCCCTTCACAAGCTTGGTGTCAACAAGCTTGCAAGAGCTTACAGCTTTTGGATAAGGATTAGTACACAAAAATAAGCAAAATCAGAACCTCTTTTCAAGCTTTTTCAAACTTGAAAAACCTTACCAAACATAAACGTCCTTGAACCAAATGATTCAAGCACACTTATAACAATCAATGGAACTCAGAATCACCTTTAAACAACACCAACTTTCAAAAACATAAAAAGGAATTACAATTTTTTCAAAATAACAACTTTTATAATTTTAAAAAGGAATTACAAGTTTAAAAGGCAAAGACTGGAACAAAGGGACTCTCACATGTTGAGGTCTCCTTTTATAGGCAAATGCCTGGCTAAACACTATTCACAAACCCTAAAACTGAATTCCCTATTGTGCCCTTGAGTCTTCTAGACGTTTTCTGAATTTGAGCTGTCCAAATTGATCAAGGCTGTTCATTTTAGCTTTGGAATGAAGCAAGGATCCTAGGCTGTTGATTTGGACACGTCAGATTACTTGGAGAGTAAGTTGCATTCTGATTGGTGGAAAGGGAATTGGGGGTGGGGTCCATTGTGAGTGGGAGTGAGGGTTTTGTGTGTGGGATGTGTTTCTGCATGTGTGAATCACACGTGTGCCAGGGTAATTGAAAATTACCCTTTGTTTTAAGTGAGTAATTTCTGGGGGTGAAGAAGGGTGAATAGTGGTAACTTTGATCCGAAATTGGGGGAAGTGGAGTTGTTTGGCGCAATTTCGTTTCAAATGTTTCAAGTATACAACTTTGGTCCTTGTTCTTTGGTGAAGAGTGTAAAACACGTTTTTCAGCAACAAAACTCTATTCCCTTTGCAAATAAGTTTCACACTTTGGCAGATTTGGAACAAAACTTTGGAAAAAGGTTTCAAAGGGTTGTTTTTGCCATTTTGAGATTTTTCAAGGGCTGATCTTGGACATTCTTGATCTTCAAAGGTCTTTAATGTATCTTTGGCTTCATGAGGGACCATAATTGACAATGTTGAATAGTTGAGGGACTAAACTTGCCATTTCTTCAAAGTTGAAGGACCATTTGTGTAATTTTGACAAACTTAAAGGACCAAACTTGTAATTATCAATATACAAGGGTTTTAAGTGTCATTTCTTCAATAAATAAGGATCAATCTTGTATGTCTGCAAGTCTTCAAGGGTATTTGTTGAATATTCCATGAATTAGGGTCCGGTTCTTTGTACGATTTCGTTTCTCGTGTCCGTTTTTCCTTGTATCTTGTGATCTTTTATCTTTTTCACGATATCCATACCTAAAATACACAAGTAAACAAACACAAGCATATATATGGTATTTTATGACATTTTTATGCATTAAAAGCCCGAAAAGAACGATGAGATCATGTATAAATGCCATCTCATCAGTTAGATAATTCGTTTTATGATTGTGTTTGACAATAAATGTCTTTGTATTTTGTCGTGATCAAAACTAAGAAAGAACTAACAATGTTTTTAGGCATCGCTTTGCATTAACAAAATCTTTATCCTTTGTAGGGAGGTCCAACTTTGTAAGTCGGTTCTTTCTTCTATGCATGTATATTAGGTTTCGGGTCTCCTCATTCCTTTAGGCGTTATTTATGATATGCACCAGATTATTCGATGGTTCCTTTGGTGTAATGGAGAGTACAAACGGGGTAAAGAAAAGGTGGATTGGGATGATATTTTCCTTCCATTACAAGAGGGTGGTCTTGGTCTTAAAAGTCTTCATGTGTTTAACTTAGCTTTGTTGAATACTCATATTTGGCATATTTAGTATAATAAAGAGTCATTATGGGTTCGTTGGATTCACAATTATAAGATTAAGGACCAGACTTTTTGGCACCGTCGTCGGAGATGAGTTCGGGATGGCGCAAACTTCTCCAGCTACCGGATGATGTTCGAACTCATATTTGGAAAATTATAGGAAGAAGTAATGGTACTTCATTGAATTATGGATACATAGGATATTCGGTGCCCTATTTCTAAGCTGCTATCTCCTAAGGATATTTATAGGGCAGGTTATAACCTAAGAATACCGTTGCTGATCTTTCTACGAATGGTATGTGGACATGGCCACATGATTAGTTATTGAAGGCCCCTCATCTTGTTCATATTACAGTTCTTACAATTACTTATGGTATGGACGTGTGTAAATGGCGTGATAGTGATGGTAATTTGATTGTGTTCTAAGTTAAAGCTGCGTGGGAGATGTTTCGACCACGAGGTAATTCGGTATCATGATATGGTATCGTTTGGTTCTCACATTGCATCCCGAGACATTCTTTTCATTTGTGGTTGGTGATGCGACGCTGTCTTAGAAACCAAGACAGATTGAAGAAGCGGGATGTTGGTGATAACATATATTTGATTCTTCTTCGGTGCCTGCTGTGTGAGAGTGTTCTGGATTCTCACACTCATTTATCTTTTGAGTGTTCAAAGGTTTTCCGTTCGTGACTTGGCTGATATGGCTGATGTGCCTCCTATACTTGAAGATATTAATACATCTCTTCAACCGTTTGTTAAGCTTAGAACCGCTAAATGTATCATTGGTCGAATGATTGTCTCAGATGCTTGCTATTTTGTGTGGTTGGAGAGGAATAATCTCCTCTATAAAAGTGGTAAAAGAACTACACATGAGTTGTACGAGTGTATTGTTGTCATTGTTCGACTCAAATTGCTTACTTTTAAATTCAAGAATACGTGGATGGTGAACCTTCTGCTTGATCGTTGGAAAATGCCTAACTCTTTTAGAATATATAGTTAATGTGTGCTTTGTTTTATTAGAGTAGCTTTGCACATTTTGGGGTTTATCCATAACGTGGGTAGTTCAAGCTTAGCTTGAGGTAAATGTGGCATTTCAGCCATATTCCATTGTACTTGACATTTTTTCTATGATTAATACTATTTACCGGGGAAACCCATTACCCCAAAAAAGAGAAAGAAGACATGGAGACTAAAGAGCATCAAGAACCTAAATTAGAGTTACTAGTTAATAATACGAACAACCTCACGATTCTTAACCTATTCATCTCAAATTAGTCACGCCATCCACACCACCAACATCAAGCACAAAAGATACCATCCCTGAACCTTTAGTCTTAGAAGAACAAAGTCTGAAAGCACATGTTGCCAAGGGAAAGAAGATTGCCACATAGACTGAGGGTTCACCTTTGAATTTGCCAAAGCTTCAAAGGAGGTTAGAGCTGATCATGATGCTCTAATCCTGGTTCCATATGAAATCAATGGGATCATGTAGCAACTCACTAAAAACAACAAATTCAAGAACACATGGACAAAATGGAGAAGATCGAACAAAGTAAAGCCTTGGAAACAAATAAAGCACACATACTGGAAATTTCTACTGACTAGTTGAGGAAGCTGGTGGTGATCCTAAAACGTTGTACAAAATGGCTGGTGGTAAAGAGTTCCTAAAAAGAAAGAATAACGTAAAGCCATTGAAGAATTCATGTTGAATAAGCAAACGAAGAGAATCTCTCTAAGGAAGAAGCTGTATGATCAGTATTTTGGATCAACACTCAGAGAAGAAAACATGAACCAATCACCAACCTTAAAATTATTCCAAAT
Source organism: Glebionis coronaria (assembly GCA_025667525.1). NCBI lineage: Eukaryota > Viridiplantae > Streptophyta > Magnoliopsida > Asterales > Asteraceae > Glebionis > Glebionis coronaria. The sequence goes on along the minus strand of CM046882.1, from coordinate 449,295,339 downwards.
TCCATGTTGGTTTCGATGGTGGTGGTCAAGGAAAATAATGAAAAAAACATTAAGGTCATGAGGCCTTTCACCTTGGGGGATCTCAACCTATGTGAATGGGATGAATTGGGAAGAAGTCTCAGGACAGAAACTAACAAGTCTGTCATAGATCTACTGAACTCACCGAGTCACATATATGAAAGGTTACAACAAATTAAGAGACAAGTGGGCATCAATGAGGATATTCTTTTGGTTGAGTAGGATCCACCCCAAACAAAAGGAAGGAAAAGGAAGATAATCTAGCTCGAGCCTGAAACAAGGATTACAGTCTAGAATGTAATAGAACACTCTCTAAGGGCGTGCCCTTTGTGAATGCAATGGTAATAGAAGAACCTGAGTGGGGGTATCTTCTTTAGTGATTCTTTTGGAGAACAAGCATTACAAAGGATGAGTGACATTTATAAAGTCACTACTGAAGCACTGATAATCTACCTGGTAATGTCCGTTCTTTTTCTGATGAAAGAAAACAAGAGGTTTGCATATAAACTCAAGGAGATGATAAACAAAATACCTGACAAATAGAAGCTCATGTTGACATTAAAAGTGAAAATGGAAGCAATGGGAATGTGATCCTGAAGTACTAAGTTCTTAGCCTTATTGTTGTAACAGACTCATAGGGCCTTTGTAATGATGAAAAAAAGATGTAAAATGTTTTATCTTTCTCTTCGTCACTTCTATTTTCAGTATAAGAAAAATCCTGTTTTCTCACTTTTAATGAAAATAACTTAGGCTTATTTTATATGCAAATACGGGGAGATTGTTAGGTCAATTGATGTGTGTAAATATATACGTGATAAGTGTGAAAACACCCATCCTTTTTACCACTTAATTACAATAATAACCGAGTCAAAACGTGTATTTTATGTCATTTATGTCGGAATTATGCGTGGTTTGTGTTTTTGTTGTGATTTAGGACGAAAAGGTGAAAAGTGGAGAAAACACGGGATTTCACGGGCTTTTATCGAAGAAAAAGACAAAAGATGAAGTCGAAAGATCAAGAGTGGAAAAAGAACGGAAGTCCAAGACCAATTCTGAAGATTTATCGAAGCAAAAGTCAAAAGACGGAAGTTTACTAAAAGCCGAAGAACTCGAGTCTTATTTATGAAGAAAATTCAAGACGAGTTCAAAGAAATCCCGAGACAAAGTCATTTAAGTCCAAGTATTAAGAAGATTAACAGAGGATTAAGAAGATCAAGGACTTAAGCTTGCAATTAAGGAAAAGAAGAAAGAGGGAGGAAGCTTCCTAAGCTCCTCCCTAATCTCCCTATATATAGATAATCATGTATTCATTTTCAAGTGTTGGTGGCTTGACAACCCATCCTTCCCCCATTTTCATTTCCTGTATTTTAATTTTCTTGCACCTTAATCTTCATGTAATGCACTTTTAAATTCCTTTTAATTCCAAGTAAGTTTACAATTAATTGTTGTTGAATCTTTACTTTTCTTGTTCAGTATCCTTCTACCTTTCTTGTTTGATTTGTTCTTCATCTCCATTGTTAATGTTCTTGAGTTTTTATGATTTTGATCAAGTGGGTTTTGATTGATTTGGCTTTGTTTGTTAGTTTTGATGATTTGTTTTGATTGATTATTGTTAGTTGATGCTTTGTGGTTGTTTTGGTTTAATCTTTGGGTTTGTTTTGGTTAGATTTGATCAAATTCGTGTGCTATTTCATCTTACTGTTCTTCATGTTCCTGCTTACTGTATCTCGCCCAGTTTATTCCGAATAGACTGCTTTCTTATTCCTCTATGCGGAATATTGGTTATTCCGGATAGGACCTCTATGCGGAATATTAGTTATTCCGAATAGGACCTCTATGCGGAATAGTCAGTTATTCCGAATGGGGATTTTATTCCAAATAGCCTTATATTCCGAATGGGGATTTTATTCCGAATAGCCTTATATTACGAATGAGGATTTTATTCCGAATAGCCTTATATTCCGAATAGGGATTTTATTCCGCATAGTATTTTTATTCCGCATAGGAGGAATTATTCCGAATAGAGTTTTTCAGTTTTTAGTTTTAAGCTTTATTTTCCCTGCCTTTTTCTTTATCTTCATTTTTATTTGCTTTCCTTTTAGTTTAAGTTTTAATTTGCGTCATTTACTTTATTTGCCTTTTAATTTTCTCGTAATTTACTTTTCGCCAAGTTTTTATCTTTTGTTGTCTCTTTTTACCGTCTTTACCTTATTTTTATTTGTTTCAAGTTTTCATTTTTAATTAGTTTTAGACAACAACAACTCTTTTATTTGATTCACCAAGAACAACTGATTCGCACAATTAACCAGAGATCAATTCGAAGAGATTCCGAGAAACGAACTTTTCAACTAGTAAAATCCGTGTATCAAATGGCGCCGCTGCCGGCTCTTTTCGTAAGGATCAACGGTTTTTTGTGAGAGACGCGTTGGCTTTTGGGATCCGTTCACTTGTGAACGTTGTTCTTCGTGTCCAAAAATTTTCAAAAATCCAAAAACATTTGAAAAATCATAAAAAGCATTTCTTTTTCAAAAGTTTTGCACCAAAAATATTCTTCTTGCTTATCTATCTTTCTTTATGGATTTTTATGTCCATTGCGTCGGGTGTGGGAGACGATTGTACGGGAACGACTCTTGTCAATGGTGTACATGTGAGCGGTGCGGAAACGATATCGACAATACACAATTCCAATTCGGATTTTGTCCTTTGTGCAACTCGACTAATTCGTCCTTTTCGAACCCACCTCCTCCTGTTCCCCCGTGCATCTATTGTGGAAGCGATTCTCATTGGCATGTTTCGTGCCCGGTTCGATACCCGTATGGTCACGAGCAAGAACCGGGGTACAATTATGACAATGATAATAGCTATCCACAAGAAGCACCCAGTTTCTCTCCATACCCATGGTGCTATATTTGTGGGGGCCCTCACGATGCTTCTTTTTGTGATCCGTCGCAAGTCTTTGAGAAAGTACCGTGCTATCATCCTAGTATCTATAACTTTGAGCCCCCACATCACACCCTCAATCATCAATCCTCTCAGCAAATTAGTCTTGATCAATAACTCACTACTTTGAATGGCATTCTAGAAAGTATAGCTCAACTTCGAGCTGACTTGCATCCTGAAAAGCAACCTTTGCTTGATGTGGACAAAACCTTGAAAACCACCGACACCTTTTTGAGCCAATTTAGTCGTTTTCCCTTCTTTTCTACACCAAAATGTTTAATTACAGCGTGGGATAGAATTGGTGAAATTGAACATACTCGGGGAGATGAACAACAAAAGTTGTTGCATGAGCTTCTTAAAGATGTGGAGGTTATCAAGGAAGAGTTAGCTGACTACGTCACTCCTAACTGGACTCGTCCCATCTATTATGATGATGACGACGACGATGATGTCTACACTTTCAACCAATCGTCTGAAGTTGCTGCTCCTACTCTCGATGTTCCTTTTGCGCCTAAGGATCTAGATTCGTTGAATGAGCTTAGTGATGTTGGTCTCGACAAGGTATTGGATGATGAGGTTTGTGACTTACCTGCTATGGAGCTTCATGACGACATTGCTCTTACGGAAGAGGTCGATCCTAGTGATGACGATTCTTCTCTCTGCTATGAGAATTTCACTTTTGAAGTTTCTCAATCTCCACCGGGAGATGCGGGCGATGACGATTTATTCTCTCCGGCTTACGAGAAGTTCACCGATGAACTTGATCTTGTGGATGAGGTGGAAGATGTGATTCTTCGCGATAGATTACGGAAAGTGCACCTTCTTATTGCTCAAATCAAAGAGTTGACTTCTCATTCTCTTTCCGATTCTTCACCTCCATCTATTCCTCCCGTTGAAGATAATGACCCATTAATGGAAGAAATCGATATCCACTCCATCCCTCCAGGTATTGATGATTATGAAACAGAGGGGGACATTATTTTTGATAATTTGCTGCAGGAGGGTATTGTCCCAAGTCCCCCTCCCGAGCACCTTTCATCCACTCCGTTAGAGACCATCACGGAGGATGAGTGCTTTGACCCGGGAGGTGACATTGATTATGCTATGATTGATACCATTACGGCTTTGTCGTTTGCTCAACATCCATTGTCTTTGGGGGAGGACAATGTGCTTACTTTACCCACCCCACCTCCCGTGGATCTTGATTTCACATACGTATGTTGAAAGGGCCTTTCTCCCATTCAAGACTTATCCCCCCGCCTCTCTTTTGTTGATGTCAACCGGGAACGAGGACAAGGTCTTTGATCCCGGTATTGCATTCGAGGCTTCCCCATGGACCATTTAATTCGGGGACGAGTCAGGCTCGTGACTCGGTTAATATAAACAAGTGCTTTTTGGGAGGCAACCCAATTATCTATCTATCTTTACCATAAGTGTAGGGGGAGCCCCGTGGTGTTTCTTGTTTTCTTTCTTATCATGTGCAGGGATTAGAGCTTCAAAGACACACTCTTGATGACTTTTGACGAACCGTGATTCCGTGTTCCCTTCTTCCCGGTTCTATCCTAAACTCTTTTCGATTCACTATTTTATATTTCTCAATATTAAAATAGGAATTTCTTTAGTTGTCTCTTTCTTAGCGAGATTTAAACAAAGTGCACAATGTCCTAAGTGTAGGGGAGTTTACTCCCACATGCTTAAACATTGAGGACAATGTTTATATCAAGTGCAAGGGGGACTTCTATCGAAGTTAAGTGGCCTTTTCCTTGTATTTGTCCTCATTTTAACCGGAAAATCAATTTTTCGACATTTTTCAAAATTTTTGATCTATTATGGCCTATTAGTTTTTACTTCTGTATAGTTATTTTCCTTCTTTGCTAGAATAAATGTTTAATAAAGTGGATTTTAATTTTCAAACGTTGTGAATCTTTTGACTCAACCCGAGTTTAATTATCTAAGTTTACTCTAGCTAGTATCCTTAGCGTGTTTAAGTCAAGTTTTGCTAGACTTTTATATAGGGAGCTTTAAAACGAGAAAGTCTTAACTCTCACGGGTTAAGAACAAGAACTTTTCGCAAGTTCCTATAATTGATCCTAGAGAGTCGTTTATCAAGGGAACTTTAAAATGCGATTTCTAAACTTGAAAAAGTCTAAGAATTTGCAAGATCCTATAGACGACTCGAAAACCCAAAACTTTGATTTAATACGCTAAGCATCCACGAGTCTCATTCCTTGAGATTTTAAACTGTGGAGAACGAGAGATGATAGAGTCAATTATAAGTTTGGTATTCTTTCATGAATTTATGTGAGTTAATTATAAGCCTATTCTCCCATCGCTTGCTAATAAATTTATCTGCAATAAATAAAGTTGTACGATTTGAAAGGTTACTTAGCTTCTAGCCCAAGATCGTTTAAAAGTTGCTCGGTATTGATTAGAGTTCATAGCCAAGGCATAACTTATTGAAGCAGGATGCGAAGATTGGCGAGTCCGAAAAGGCCCTAACAAGGCATGAGGGCTACATTTTGTTGCTAAAGATCCCAAGTGATGTGAAGAATCATTTATCGAAAATCAATATGAAGGATCGAGACACACGACGAAAAGCAAGTACTCCCCAAAATATCATGGAGAAGTCTATCCGAAAAGACCCTGGCAAGGTATGAGGATAAATAGATCCAAGTCCTAAAAGGAGGCGGATCGTTGTATATCAAAATCCAAAATAAAGATTGGAGAAAAATGAAGAAGTCGTGGTCCAAATATGAAGAATCTCTCAAAACTTCAAGTGAAGAAATTCCTATTATGAAGAGAAGACCATTATTTCATGAACGTCTCTCAAGATTTGAAGTATGAAGTCGCTGCCAAAAATCGGTCCGAGAAAGGTCTCAAATCGTGAAGCGAGTTATGCCAAGATATGAACTTTATGAGGTCTCGAGAAGCAGTTTTAAAAGATTTTGTCCTTTAGCTAACTATTGATTAAATCGTTCACTTTATTTTCGGCCTAAATAACTATCGAAATAAGTCAAACAATGCATCCTCGTGATCATTCAAGACAACAATAGAATATAAGAGATACACTTAGGAATAAGGGAGTCTAAGTGAATAATTGGCCCACATGAGTTCGTGTTAGTTTGCTAACTTATAATAGCAATGATCTCGTTTTTAAGCTTGGTTTGGAGAAAGTGAAAACTTGAGGATGATGATCATTCACAACCTTTCCAAAACCCAAAGGTATGATTTTGATTTCTTTACTTTGTTGGTTTATAATTTTCTATCTCTTTAATAAAGGCCGACGTGGATTGATTGTGATGAAAAATGTAAACGTGCTTTGTAACTAATGCATTGCATGTGGACATTGCAATGGTTAAGTGTAGGGGATTTGATAGGTGTGAAAACACCCATCCTTTTTACCACTTAATTACAATAATAACCGAGCCAAAACGTGTATTTTATGTCATTTATGTCGGAATTATGCGTGGTTTGTGTTTTTGTTGTGATTTAGGACGAAAAGGTGAAAAGTGGAGAAAACACGGGATTTCACGGGCTTTTATCGAAGAAAAAGACGAAAGATGAAGTCGAAAGATCAAGAGTGGAAAAAGAACGGAAGTCCAAGACCAATTCTGAAGATTTATCGAAGAAAAAGTCAAAAGACGGAAGTTTACTAAAAGCCGAAGAACTTGAGTCTTATTTATGAAGAAAATTCAAGACGAGTTCAAAGAAATCCCGAGACAAAGTCATTTAAGTCAAAGTATTAAGAAGATTAACAGAGGATTAAGAAGATCAAGGACCTAAGCTTGCAATTAAGGAAAAGAAGAAAGAGGGAGGAAGCTTCCTAAGCTCCTCCCTAATCTCCCTATATATAGATAATCATGTATTCATTTTCAAGTGTTGGTGGCTTGACAACCCATCCTTCCCCCATTTTCATTTCCTGTATTTTAATTTTCTTGCACCTTAATCTTCATGTAATGCACTTTTAAATTCCTTTTAATTCCAAGTAAGTTTACATTTAATTGTTGTTGAATCTTTACTTTTCTTGTTCAGTCTCCTTCTACCTTTCTTGTTTGATTTGTTCTTCATCTCCATTGTTAATGTTCTTGAGTTTTTATGATTTTGATCAAGTGGGTTTTGATTGATTTGGCTTTGTTTGTTAGTTTTGATGATTTGTTTTGATTGATTATTGTTAGTTGATGCTTTTTGGTTGTTTTGGTTTAATCTTTGGGTTTGTTTTGGTTAGATTTGATCAAATTCGTGTGCTATTTCATCTTACTGTTCTTCATGTTCCTGCTTACTGTATCTCGCCCAGTTTATTCTGAATAGACTGCTTTCTTATTCCTCTATGCGGAATATTGGTTATTCCGGATAGGACCTCTATGCGGAATATTAGTTATTCCGAATAGGACCTCTATGCGGAATAGTCAGTTATTCCGGATAGGACCTCTATGCGGAAAAGTCAGTTATTCCGAATGGGGATTTTATTCCGAATAGCCTTATATTCCGAATGGGGATTTTATTCCTAATACCCTTATATTCCGAATGGGGATTTTATTCCGAATAGCCTTATATTCCGAATATGGATTTTATTCCGCATAGTATTTTTATTCCGCATAGGAGCAATTATTCCGAATAGAGTTTTTCAGTTTTTAGTTTTAAGCTTTATTTTCCCCGCCTTTTTCTTTATCTGCATTTTTATTTGATTTCCTTTTAGTTTAAGTTTTAATTTGCGTCATTTACTTTATTTGCCTTTTAATTTTCTCGTAATTTACTTTTCGCCAAGTTTTTATCTTTTGTTGTCTCTTTTTACCGTCTTTACTTTATTTTTATTTGTTTCAAGTTTTCATTTTTAATTAGTTTTAGACAACAACAACTCTTTTATTTGATTCACCAAGAACAACTGAGTCGCACAATTAACCAGATATCAATTCGAAGAGATTCCGAGAAACGAACTTTTCAACTAGTAAAATCCGTGTATCAATACGCTTTTAGGAAAAAGAGTATAAAGCGGGCAAGTATTAAATTTGACGATTTAGGAAAACTGACAAATCGAATAAATGCGAGTTCGTTCTCGAAGGAGGTGTGTGAATTATGTGCCAATATAATAAAATCAAGTTTGTATTAGTGACGTGTTTTGGTTTGAGAAGAAAGAAAAGTAAAAGACGAGTTACGCTAAATTACACTACGAAGTAAAACGTAAAACGTAAACGTAAAGACGTAAAACGCGACAAAATTAAAGATTTTATGCTAAAATTAAATTAAAAATAAAATTTAAGTATAAAATAATATAAATAAGAATAAAAATTCAATAAATAAATTTTAAAAAACTTATTATTAATAAAAAGTTTAATTTTAAATGCTAATTAAAGCCCTAAAATTAAATATAATTAACAAAAAGTCCAAAATTATATTTTATTAACCAAATATCATATTTATATTAATTAAATGCTAAAAAGTATTTTTCCTAAATTTTTAAAACTATTTTCCAATTTTTAAACCACTAAAAACTGATTTTAAATAAAAATAATCATAAAAAATATAAAATAATGAGAAAAACAAATTTACTTTTTCAAAAATCCTAAATTACTTATCTAAACAGTAGAAAAATGAAAAAGTTGAAAAAAAATAATTTTAGGTATAATAAGACAAAAACAGAAATATAAAAACTTAATTTTAAACTAAAATAATGCTAAAAAGTACTATAATAATCAGAAAAATAAATTTTCTTTTTGAAAAATCTTAAAATAAATTACTTAACCTAAGAAAATTGGAAAAACTGAAAATCACTACTTTTTACTCACTAAAGACAAAAGCTGTTATCAATGAAAGTGACTTGTGGTGGAGTTTTGTCCTGTAGTGGAGCAGTGGCAAGAATAATACTAGTAGTGGGAAAGGAGTTCCTACTGCTCTTTACAGAAACTAAAAAATGCTCCTTTTGAGCTTGATTACTTGGTGATTTTTGGCAACAAGGGCACCTCCACACTCAGTGGAGCGTGGGGAGTCAATAATAAGCAAAAAACAGGTAGACCAAACACAAATAATGCACACAAACCAAGTAAATCAGTTACTAATATAAGAAATAGGGGGTCTGGGCGTTTTTTGCTGGTGCAAATGGTAATGTGATGAGATTCAAGCTAGCAAAATTTGATTCTAACTCAACCTAACCACAACTCAAACACCCAACACCCTAGATTATCTCTATAGCTAACAGGTTCCACACTTTTAGTTTCAATGAGAAACAAATGAGAATCCTAGACCTAACTGTTTAAAAGAGGCATTTTTTTACAAAAACTTTGAACATGCAAGATTTATTCTAACACTAACAAAAACAAAAAAACACCTAAACATACCTCTACACTCTAAAACAAAGAAGGTGCCAGTATGTTTAGTGAGAGAGTGTGTTACCCTCTTTCTCAAACCAGTAAACCAAACGCCCCTTAATTTGATTAAAACTAATAATTTTCAAAGAAAAACATTACAAATATTCATAAGGCCATATCAGTTCAGATGAGACACATTCAATACTTAAAAAAAAACTTAAATAAACCACAAAAGCATAGATTATAAGCAGTCACACAAAAAAACTCTTTAACACATAAAATTTTTGACTTACAGGGGGTTCAAGCTGACTTATCATGTGAGACCTACATCCAGGCCTCATTAAGGCTGCTGATGCCTTCTCCTTATAAGTTAAAACTTAGCTTATGTGATATGAGCTGTTTGAATGGGAGAATGGAGTACAACAGTCCAACACCTAGACTACAACAGTCTAGGTGTTAATATCTTGATACCTAAAACAATGAAACTAACATAAAGATGAAAAGTAGCAATAAGCTGAGTGATCAGCTTATGTGTCAGATAAGCCAACCAAGGGCTTATTGCTATAGTAGATTACCAGAACAAAGAAAACAAAAAGTTTTTGAAAAATCTGTGAACAAACCAACTTGTAACCGAATAAGAAACTAACTTTTAAAATAACAAGAACTTCACTTTGCTTATGCTTGGCTTGTCAGACCTAACATAAACAACTTCAACTATGGTCATTGGTTGTGGTAAAAATACGTCTTTTAGGAAAAAGAGCATATTTGAGCGGTAAGTATTAAACAAATGATTTAGGAAAATCAAGTGTTAATAACCCAATTAAAGTTCGTTTCCCAAGGAGGTATATGTGTGTGAATAATTCGTAATTGATTTGAGATTAATATTTGAAAGAAGGGGATGAGAAATTAGAATGACGAAGACGTGAAAATTATTACTACGATGACTAAAATTAAAACCGTAAAAGGAACTAAAATAAAAATTAATTTTAAAAATTCCCAAAAAATCACCAAAAATCAAGTTAAATAAACTAAGAGTTTACAAATGATCAAAACTTTTTCAAACTTTTTAATTAATTAAATATTAATTTTTAAATGCTAATTAAAGCCCTAAAAATCAAAATAATTATTAAAAAGCCCAAATAAATATTTTTCACTTTGTAAACCTCTAAAATGACCTAAAAAGATTAAAAACTATTTTTTTAAGTTTTTAAACTAATTAAAACTATTTAAAATGATTGAAATCTATTAAAAACATAAAATAATTCTAGAAATTAGAAAAATGATGATAAAATTAATCTAAGAGTTGCAAAAATCCTATTTTACTGTATTAAACCTAAGAAAAATATAAAAAATGCAAAAATGTAAAATTTGAAATTTAATAATAAAATAATATTAAAATAATATTAAAAATCCAAAAATTATAAAAAATTCTAAAAACTTGCAAACTAGTTTATTTTAACTTAAATAATCAGAAAATGAAAGTGAAAGTACCAAAATACCCCTAATGGGCCCCCAAATGGGCTAAAAACAAAAACAGTCAACCTTAATGGGCTTAATGGGCCCAAAAAGTCAAACTAGGGCCAAATGACCTGAAAAAGCCCTATCTGACTCAAAATTAAATTCTAAACACAAAAGTCTGAAGGCCCAAAAGCTGGTTTTGAGCTTATCACAGCTTAAATAGCCAACAACTTATTCTTATTGGGCCAATAAGCCCATTAAGCAATAAGACAATGCCAAAAGCTCTGCTTAAACACACAACCTTCTTTTGAGATGCCTAAGAGATCTATGAAAAGAAATTTTGAAAAAGCACACTCAATAAGCCAGAAATAAGCAAAGAAGATTTTCATAAAACGACAAAATAGTCGGGTTAGAGTTCTAGGTTGTTTCAGAAGTTGATTCTTTTTGCAAAAGCTCACAAATAGCTTAACTAAGAATAATCAATCATAAAAATCTCAAAAAGTCATGTAGAATAAGCTGTAGGAACCAATAAGCTGGCAGAAAAAGCCAAAATTTCAAGAGAAAAATTTTATGCAAGAAAATTTTGTGTATGAATGCATGATGCAGTTTTATGAAAACTTTTGTATGCTCGAGAGTGAACGCCTATGGTCAGTTCACCCAAAATAAAAGACATGGCGAGGGGACGCCTATGGGTCGGTCCCAAATTTAAAAGTTTCGATAAAACACATGCGACTAAATAGGGACAGTCCTGTACCAACCATTACTTAGTCATAAACTTGCGACAATGACATGTATATGTATGCATAAAAATGATGAATGCACGAAAAACGACTGTCAGTTCTAGAAAGACCGTAGTGACTACCCACTAATCACAGGTCATATTTGAGAGCCTAATGGTCGAAGCCTTGGCTCTGATACCATAATTGTAACACCCCATTTTGATAATGGAATGTCACGCGTAATTATGGAGTGTCATCAAAGCATACAAGGAAAAATGTCTAAACATTACATGACCATAAAAGGAAAATACCGGAATTAAACATCGGTAGTCCAAAGGTAAAGCTCATCACACACAAACATAAGTATTGTAAAGGAAAGGACTAAACAATGTCCATAGCAAGTGTATCAAAGTAAAGATAATGCATAAAGTAAAGAAAGGCTAGAAAGCTTCCAGTCCATATGCACGTACGCTTAAAGTCTACGAGCGTCCCTGAGTACCTACCGTTTTGGGAACATAGAAAAGGAAAACGGCTGAGCAATACGCTCAGTGCACGGATGTACAATAAAGCATGAATAGGATAAGCATATAACATATAACAGCGGAAGAAACTAAGTCCCGAGTAACCTGGTTAAGTCTTGGTAAAACTGGTTTTATAGTTTGAAAAGCCTTATGTTTATCATATAAAAACTGGTTAACATGTTCTACCATTAGCCAATATAGGTCATGAAAATCCACCGTGCATGAATACTTGGAGGGGTGACCTCATCATGCAAATTAGAGGGGCTGCCTCTAATTTAATATACTGGTTTGGGTAGGAGGGATCAGCTCCTTGTGAAGGATGCAAGGCACACACCACATTCACACTGAGTAATCTACTGAAAAACATGTAACTAGGATGTACCCATACGCCCCACATGATAAATATAATAATATGGCCAAAAGCTGAAGGGACGCCACGAGCAATCACTCCGCCGTGGTGAAGTCATAACATCAGTGCCTCTAATGTTATGGTTATGGTACCTCCATAACTAGGTGAATCTGGTCATGCATGTATATGGCTATAGGTATTCTAAATTAAACAGAAGCAAGTAAAACATATAAACTTATACTATGGGAGAACATTTGGCTGCATACGGGGAATCCTAATAAGGAAAGAATGTCCATACTGAAAGGAAGGGAATCTGTATCTTATGTCCAGTGAACGAAGAAGATGAACTGAGGAGAATCCTACTTCGGTATCACTAATGCTACATAAATACATACATGAATAAGTATCTGCTTACTTAATACGTAACTGGTTTTATTTCATGTCTTAGCTTATTTTATATGTTCATGTCACGTTTTACTGCTTAAAGCCTTAAACTGTGTTTATCTTATATTATGTCTATTCTGATTAGGTATTTCTGGTATTTCATGTATTATTATACTTACTGTGTAATAATAAGTAACTTTCCAAAAATAGACAGTTTTCAAAAATAGAAAGTTACCAAAAAAAGAAAGTTTCCAAAAATAGAAAGTTTCCAAAAATAGAAAGTTTCCAAAAATAGAATTACTGCTTAAAATAGATAAGTTTCTAAAAATAGAAAGTTTCCATAAATAGATCAGCTACCTTAATTAAATAAGTTTCTAAAAATAGAAAGTTTCCATAAATAGATTAGCTGCCTGAATTAAATAAGTTTCTAAAAATAGAAAGTTTCCATAAATAGATTAGCTGCCTTAATTAAATAAGTGTCTAAAAATAGAAAGTTTCCATAATTAGATATAAGTTGGTTAAATAAGCTAAGTATATAAGCCTAAGTGTTTTTCTGATTATTTTCTAAGTCATAATGATATAATGTATAGTTTATTAATTATTACATGTAATTTAAATAAACTATAGATTAAAAGTATTTAATTAAAATATATCATGTTTTTAATTAAATGAAGTTAAATACTTAGGTTAAAACATGTATTATTATTTATTAATAATATAACCTAAGTCATGTTAATTAATTAATTATAACCATGGTTTTTTAAATAATTAATTAATTATAAGTTTAGAAAATATAAAATAAGGAGGTTAATAATTCCATGATTCAATTAATTAAATTATAACCTAAGTCATGTTTATTAAATTAATCATGTCATATTTATTAATTTAATTTAAACATATGATTATAGAAAAATAATCTTAACTTAAACCGTGAACCGAATCTTGACTAGAAACCATGAACCGGACATGAAATCGACACTATACCCCGAACCACTTCGGGGTTCCCTTTGTTTTGCTGCTGCCGTGGGACCCACACCACCCAACCGGGACCATATGGTCTCGGTGGTGGTTTATTAGCCAAACCGAGACCCCCTTGGGGTTCGGTTTAGGCGCCGGCCAAACAAACACCCCTAAAAACAACCTTTTTGATTTACCCAAAAACCATTTACATGTTTGATCTATGTTTTTAGTTAGGTTTTTTTAAAAACATCATGTTCTTAATTATTTTATTAGATCAAATCACAAAGAAAAAGGATTAAAAGAATGTACCGAATGCGTGGATCTAACAAGGATGAACACACACGAACACACGTACAATATTCAAGATCAAAATCAACTAAACACCCCCTTTTTGGTGTTTATGTGCGGCGGCCACAAGAGAGGAAGGAGGAGAAGGAGAAAAATCTTTTAGGTTTTTGTTTAAGTTTACTGTAATGTGAAAATGACTAGCAAAATTTACCATAACCCCTTCTTAGTAAGTTTTGAGATGGGCCTGGCCCATCTCCTTAATGTTGTCGCGGGTAGGGGGCCCCGCATGGGGTACCCGTACCGTTTTCCATGTCTCGATGTTTAATTATTCGTTCGTGTTTATTTGTGTTCGCGTTTTGTGTGTTTTCGTTAACTAATTACCGTGACCTCATATATTTATTCACGCTCGTAATAAATATATATATACGAAATTAATATTAGTTCGTGATTTAATTACGTTCATGATTTCATGATCGCATGTTCGTGATTAATTATTGTTATATAATTATCACGTGTTCGTGCGTAATAAATACTTATCGTGTTCTAACACGTACGTAATACATAAAATCCTAACATGTAAACGTAATCATACTATAAAAGGAAAGTTTTAATCTAGTACGTACGATCTTAAGGGTACTATTCATGGTAAAAGCAAGCGGGTTTTACAGATAAGCTCTAGCACCCACAATAAGCCACCAAATTCAACAAACAGATATTGCACAGATAGCTTATCACCTAAACTCTTCCCAAACCAGATTTCAGACCTTAGATCCAACAAACAAAGATTTTATTGGATCTGATGTGTTTATCCAATTTCAAACCACTTTTTTCAGATTTTTCCAAAACTTGAAATCCTTTTTCCAAACCTTTTGAAACTTAACCAGTGACTAAAACTTGTTGCATATGACTTTTTTAGACTCCCCAAACCCTAAGAACCAACGGCACAAGGCCACAAGGCCTTATGATCCAATAATCCCAAACAGCCTTGTTTTAGCACTTTTTCAAAAAACTTTTTATTTAATCACATAACCTACTGATTTTATGGATCAAAAACTTCAACTAGGTGACAACTAAGAGAATACAACTATAAAGCACAAAGCACAAACAAAAAATCAACAAATCACATGGCAAAGTAAAAATCAGACAATAACATGAAATTTTTTAGAGGAATCTTAACAAGAGGTTATACCTATCCTCCACAACTGCCTAGGAGGATCAGCAATGCTCCTTGGACCTTGTTCAACAACTAGAACAAGACTAAGGTACTTGAACAAATAAGATGATATGTGCCTTGGTTGATGGTTCAAAGTAGAACCTCAAGGACTTGATTTCTTCAACACAAGCAACAAACAGCCCAACCAAAGGCTCAAATCCCTTCACAAGCTTGGTGTCAACAAGCTTGTAGGAGCTTATGGCTTTTGGTTAAGGGTTAGTACAAGTAAATAATCAAAAACAGATGACTGTTTTCAAGCTTATTTCAAACTTGAAAACCTTACCAAACATAAACGTGTTTAAACCACAAGATCTAAACACCTTTATAACATCAAATGGAAATCATAATCACTCTTAAACAACACCAACTTTCAAAAACATAAAAAGGAATTACAATTTTCTTAAAATACCAACTTTTATAGATTTTAAAAAGGAATTACAATGTTTAAAGAGTAAAACTGGAACAAGGCTCTCTCACGAGTTGAGGAGTCCTTATATAGGCCACAAGGGCTGAGATTCCAAGAGAAAACCCTAGCTATGAATTTCCTGAAATGCCCTTGAATCTTCTAGACGTATTTGATGTTTGAGCTGTCCAAATGAATCCTGGTTGTTCTTTTTAGGTTTGTAACCAAGAAAGGAGTGTGGGCTGTTGATTTGGCCACGTGGCATACCTTGGAGGTTAAGGTTTGATGTGATAGGTGGACGGGTTTGAATGGTGGGGTCCCTTGGTGAGTGGGAGTGAGGGTTTTGTGTGTGGTATGGGATTTAGAGTGTGTGAATTAAACGTGTGTCAAGGTAATTGGGATTTACCCTGTGGTTTAAGTGAGATAGTAACTGGGGGTGAAAGGTGGATAGTAAACATTTTGATCTGGTTTTGGTGGAGTGTGTATGTGTTTGGCGCATTTTTGAGTTTGAATGTTTCATATGCACACTTTTGGTCCTTGGTCTTTGGCAGAACTATTAAATCATGTTTTTCAGCCATTAAACTTCATTCCCTTTGTTATTAAAGTTATAAACTTCACACTTTTGCCCTGAAACTTTGGCAAAAGGTTTTCAAGGGTTGTTTTTGCCACTTTTGAATATTTCAAGGACTGAACTTGGACATTCTTGATCTTCAAAGGTCTTAATTGTATATTTGACTTCATGAGAGACCAATATCGACAATTTAGAATTGTTGAGGGACTAAACTTGCCAATTCTTCAAAGTTGAAGGACCATTTTGTAATTTTGACAAACTTAAGGGACCAAACTTGTAATTATGAATATACAAGGGTGTTAAGTGTCATTTCTTCATAAATTGAGGATCAATCTTGTACATCTTCAAGTCTTCAAGGGTTTTTCTTGAATAATTCATGAACTAGGGCCCGGTTCTTTGTACGGCTTCGTTTCTCGTGTCCGTTTTTCCTTGTTTCTTGTGGTCTTTTGTCTTTTTCATGATATCCATACCTAAAACACACAAGTAAACAAATACAAGCATATATATGGTATATTGATGACATTTTATGCATTTAAAGCCCGAAAACAACGATGAGATCATGTATAAATGACATCTCATCATTCCCCCATACTAAGCCATTGTCGTGCCCTCACGCAATGCTAGAATAAAGTATCTAAGCATCACCAAAGTTCAATTTTATTATCCTTTATTGAAAAGTAAAAGACTTGCAACAATACTACGAAGATGTGTAAAGACATAATGTATGATTTTCATCACGAATGTGTCTTTTAGGGTCAATGAATAGAAACAATTAAATGTTCTATAGAGTAAATTTCGTCATCCTTGATTGTCATACATTCCATGCTAAGTGCAAAAACGAGATCATTGTTGGTACAAGTCATAATGCTAACACTACTCATATGTCCAAATTGTGTAATACTTTTTCTCCCCGCAATCCTAGTTATTATGAAAAGAAACAGGTTTCTAGAATTTTTTAACTATTTGTCATGGATCACAATTGATTCATATTGACTTATTTGAGTATTTATTAGTCCGAAAGTAAAGTAGCACGATTTAATCGATAGTTAGCCGAAGGACAATATCTTTTAAAACGGCTTCTCGTGTATCTTCTTAAGTTCATATCTTGACATAACTCGTTTTACGATTTGAGACCTTTCTCGGACCGATATTTGGCATGTACTTCATACTTCAAATCTTGGGAAGACGTTCTTGAAGTTATGGTCTTCTCTTCATATTTTGGAATTTCTTCACTTGACGTTTTTGAGAGATTCTTCATATTTGGACCACGACTTCATCATTTTTATTCAATCTTTATTTTGGACTTTGATATACAACGATCCACCTCCTTTTAGGACTTGGATATATTTATCCTCATACCTTGTAAGGGTCTTTTTGGATAGACTTTCTCCATGATCTTTAGGGGAGTAATTGCTTTTCGTCGTGTGTCTCGATCCTTCATATTGATTTAGGAATAATGATACCTCACATCATCTTGGATCTTTAGCAACAAAATAGAGCTACTCATCCCTTGTTAGGGCCTTTTTGGATCTTCACCAATCTTCGTGTCCCGCTTCAATAAGTTATGCCTTGGCTATGAACTCTATTCGACCCCGAGCAACTTATAAACGATCTTGTGCTAGAAGCTAAGTAACCTTTCAAATCGTACGACCTTACATATTGCAATTATTTTTATTCCTAATGCATTGATCTTATGGGAGAAAAAGCCATAATTAAAAACATATGAGTTTTTGAAAGAACATTTTCATGTTCTACGTTTAGCATGATCACTTGTCTAACTCTATCATCTCTCGTTCTTCACTATTTAAAGACCTCTAATTAAAGAGACTCGTGAATACTTAGCCATGCAAGTCAAAATTAAGCCAAATTTGGATTAGCTTTCATTAAGACTATATCAAATGAAAGTTTTGGGTTTTCAAGCCACCTATAGGATCTTGCACTTTCTTAGACTTTTTCAAGTTTAGAGAATGCATTTAATAGTTCCTTTGATAAGTGACTTTCTAGGATCAATTATAGGAACTTGCGAAAAGTTCTTGTTCTTAACCCGAATGAGCTAAGACTTTCGCGTTTTAAAGTTCCCTATATAAAAGTCTAGCAAAACTTGAATTGAGCGGGTTAAGGAATGTAAAGGGCTCCAAATGCCCATCAAGTCAAAAATTAGCTCTTATTCTACCCATCGGAAAATATACATTCGTGTCTTAAAAACACTTATTAAAACTAAAATTTTTTAAATTTGGCCATTTTTTAGCAAAACAAAACATTGAAAGTTGGAAAATGTGAGGGCGTAGCAAAGCAAGTATCTATTCACCACTCCCCCATACTAAAATTAAACATTGTCCTCAATGTTTCGAGTCTAAAGGTGGAGCACCCCCATACTAGATACGAAGAGTCGAATGCTTAGGATCTAGCATGGAAATTGTGATCAACAATATATCTAAAGCCGTTTATTAGTTATGCTAAAAGATAATTGTTAGAACAATAAAGGATATGTCATGGATTCGTGAAAAACTCTTTAAGCAAACGATCGAGGCTCACGTAAACGAACACGAGAGTCTTCAATCATAGTGATGATGATGATCTAGATAACACAATCACAAACAACCACGAGACAACGAGTTGGAAGGGCACAAATCCCCTCTCATTATTTATTAGAAAGCATTTAAAAAGATAAGCATGGGATCTCCCCCACGAGGTACCTCGTTTTTTATTACCGAGTCCTGAGCTCGACTCGATCCCCTCTATGCTAATTATCATTAGGGAAGGTGACTTGGTCGAGGTCATCCAATGAAGGAACTTCCCTGTAAAAGTAGTGCTTAAGCCTATGTCCATTCACCTTGAAGTTAGGACCATCATTTTGAGCTAGCTTGATGGTCCCATAAGGAAACACTTGTGTAATGGTGAAAGGACCCGACCAACGAGATTTCAATTTCCCAGAAAATATCTTTAATCGAGAGTTAACAAGTAACACTTGATCACCGACGTTAAAAACCCGGTTTTTAATCTTTGTATCATGAAAATTTTTAGTCTTTTCTTTGAAAATCAATGAATTTTCATAAGCATTATCTCTTAATTCATCCAATTCATTCAATTGTATTTTCCGGTGATCCCCCGCGGTCTTTAAATAAAAATTAGCATGCTTAAGGGCCCAATATGCCTTATGCTCCAATTCAATGGGCAAATGACAATTCTTCCCATAGACTAACTTATAAGGAGTACAGCCGATAGGTGTCTTATAAGCGGTCCTAAAGGCCCATAAAGCGTCATCGAGTTTGTCGGACCATGAAGCACGGTTTTCTCCAATCGACCTTTCTAAAATCCTCTTCAAAGCTTGGTTCGAAAACTCGACTTGCCCACTCGTTTGCGGGTGATAAGCCGTAGAAAGAAGATGAGTAACTACATATTTCTTTAAGACCTTCTCGAATTGGTCATTACAAAAATGGGTTCCACGATCGCTTATAATAGCACGAGGGGTTCCGAACCGAGAGAATAGTTTCTTCAAAAACTTTACTACCACACGAGCATCATTAGTAGGTAAAGCCTTAGCTTCCACCCACTTAGAAAGGTAGTCGACGGCGATGAGGATATACTTGTTACCATAAGACGATGGGGACGTCCCCATAAAGTGTATGCCCCAAATGTCGAAAATCTCACACACTTGAATTATATTTTGTGGCATTTCATCACGTTGAGACGATTTTCCTTGACGTTGGCACGAATCACACGACTTCACAAGTGCATGTGCATCACGATAGATAGAAGGCCAAAAGAAACCGGCATCGAACACTTTCTTAGCCGTGAGATTAGCACCGTGGTGACCACCCGTGGGTCCCTCGTGACAAGCTCTAAGGATATTAGAAGCTTCGGCACCAAAAACACAACGTCGAACGAGTTGCTCCACACAAACCCGAAAGAGATAAGGGTCGTCCAAAAAATAGAACTTGACGTCACGAAAGAATTTTCTCTTTTGTTGTGTCGTCATACCCTTGATTATGAAATTGCCCGCATGGTAATTTGCAATGTAGGCAAACCATGGGGTGGTTTCTTTATAATTCACTACACCGAGAGTCTCGAGAGGAAATGTTTCGGTGATTTCCTTGTTCTCGAAAACATCTTTGTGAGGATCTTCTAGACGAGAGAGATGATCAGCCGCTAGATTCTCGGCTCCTTTTTTGTCAAGCACGGTGACATCAAATTCTTGGAGGAGGAGCATCCAACGAAGCAATCTCGGCTTAGCATCTTGCTTAGCTAAGAGATACTTGATAGCCGAATGGTCGGTATACACGATGCTTTTAGTTAAGACGAGATAAGGTCGGAATTTCTCAAAAGCATAGACCACGAAGGAATTCCTTTTCCATTGTGGTGTACTTTAATTGAGCCTCGGTCATCGTCTTACTAGCATAATAGATAGGACGGAAATGATTTTCATAACGTTGCCCTAAAATGGCCCCTATAGCATAATCACTTGCATCGCACATGATTTCAAAGGGTAATTCCCAATTAGGAGAAACAAGAATGGGAGCTTCGGTAAGTTTCCTTTTAAGAGTTTCGAAAGCTCTAACACAATCCTCATTGAAATTAAAAGGAGCATCCTTCTCGAGAAGGTGTGTCATAGGTCGAGAGATTTTCGAAAAGTCTTTGATGAACCGACGATAAAAGCCCACGTGGCCTAGGAAACTCCTAACTCCCTTAACGGTTTTGGGATGAGGTAACTTGGCGATGACGTCTACCTTAGCTTTATCGACCTGAATCCCATCTTTCGAGACCTTATGTCCTAAGACGATTCCTTGTTTACACATAAAATGACATTTTTCTCAATTAAGCACAAGATTGGTTTCTTCACACGTTTTAACATTTGCTAGAGATTAGATAAACACGAAGTGAACGAATTGCCAAACACCGAAAAATCATCCATAAACACTTCCATCAACTTCTCGATCATATCGTGAAAAATAGCCATCATACACCGTTGAAACGTACCCGGTGCATTGCAAAGTCCGAAAGGCATCCTACGATAAGCAAACATTCCATAAGGACACGTAAACATAGTCTTCTCTTGATCACGAGGGTCGATAGGGATTTGAAAGTAACCGGAAAAACTATCTAAAAAGCAATAGAATTCATTTCCCGCGAGTTGCTCCAACATTTGATCCATGAAGATCAAAGGAAAGTGGTCTTTACGAGTGGCGTCATTTAACTTTCGGTAGTCAATACACACCCTCCAACCGGTCACAACACGAGTGGGAATTAACTCGTTGTTTTCATTAGGCACAACGGTCATTCCTACCTTTTAGGGACACAATGGATTGGGCTCACCCATGGGCTATCGGAGATAGGATAAATCATTCCTACATCAAGGAGTTTTAAAACTTCCTTTTTTATGACATCGTGAATTTTGGGAGTTACCCTTCTTTGACTTTGAATTGCGGGCTTGTAGTCCTCTTCCATTAAAATCTTGTGAGTACAAAATTTTGGGTCAATACCCTTAATGTCGGAAATTTTCCACGCAATTGCCCCTTTATGAGCTTTAAGAACTTTCAAGAGCGCGGTTTTTTCATCATTAGCAAGACCTCTTGCAATAATAACCGGCAACTTGTCATCACCTTCCAAGAATGCGTATTCAAGGTGAGATGGAAGATCTTTCAATTCAAGGATAGGTGGTTCCTCTATTGATGATTTTTGCTCAACACTCATAACTTCCATCGGCGGAAGAAATGGTGGAATAGAAGTATCATTAACAACAATCACCTCATCTTCATTGTCGATTTCATTTGAATTAAATCGCCTCCTTGGAATGGAGTGAGATTTGGTGTAGAATTAACAAGAATCGAATCCAAAATACTGGGATTGCCACTTGACGAACTATCGGAAAAACCTAACACTTCTTGTGAAAACTCATCGCTAACCACATCAACTAAGTCGATGTGATTGATGGTAGAGATTGCATAAACATGAGAAGGTTTTGATTTTTTAGTAGCGTTTATAACAAGTTCCTCTTCGTTGAATCTTAAAGTAATAGTTCTTTCATGAACGTCGATAAGTGATCTCGATGTGTCTAAAAATGGACGACCTAAAATTAGAGGAACTTGAGGATCCGCGGGGATGTCAACTACTATAAAATCAACGGGATAGTAGAACTTCCCCACTTTCACGAAAACATCCTCGGCTACTCCACATGCTAAAATCATAGAATGATCGGCCATCTCGATAGACATGTTCGAAGGAGTAAGAGCCGGAAGCGAAAGCGATTTCCAAATGAAAAATGGCATCAAATTAATGCTCGCACCAAGATCGGCCAAGGCGAGGCATTCTTTCATATCTTGTATATCACAAGGAATGAGAAACTTTCCGGGGTCACAAACTTTTTCCGGTATGCGGTTAAGATAAACCGAAGAACAATTAGCAAGCTTTGAAAGCTTTTTCTTATCATTCATCATACTTTTAAAAGTGGAAGCGAAACGAGGCATATATAACAACGCGTCGGCTAAACTTACATCAAAATGACCTTGTTGAAACATTTTTATAAAAAGCTCGATTTGTTGTTTGTTACGTTCTTGCAATTCTCTTTGTTTCGTCTCGAAGGGTAAGGTAAGGGTGGTGTGGGTTGGACATTAGGCAACGGCCTTGGAATCTCGGGTTCCATGATTGGTATTGGTTCAACCGTAGGTGTGGTATGAGCGGTACTTCGTGGGCTTATGATATTCTCCTTTTCGACCATCACCTCGGGCTCTTTCTCGATTTCCTTCTCCGTAGAAGTACCTGGACGAAAGATTGGTTCCTTGAAAGTTTTACCACTACGTGTAGTAATAACCTTCATTTCTCCCTTCGGGTTTGCAATTGTATCACTGGGAAGACCACCCGAGGAAGAGGGTTTACACATGATTGCTTCAAACATTTTTGCCATTTGGTCTTCAAATTTTGATTGCCTTAAATCCGCTTTTAACATTCTTGCTTAATCTCATGTTGTCCTTGTTCCATCTTTTATTGATTTTGTTGAAGACGTTGAACGTTTCCTTCCATTTAATTAGCATGAGTCTTAAGTTCATTAGCAAGTTCGTTTTTAAGCTCGTTTTTCAACTCGTATCTTAAGCTAATCATCTCACGTTTAATATTATCAAACTTAGCATCGTTTGCTTTTGCATAATCCAAAAATTCTCCATTAAGATTTTAAGTGTGAGCATTTTGAAAACCTTGTGTAGTGTTTTGAAAATCACGGTTTTGGTTTTGATTTGCAACTTGTCCATTCCCACTTTGATAATTCCCTTTGTTGTAGTTATGTGAATTGCCTTGATAACCACCATTTTGATTGTTGTTTCGATAGTTATTAGCATTTTGATTTGGTGGAGCTTGATTTAGGCCGGAAACCTTGGTCGTTTTGGTTGTAAGTTCCCGTTACTACGTAAGCACTCGAAGTGTTACCAACAGCGGTAATGCACTCGGAAAGATCATGAGCTCCACCACAAGACAAACAACTCTTATCAACCGCTTTAACCGATGCGGAGTTCAAAGCATCCTGTGCTTTCCAATGAGTCATAATATTTGAAAATCTATCGAAAAACCGATTTTCCTCATTAGCTTCATCTTGTAAGGCATTAATGTGACGAGACGATGACGACCCCATATTGGCAACACTCGGTGTGTTACGAGGGTTATAAACCATAGATCTTTTCACGATAATCTTTAAAGCTTCATCGGTCGTTTTGCACAAAAAAATTTCCACCCGCGGCGCCATTCAAATAATCTCGTTCATGATCATTAAGCCCATTATAGAAAGTATCTATTTGTTGCAATTCCAAAAAATCATGGTGTGGACATTCATGTAACATTTCCTTAAATCGTTCCCATGCCATTGAAAAACTCTCATTATTACGTTGTGTAAATCTTGAAATCTCATTTTTCAAATGTGTTGTTTTAGATGGTGGAAAAAATTGGTTCACAAACTTAGAAACGAGATCACCCCATGTCAAAATCGAATTTGACAGTTCTTTCTCGAGCCAAATTTTAGCGGGTCCATCTAACGAGTATGGAAACAACATCATTTTAATGGCGTCATGTGGAACATCCTTAAACTTGCTAGTTGCGGTGAGACGATTAAAATTCCTTATGTGGTAATGCGCGTTGTCGTTTTCATGACCTCTAAATTTATTTTCTTGCAACATCGACATTAAACCCGTCTTAATCTCGAAATTCTCCGCAAGGATGGCGGGAATCACAATAGCTTCTCCAAAACCCTCGGAGGGTGCTTGAAGCAACTCCATCATAGTACGATTAGCCATGATAGCTTCTTGTTCTACAATAGGTTCAACAATTGGAGTTTGTTCTTCAATCAAAGGCTCTTGATTTCCTTGACTTTGACGACGTTTACGAGCTCGTTTTGCTTGATTACGAGTTTGCATAAACTTGACGAAGAATGGGAGGTGAGCAAAGAAGATTCTTTTTGGGTGTTTTGTGAATTTTCAATTTTTTTTGTGTTTCTGATTGTTTTTTATTTTTTTGGATTTTGTGTATCTTTGTAGACAACAATCTACCAAATCTCTCCTCGAATCAAACTCTTGATTAAAGAAGCCTCACAAGAATGAAAACGATCACGTGGAGTGAACGCCTTCGAATGACTTTAGAACTTTGGTGAAAACCAAATTGTTCAAGAGGGTTTAATCACAAAGAAAACCGAGCAAATATATATGATACGTAATAATACTTTGGGCGGAAAAACCCTCGATTAGCCTTCAATCTCAAAATACTCACAAGCAAGCGGGGAAACGAGGCGGCGCGAAGCACTTAAGAGCCTTTTTCCTTAGGGTATATTTTATAATACCCGCCTTATACCCGAAATTGAGCTTCCCGAAAGTATTTATCTATTTTGTCTTTTTCTTTTTGTTTGAGATTCGAATACAATAATTAGGAGATCAAATCTCAATTAAGGTTGTGTTTTCACACTTTTGAAGATATTTTGATTTTGTTGTGATACTTAATACAATATAGTAATAATAATTTCACAAGAAAAAAAACCGAAAAAATCGATAATACGTATTAGCAGATTTATACTAATAAAAACAACAAGACAAATTAATCACGACACACCTCCCCGGCAGCGGCGCCAAAATGGTTGTGGTAAAAATACGTCTTTTAGGAAAAAGAGCGCATATGAGCGGTAAGTATTAAACAAATGATTTAGGAAAATCAAGTGTTAATGACCCAATTAAAGTTCGTTTTCCAAGGAGGTATATGTGTGTGAATAATTCATAATTGATTTGAGATAAATATTTGAAAGAAGGCGATGAGAAATTAGAATGACGAAGACGTGAAAATTATTACTATGATGACTAAAATTAAAACCGTAAAAAGAACTAAAATAAAAATTAATTCTAAAAATTCCCAAAAAATCACCAAAAATCAAATTAAATAAACTAAGAGTTTACAAATGATCAAAACTTTTTCAAACCTTTTAATTAATTAAATATTAATTTTTAAATGCTAATTAAAGCCATAAAAATCAAAATAATTATTAAAAAGCCTAAATAAAGATTTTTCACTTTGTAAACCTCTAAAATGACCTAAAAACATTAAAACCTATTTTTATAAATTTTTAAACTAATTAAAACTATTTAAAATGATTAAAATCTATTAAAAACTTAAAATATTTCTAGAAATTAGAAAAATGATGATAAAATTAATCTAAGAGTTGCAAAAATCCTATTTTACTGTATTAAACCTAAGAAAAATATAAAAAATGCAAAAATGTGAAATTTGAAATTTAATAATAAAATAATATTAAAATAATATTAAAAATCCAAAAATTATAAAAAATTCTAAAAACTTGAAAACTAGTTTATTTTAACCTAAATAATCAGAAAATGAAAGTGAAAGTACCAAAATACCCCTAATGGGCTAAAAACAAAAACAGTCAACCTTAATGGGCTTAATGGGCCCAAAAAGTCAAACTAGGCCCAAATGACCTGAAAAAGCCCTATCTGACTCAAAATTCAATTCTAAACACAAAAGTCTGAAGGCCTAAAAGCTGGTTTTGACCTTATCACAGCTTAAATAGCCAACAACTTATTCTTATTGGGCCAATAAGCCCATTAAGCAATAAGCTAATGCCATAAGCTCTGCTTAAACACACAACCTTCTTTTGAGATGCCTAAGAGATCTGTGAAAATAAATTTTGAAAAAGCACACTCAATAAGCCAGAAATAAGCAAAGACGATTTTCACAAAACGACAAAATAGTCGGGTTAGAGTTCTAGGCTGTTTTAGAAGCTGATTCTTTTTGCAAAAGCTCACAAATAGCTTAACTAAGAATAATAAATCATAAAAATCACAAAAAGCCAAGTAGAATAAGCTGTAGGAACCAATAAGCGGGCTGAAAAAGCCAAATAAGCTAGTTTTCTAGCAAAAGCTTAACCAAATGACTTGTAACCTTCCAGATTTGATATTAAGCTGAGAAAAATGACACCTATTACAAAAACCAAGTTATTGCATGTACCAATAAGCAGTTCTCAAAAATAAGCCAAATTGTGCTTATTTGATCAAAAATCAAAGTGCTCCAAATTTCACCAAATGACCAGGAATGATTTATAGGCTTGTTATAAGCAACTTTTGTGAAGAACTCAAGGAGGAGTCCTTGTGAATCAAGAGGTCAGTTGACCAATTGATGACAGAATTTGACAAATAAGGCTTAATAAGCCAGTGAGCTTATAAGCCAGCAACAAAGCAAACCAAATAGCCAAATCTACTCACAAGCAGCACAAAAACAAGTTCCAAGTGATAAACAAGCAGGGCATACACTAGAACAACAAATGCAAGTCCAAAATGAGGTGGTCACTTTGCTGATGCAAATGAGCACTTCAGCTAACTTTGATAAGCACTAGCACCCACAATAAGCCACCAATTTAACAAACAGATATTGCACAGATAGCTTATCACCTAAACTCTTCCTAAACCAGATTTCAGACCTTAGATCCAACAAACAAAGATTTTATTGGATCTTATGTGTTTAACCAATTTCAAACCACTTTTTTCAGATTTTTCCAAAACTTGAAATCCTTTTTCCAAACCTTTTGAAACATAACCAGTGATTAAAACTTGTTGCATATGACTTGTTTAGACTCCCCAAACCCTAAGAACCAAGGGCACAAGGCCACAAGGCCTTATGATCCAATAATCCCAAACAGCCTTGTTTAGCACTTTTTCAAACAAATTTTTATTTAATCACATAACCTACTGATTTTATGGATCAAAAACGTCAACTAGGTGACAACTAAGAGAATACAACTATAAAACACAAACCACAAATACAAAATCAACAAATCACATGGCAAAGTAAATATCAGACAATAACATGAAATTTTTTAGAGGAATCTTAACAAGAGGTTATACCTATCCTCCACAACTTCCTAGGAGGATCAGCAATTCTCCTTGGACCTTGTTCAACAACTAGAACAAGACCAAGGTACTTGAACAAAGAAGATGAGATGCGCCTTGGTTGATGGTTCAAAGTAGAACCTCAAGAACTTGATTTCTTCAACACAAGCAACAAACAACCCAACTAAAGGCTCAAATACCTTCACAAGCTTGGTGTCAACAAGCTTGTAAGAGCTTATGGCTTTTGGTTAAGGGTTAGTACAAGTAAATAATCAAAAACAGATGACTGTTTTCAAGCTTATTTCAAACTTGAAAACCTTAACAAACATAAACGTGTTTAAACCACAAGATCTAAACACCTTTATAACATCAAATGGAACTCAGAATCACTCTTAAACAACACCAACTTTCAAAAACATAAAAAGGAATCATAATTTTCTTAAAATACCAACTTTTATAAATTTTAAAAAGAAATTATAATGTTTAAAGAGTAAAACTGGAACAAGGCTCTCTCACAAGTTGAGGAGTCTTTATTTAGGCCACAAGGGCTGAGATTACAATGTTGGGAATAAATCTATGTATATTTGTTACCCCTGCTAGTTGGTCATTTGTCCCCTTGCTAGAGTAAGTTCCCCCTGCCAAATAACAAAGGCAGGGGGATTGGTTCCCCTGCTGAAGTCAAAGGCCCTGCCGCTAGAGATAAACTTAGAATAGATTTTTACGCGTTTCTGTTACTACTCCTAGATACTTTCCAAGTTTGTTAGTAGTAATCTTGTACGTGAGTCCTTATGCCTATAAAAGGACTCACTAGGTTATCATGCAAAGTGTGTCTTTCTCTATTGTCTTTCATTTCATACTTTAAGGTTTTTGTAACCCTAATACCATTATTGGGTATTTGTATATCTTCGATATATTAAAGTTCAACGTTTGCTTTAATCATTTTGTTCTTGTGTTAAACACTATATTCCGCATCTTGTTTAGTTACTTTGCCTTGCAGTGTTTATCTAGTGTTAGATTGAATTTATTCTTTCTATCACAACCCTTAAACAAGCTATTAAGGTTTAAGATCTGAGTTTGGGATCAACAAGTGGTATCAAAGCCAGGTTGAGAAAGTTTGACTAAACCAAGAACAAAACCCTCATTATAACCATGTCTTCAGACTCTTCCTCAAACAGCAACAACCACAATAGCCTCAAACTACCCATGATGGA
This sequence comes from Glebionis coronaria, assembly GCA_025667525.1. Taxonomy (NCBI): domain Eukaryota; kingdom Viridiplantae; phylum Streptophyta; class Magnoliopsida; order Asterales; family Asteraceae; genus Glebionis; species Glebionis coronaria. The sequence goes on along the minus strand of CM046882.1, from coordinate 449,266,642 downwards.
TCCTGAAAACTTTGAATTATGGGAATTCAGAATCCAACAATACCTCAAAATGGAATACTATGTTCTCTGGGAGATCATAGAGTTTGGTGATCAATTCACCAAAATGATGGCGGTTGAAGATGGCAAGGGAGAAGAGAAAGGTGAAAGTTCCAAAGGTGGTAAGGACAAGAAGAAATCTGCTGCTCTTTGTGATAAGGAAATACTGGCCAGAAGGCATGATGTCAGAGCTCACAGTTCATTGTTGTTGGCTCTACCTGGTAGACATCAACTAAGATTCAGAAAGTACAAAACAGCTAAAGAACTATGGGAAGCCATAGGCACAAGTTTTGGAGGAAATGAAGACACAAAGAAGAAGAAGAATCAAATGCTTGATGATTTTGATTCTTTCAAAGCAATTGGTGATGAATCAATTGGCGCTATTTACAATAGGCTTCAAGATATGGTGGCTCAGTTGGAGTTCTTTGATATTGAAGTGACAAGAGAGCAGGTGAATACCAGGTTCCTTAACAACCTTCAGAAGGAATGGTTTGTCTACAAAGCTATTTGGTAGAATAAGGATGACTTAGATAACAAGAACATTGATGACATATATAATAACTTGAAAGTTTTTGAACCTGTTGTCAACGAGATGAAGTCAAAAGGAACAATTCCCACCAACTCAAGTGGATCTACTGATTCCCCTGCTAACATGGCGTTCATATCTCAAAGTAGTGGAATCTCCAAAGGCAGTGGAATAGAAGTAGAACCTGCTACTTATTCCCCTGCTACCAGGTCTGGATCATCTTATGATGAAGAAAGGCCTGCAACATTCAGTCTTGACACTGCTTGTGCTTTTATAACATCCCAAGGGCCACAAGGATCTACTGTTTAACACGAAGATTTGAGTCAAATCAGTAAGCAAGGACTGGAGGAGATGGATATCAAGTGGAACATGGCTCTGCTTAGTATGAGAGCTAACAGGTTTTACAGGAAGTATGGGAAGAAGATCTCCATCAATCCCTCAGATGTGGCTGAGTTTGACAAAACAAAGGTTGAATGCTACAATTGTGGCAAGAAGGGTCATTTTGCTAGGGAATGCAAAGGACCTAAGACTTGGAACAGCTATAGGAAGGAAACCAGAGATGATGATTCTGGTGCTAAGGATATGGTAGCCATGTAGTGGATAGATGGAACAGGTGGATGGGATTGGAGTGCCATGACAGAGAATGTTGAAAGAAATCAAACATTGGTTGCTGAGGAAAAAGAGGAAGATTTTGCTCTTATGGACATGTCAAGCTCCAGCTCAGACAATGAGGTATATGATGATTCATATTGCACTAAAGCTTGTAGGAAAAATACTGAGTCATTGAATGATCAAAAAAGAAAGATAAAAGTTGGTTATATCGATTGTGACAATGACCTTGATAATTACAAACGTGCTTTAGAACAGTTAGAGTCCACAATAAGAGAGTATAAACAAAGAGAAAGTGATTATAGAGATCACATTGTGATTCTATAAAGAGATGCTAAGGAAAATAGTGATTCTATTAAGGAGTTGACTGCTGAACTTGAAGTTTTTAAAGCTAATAAAAAGATAGATGATGAAACTGTTGAAAATTTGGAAAAGCTTCTAAAGATTTAACTAAAGCAGTTGAAATTGGTCAATCTCCTAGGGACAAAACAGGTTTTGGGATTAAAAATGAGCATGCTACCATACCACCACCTCCTGCCAATATTCATGCACCTTTTCCTAGAAAAGACTTGTCTTGGACTGGTCTCTCTTGTTTCCAAAAACATGATGATATTGAATTTGACTTGAGTGCTTACATACCTAATGGTCTTGAAATAGAAGAGCCACTAGTGAAAACTAGTATTGTTAGGGACTTTGAAAAGGAACAGACTGCTTTAAAACAATGGAAAATCGATAACCCTATTCTCTTTTCAAGAGAAGGACTTTTTGGTAGTGATTCTAGTTCTAAGAGTAGTTCACCCAAATCTAAAACTGGATCAAAGTCCTCTAAGTCCACCATTAAATACGCTGGTATGTATAGGTCTGTCAGAGGTAATCAAAGAAATTGGAATGACCAAAAGTCTCACCAATTAGGAGAAGACTTTGTGATAAATACAAAACCCTGTTTCACATGTGGCAGTTTTGATCACACTTATCAAGAATGTCAGGCACCAATGGAAGTTGTGGCTGCAAATCCTTTAAAAGATATGCAACCTAAAGCCATTCTTCTAAATGCAGGGGCAAAATCCTTTTCCCCTGCCAAGTATGTTGCCCCTGCCTTGAGAAACATGGTTACTAACAAATATGTTGTTCCTGCTCTAAGAAAGGTGAACGATGTTCATCCCAAGACCAGCTCTTCCATGACCAACCCAACACCTCATAATGCATATAGATCTGTCCCTAGACCTTACCAACACATAAATAGAGGCTAAAACAAAAGATGGGTTCCCTATGCTAAGCATAGGGATTCCCCTGCTAAATCTGGGGTATCCCCTGCTAGCAAGGTTTTGCCCTCTAGGAATATGGGCAGATGGGGGAAAGCTGTGAAAGCCTCAGCTCGTTGGGTTTGGGTACCCAAAAGGGGTGCTCAGTCTAATGGTGTATCTCTAGTTTTTGATAAGCTATCCTACATTGATACACGAGGTAGATCCAAGTCTGTAATGGCTTGGGTACCAAGAAAAACTAATTTGTTTTTCTTTTTGCAGGTGACAAAGAAGACAAGATATTATAGAGCATATTGGGATAGTGGATGCTCAAGGAGCATGACTGGACAAAAATCTTATATGTCTAACTTTGTTCCCCTGCATGACAATGATGGTGTTTCCTTTGGAGATGGGCATAGAACAATCACAGGAAAAGGAACTATTGTCACCAATGGGATGACCTTTGACAATGTCTACTTGGTGAAAGATCTCAAGTACAATCTATTCAGTGTGTCACAGATGACTGATAACAAGAATTTTGTCTTGTTTACTGATACTGAATGTCTGGTGTTAGGAAAGGAGTTTGTTTTACCACCAAACACTCCTATTGTACTCAGAACACCAAGACAAAAGAACATGTACACAATTGACCTCAAAGACATCTTTATTCAAGACAATGAAACCTGTTTCATTTCCAAAGCCTCAGTTGATGAGTGTAAGAAATGGCATAGAAGACTTGGTCATCTTAATTTTAAGAACATGAACAAACTGGTAAAATATAATCTGGTTCATGGTCTTCCTTTCAAGTCCTTTGTCCATGATCATACTTGTGCTGCTTGTCTGAAAGGGAAGCAACATAGAGCATCTTACAAATCAAAAACAAGTATGTCCACTACCAAGCCATTGGAACTACTGCATATGGATCTTTTTGGTCCTACTTCTGTGGCAAGCATAAAGAAGAAATGGTACTGCCTAGTGATTACTGATGATTTTTCAAGGTTCACAGGACATTCTTTCTGTTTGAAAAGAGTGACACAGCTGATGTACTCATCGGGTTCATCAATCAAATTGAACTATCAAAAAGCATGAAGGTAGTGACCATGAGATCAGATAATGGTGGTGAATTCAGAAATCAGAAACTGGACACTTTCTGCATAAACAAAGGAATCAAGAGGGAATTCAGCATTGCAAGAACACCTCAACAGAATGGAGTTGCAGAAAGAAGGAATAGGACACTCATTGAAGCAGCAAGAACTATGCTGTCTGACTCCAAACTTCCAGTTATCTTTTGGGTTGAGGCTGTATCCACTGCTTGTTATGTCTAAAACAGGGCCTTGGTGGTTAAGGCACACAACAAGACCCCTTATCATCTGTTCAATGGAAGACCTCCTTTAATTGACTTCTTTAGACCATTTGGATGTCATGTGATCATTTTGAACACAATTGACAATCTAGGCAAGTTCAATGAAAAGGGGGATGATGGATATTTTGTTGGTTATTCATTAAACAACAAGGGATATAGGGTCTTCAACAAGAAGAAAAGCAAAATAACAGAAAATATTCATGTGGATTTTCTTGAAGACAAGCCTGAAGATGTTCAAACAGGTCCTAATTGGTTCTTTGATATTGAGGTTCTTTCAAAATCTATGAATTATGTACCTGTTGTATTGCAGAATACTAACATTTCAGGTACACAAGAACCAACTGGTGTTGAGAAGCCACCATTGAGGTACATGAATGTACCCTCACTATTTCCCATTGAAGTTGCTTCAAACACAGGTGAAGAAGATGATATCTCTCAAGGGAAAGAACAGACAATCTCTTCCCCTGCTAAGTCACTTTCTGAAAGCAGTGGAATGGCTGAAAGCAGTGGAATCTAGGATTCCGCTGCTAGATCAATTGCTTCCCTTGCTACAAAGGATCCAACTGTCAATGACATCAATGATGAAGAAAGAGAATCCCCACTCATTTCCTCATCTACACCCATATATGATGGTCCTCTTATATCCAGCAGTGGAAGCAGAATAATTAAGAGTGGAGGTCCAAGTTATTCAGAGCTGCATTCAGCTCATCAGCACCCATCTCTAGGTCATGCTGTATCTTTTGGAAGCTCTTTTGAGGAGTTCTTTCCCAATCAAGATAGCCCCATAAATTCTGATTTGGAATAGGATGAAACAGATGTAATCATGCAACCTACCTACAGAATCAATAAGGATCACCCTATCTCTAAAATCATTGGTGAACCTGAAGCCCCTAGACATACAAGGTATACATCAAAGGAGCACAGCTTCATTGCTAACATCACCATGAAGTTTAACCATGACAACATGCAGTGTTGTCTGTTTACTGCATTTTTGTCACAAGAAGAGCCAAAGAAGATATTTCAGGCTTTAAATGATCCAAGTTAGGTTGAAGCCATGCAAGAGGAGCTCTTACAGTTTGACATTCAAGAGGTTTGGATTCTGGTAGATTGTCCAAAATGGGCAAGGCCCATTGGGACAAAGTGGGTGCTCAGGAACAAAAAGTATGAGAGGGGTATAGTTGTCAGGAACAAAGCAAGACTGGTGGCACAAGGATATACACAAGAAGAAGGCATTGACTATGAGGAAGTCTTTTCTCCAGTTGCCAGGATTGAAGCTATTAGATTATTCCTTGCTTATGCTTCATTTATAAACTTCACTGTTTTCTAAATGGATGTAAAGAGTGCCTTTTTGTATGGCACCATTGATGAAGAAGTCTATGTTATGCAACCTCCAGGGTTTGAAGACCCAGAACATCCATACAAGGTATACAAGGTGAAAAAGGCTATGTATGGACTTCACCAAACTCCCAGGGCCTGGTATGGAACTCTTTCTAAATATCTATTGGATAATGGCTTCAACAGGGGGAAGATTGATCAAACCCTGTTTATCAAGAAACAAAAGGGTGACCTTCTGCTGGTACAAGTCTATGTTGATGATATCATCTTTGGGTCCACAAACTCTATGCTTAGCAAAGAGTTTGCAAAGTTGATGCAGGACAAATTCCAAATGAGTGCCATGGGAGAGCTAAACTTCTTTTTGGGGTTACAAGTTCAGCAGAGGAAAGATGGTATATTTATCTCACAAGACAAATATGTGGCTGAAATTGTGAAGAAGTTTGGCATGTCTGAGAGAAAGAATGTGTCCACACCAATGGACAAGGATCATCCATGGGGCAAAGATGGTCCTGGAAAGCTTATAGATGTCAGGAACTACAGGTCTATGATTGGGTCTCTCATGTATCTTACAGCTTCAAGACCTGACATCATGTTTGTAGTCTGCTTATGTGCAAGATACCAGGTAGCACCAACAGAGTGTCATCTATTTGCTGTAAAGAGATGTTTTAGGTATCTAAAGTGCCATCCAACCTTAGGACTTTGGTATCCCAAAGAGTCGCCATTTGAGCTGATATCCTACTCAGATAGTGACTATGCTGGTGACAACAATGATAGGAAGTCTACAACAGGTGGATGCCAATTTTTGGGAAGCAGACTTATATCTTGGCAATGTAAGAAGCAGACTATTATGGCCACATCAACAACTGAACCTGAGTATGTAGCAGCTGCTGCATGCTGTGGTCAAGTACTTTGGGTTCAGAATCAACTGCTTGATTATGGGTATAACTTCCTAAAAACCAAGATACTTATTGACAACAACAGCACCATATGCATTATTAAGAATCCTGTTTTTCATAGCAAGACAAAACATATTGAAATAAGACATCATATTATTAGAGATTGTTTTGAAAAAGGGCTTATTGTCCCTGAGAAAATTGATACAGAACTTAATGTTACTGATCTTTTGACAAAAGCTTTTGAAGTGGGGAGGTTTCAGTACCTGGTTGCAGGTATTGGAATGGTGTCTCCCTAAAAATTGATGTCTATTGTGTCTTGTATATTCAGGGTTGCTTTATTGCTGTTGTTGTATTAATGTTAGTCATTTTTTCCATCATTTTTCATTCCACTACTTTTGAACAAAGATTCCCCTACTAGGGTTCATTCCCCTGCTAAAAGAGTTTTTCTCTTAAGCTGGGTTTGTTCTTTTTAAAAGTGGTTATATGTGGGTTTAGACTAACAATGCAGAGATCCAAAAGGTGCATACTACACTCATGGGTGAATCAGGTATATGCTCTATGTTTCAGGGGAGGTTAGGTCACACCTTTAGGACTGAGGGTATCCTTATGATGCTCATATGATTCTAGATCATATCCATTGGTGAGTAAGGGTTTAGGGTGATGAAGACTTGCTGCAAAGCTTGTCAGAACTCTGAAACCTTGACGCATTGTAATGTGTACTTGTACTTCTATATCAAAACAGCTTTCTGTCTAGATATAGTTGTTTGGTACACATTGCCAAGACTAACTGACCATAGATAAGGGAAAAGGTAGGGATGGTGACTAGGGTATGCTTATTTTATTGGGTTGACCAGGTGTAGGGTGACTTATGTGTTAACTTTTTGTGCTTAGACCATTGCTGAATAGAGGACTCTTGAGTTTCTGTATATCTACCTTGTGTGTACAAGGGTGTGCATTAGAGCAGAGCTAGTTAGCATTGGTCTCTCCATGATTAGTCTAATACCACTAGGAAAGTTTCCCCTGCTTTCACCTTTGATTCCCCTGCTTCATCAACATTCCCCTGTTTGACCGTTGACCGACAATACCGTTACCCTGTTCATAGCCGTTGGGCCTGCTTGCTAAAATTTTGGTTAGGGAATATTTTATTCTTTTCAAAAGATATTTAAGGCGCATTCTTCGCTGATTGGTAATCTTTTCTTTATTATTTCAAATAAATTACTTTTTTATCAAGATTTATCTTTGATATTTTTGCAATTTGAAAATTTGGTCCAATTACAGCTTTCCAAATCGCCTATAAAAACTTAATTCCCTTCACCAGCAGGTCCATCTCTCTCTCTCGAATAAATCCCACCTAACTCTCACCATTATAAACCTTCAAACGTTTTCAACCTTTATCATGCCTCTCAAAATTGATGCTAATCATAATCAAATCGCTTTATTGCATGATGAACCAGCAGAATTTGTTGATGCTGTGGCTTTTCTAAAATCCTCGTATTTTAGAGTGGCTCTTCTCATCAACCCTAGGATTTACACCTCACACATTAAGCAGTTTTGGTCTAAATCAATGACCAAAACAGTGAATGGAGAGGTAACAATTCAAAGCACAGTAGATGGTCATCCCAAGGTGATTTCACTTGCCTCCATCAGAGACAAACTCATTCTTGATGATGAGGATGGGATAACCAACCTACCTGAGGCTGACATCTTTGAGGGTCTTGTTAAATTGGGATATACTCTTTCTGATGATCAAAAATGTAAGTTTGCTAAAGGTCAGTTTTCCCCTCATTGGAAATATTTGATTCATACAATTTTACAATGTTTGTCACCTAAAACCATTGCTTTTAGTGAATTTGGTAGTGAGATTGCTTCTGCCCTGATTTGCTTAGCAACAGGGAGGAAGTACTGTTTTTCTCAAATGATTTTCAAAGGTATGGTTAAAAATGTTTCAAGCAATTCAAAATTTTGTATGTACCCAAGGTTTATAGAACTTTTGCTGAATATGAGTGAACATGGTCCAATCACACACAAAAACTACTTTTCAGCAACCAATCATACTACCAAACTGTTCACCACACTTCTTGCACCATCCCCACAATTTTCTGGCAGGTCTATTCCCCTCACTTCAATCATGATGAAACAAATCAGACAGGAAGAAGCCAAGACAAAACAGCCACACACAAACCTTCTGGTTTACCTGCCAAGAAACTACCCCCTGCCAGTACTCTACCCCCTGCTGATCCACAACATGAAAGGAGAACTAAATCCAGGTTTGCCAGGTCTCCCTTGCCTGGTGAATCTTCACAAGTAGCAGAGAGGAGAGCCTCTAAAAGGTTGGAGCACACTGAGGGTTTGGCTGCCACTACTGTCTTCTTGCACTATCCCCACAATTTTCTGGCAGGTCTATTCCCCTCACTTCAATCATGATGAAACAAATCAGACAGGAAGAAGCCAAGACAAAAACAGCCATACACAAACCTTTTGGTTCACCTGCCAAGAAACTACCCCCTGCTAGTACTCTACCCCCTGCTGATCCACAACATGAAAGGAGAACTAAATCCAGGTTTTCCAGGTCTCCCTTGCCTGGTGAATCTTCACAATTAGCAGAGAGGAGATCCTCCAAAAGGTTGGAGCACACTAAGGGTTTGGCTGCCACTGCTGTTTCATCCTCAAGGGGTGAGCAGGATAGTGACACCATCAGTAAGTCCTCTCCCTCACTCCATGATATCCAAAAAGGGGAGAAATGCCCTTCTAGGGTTGAGAGCAGCATGCAACCAATGACCATTTTGGAATTGATGAAGATGTGCATGAGCTTGAAAAAGCAGAATGCACAACTTGTACAAACTGTCAAAAAGCAAGGTTTGGTTATCAATAACTTGGAAACCAGACTTGCTACACTTAAGGGGAGGAGAAAGCCCAGGCTTATAATATCTACAGATGAGGATGCTTCCAAAGGGGAGGAAGTTCCTAATACAGAAGAATCTACTCAGTATTATTCATATCCTGGTGGTTTACAAGGAAAGATAGCAAGTGCTGAGAAAGGGACTGAGAAAGGAAGTGCTGAGAAAGGAAGTGATAAGGGGAGTGCAACTAAAGAGATTGCTCAAACATTGCTAATTATGGGCAATCAAGAAGAATCCCCTGCTTCAAAAATTTCCCCTGCTATTGCTGATCCCACTTCTGTAAGTCATTCCCCTACTAAGCCTATTACTCAAACTTTTGTTAGAAAGAATAGAAGGCAACCAGCTCAGAAGGGAATTACAATTAAAGAACCTGCACCTAAAGCCAAACCAGCACCAGTAGTGGATCCAAAAGACAAGGGAAAAGGGATCATGGTTGAACAGCCCAAGAGGAAATACAAGCATAGAACTCCTGAACAGCAAAGGGCTCAAGAAGCACATGATGCACAGGTAGCTCTCAAGCTACAACAAAAGGAGATTGATATGCAGGATCAGAGAATGCAAAAGATGAGGCCCAGAGAAATGCATAAGCAGGTTGAAATTATGCATAGGGAGTTGGATGAAAGGGTGCCTCATGTTCAAGAATTTCTAAATCAATGGGAAAAGGAGTTAATAAATGCTCCTTTGGAAGACATGTATGAATTGATTTGCCTTGTTTACAAATAGCAAACTGAATATCTGGAAAAGAGGGCAAATCAAATTCAGAAAGAGAAATATTTAAAGTCTGAGAAGGGGAGACTTGCACACTACAAAGTTTTGCTCAAGAGACATAAGAAGTGGAAGGATGGTGATTTCACAGACATGACTTTTGAGGCTATAGAAAGAGCAGTCAGACCAGTTTTAAGAGAATATGATGTGGAAGACTTCATGACCATTAACTCTCCTGAGGAAGCTGAGTATCTTAGGAGGCAAAGTGAAGTGTTACAGAAAGCTAGGGAATCCAGAAAAAGAAAGGTTGAAGGAATAACTTTGGAAACTACACAGGCAGGTGCATCATCCCAAGCAGGTGCGTCATCACAAGCAGGGGTATCACATCAAGCAGGTGAAAGTTTTCCAGCAATTGAGAGATCTGTACTCAATGCACAAAGGGCGGCCAAAAGACTCAAGAGAATGGAGAAAGTTGGCATAGTTACTAAGGAGTCTCAACGTCCTTCAAATGAAGAAATTCATAAACAGCTAATTGTGCAGGAAAATGATGATATCTCACCTAGTGAACTTGGGAAGAAGTTTGCTATAATAGAATATGCTGTTTATGAACACAAGGGGAGGACTTGGTGGAAGCTTACAAGAGCTGACAATACAACACAGACATTTCTAAGTCTAGATGTCATGTTTCAAACCTTGGATAGTGAGGACTTAGAAGATCTGTAGAAGATTTTGAAGAAGACCTTTGCTGTAAAACCTCCTACTATGGATGGTGTGGAGAAGGATTGGGTGATCTGGGAGTGCAATGCATAGGATGTATGAGCATGAGTTATTTGATTCCATATTTGATGCAGTGAATAAAGGAAATTTGTTGTATTGGAAGCTGTTTACCAATTCTGGGGTATATGAGATAGTGATGGAAGGAATAAGTGTTTATTTGATCAATCATCGTTACTATCCCTTCAATCAGGAGACCTTGAAGAAATTGGCACAGGCTAACTTGATTGTAGATGCTAAAACACCTGTTGCTTATGATCTGGTAAGGATGATGCATAGTCAGATTTGGCCAGTAAGTTTGTAAGCACCCTTATCAACTAGTATTTATTCAGAAACTTGTCTTTAGGAGAAAGCACAAGTTTAGGGGAGGATTGTTGAGAATAAATCTATGTATATTTGTTACCCCTACTAGTTTGTCATTTGTCCCCCTGCTAGAGTAAGTTCCCCCTGCCAAATAACAAAGGCAGGGGGATTGGTTCCCCTGCTGAAGTCAAAGGCCCTATCGCTAGAGATAAACTTGGAATAGATTTTTACGCGTTTCTGTTACTACTTCGAGATACTTTCCAAGTTTGTTAGTAGTAATCCTGTATGTGAGTCCTTATGCCTATAAAAGGACTCACTAGGTTATCATGCAAAGTGTGTCTTTCTCTATTGTCTTTCATTTCATACTTTAAGGTTTTTGTAACCCTAATACCATTATTGGGTATTCGTATATCTTCGATATATTAAAGTTCAACGTCTGCTTTAATCATTTTGTTCTTGTGCTAAACACTATATTCCGCATCTTGTTTAGTTACTTTGCCTTGCAAAGTTTCTCTAGGTGTTAGATTGAATTTATTCTTTCTATCACAACCCTTAAACAAGCTATTAAGGTTTAAGATCTGAGTTTGGGATCAACATACAAGAGAAAACCCTAGCTATAAAGTTCCTCAAATGCCCTTGAATCTTCTAGATGCATTTGATGTTTGAGCTGTCCAAATGAATCCTGATTGTTCATTTTAGCTTTGTAACCAAGCAAGGAGTGTGGGCTGTTGATTAGGCCACGTGGCATACCTTGGAGGTTAAGGTTTGATGTGATAGGTGGACGGGTTTTAATGGTGGGTTCCCTTGGTGAGTGGGAGTGAGGGTTTTGTGTGTGGGATAGGATTTAGAGTGTGTGAATTAAACATGTGTCAAGGTAATTGGGATTTACCTTTTGGTTTAAGTGAGATAGTAACTGGGGGCGAAAGGAGAATAGTAAACATTTTGATATGCTTTTGGTGGAGTGTGTATGTGTTTGGCGCATTTTTGAGTTTGAATGTTTCATATGCACACTTTTGGTCCTTGGTCTTTGGCAGAACTAGTAAATCACGTTTTTCAGCCATTAAACTTCATTCCCTTTGTTATTAAAGTGATAAACTTCACACTTTTGCCCCAAAACTTTGGCAAAAGGTTTCAAGGGTTGTTTTTGCCACTTTTGAATATTTCAAGGACTAAACTTGGACATTCTTGATCTTCAAAGGTCTTCATTGTATATTTGACTTCATGAGGGACCAATATTGACAACTCAGAATTGTTGAGGGAGTAAACTTGCCAATTCTTCAAAGTTAAAAGACCATTTTGTAATTTTGACAAACTTAAGGGACCAAACTTGTAATTATGAATATACAAGGGTTTTAAGTGTCATTTCTTTATAAATTGAGGATCAATATTGTATATCTTCAAGTCTTCAAGGGTTTTTCTTGGATAATTCATGAACTAGGGCCTGGTTTTTGTACGGCTTCGTTTCTCGTGTCCGTTTTTCCTTGTTTCTTGTGATCTTTTGTCTTTTTCACGATATCCATACCTAAAACACACAAGTAAACAAATACAATCATATATATGGTATATTGATGACATTTTATGCATTTAAAGCCCGAAAAGAACGACGAGATCATGTATAAATGCCATCTCATCAGTCATCTTACAATTTCAGTCCTTGTCTTTAATGAAACAATGAATAAGGACTAAACTTGAAATTCTTGTGATCTTCAAGGGCTTTTCTTGTACAATCTTGAAACTTTTGGACCAATCTTGTATTTTAGAGTTTTACAAGGGCCAAAAGTGACAAGTCTTCAAAAGTTAAGGGACCAAACTTGACAATCTTCAAAACTTCAAGGACTTCTTTGGAAATTCATCGTTCGAGTCCGGTTCTTTGTGCGGCTTCGTTTCCCGTGTTTGTTTTTGCTTGATTCTTTTGATCGTTTATTGAATTCATGATATCCGTACCTAAAATACAAAATGAACAAACACAAGCATAGTTTGGAGTATTTTATGAAACTTTTAAGCGTTTTAAGCCTGATTTGGATGATGAGACTATGTATAAATGCAGTCTCGTCAATCCTCTATACTAAACCATTTCCGTGCCCTCACGCAATGCTAGAATTAAGTATCGTAGCACTTCGAAAATTCATTTTAGGTGACATTTTTTGAAACGTAAACTTAAATAAACTACTACATGCGTTTTAGACATAATGTATTGTTTTCATGGCAAAATGGGACGTTTAGGATCATAGAATAAGAACACGTGAATGCTTCGTTAGAAATAATTTCTTCATCCTCGATTTTCACCCAAATCTATGTTAAGCGTGAAACAAGATCACTGTCATTATAAGTTAGTAATGCTAACACTACTGATATGCTCTAATCACGTACTTAGACTCCCTTATTCCTAAGGTGTATCACTTATATTTTATTTTTTTCTTAATGATCACGAGGATACATCATTGACTTATGATTGAGTAGAGATTAGATCCAAAAATAGAGTCTTAATGGTGTAACCAAAATCATCGAATTAATAATTCACCCTAATAGACAACGATGTCAAAAAAAGTCAACAAGAAGGATCAATAAACACGGTTTTATAATAATTTTGAACATGAGACTTATTAACATGAATTTTATGACCCACCTCATCATCGGTGGCTTTGATTATCATGCTTTACCTCCATCTTTAATTCAATTCCGCCATGGAGCTTTTATTATGAATTTGGTCTTGCCCTTGTCTTTTATTTAACCTCGCCATGAGGTGTTTATTATGACTTGACGTATATCCTCACGCTAAGGCGACCATAAGTATTATCCGCCTCACGACCTCGAAACTTCGCTGTTTTAATCAACGATAGCATTCCGCTCTTAATCTCAAAATTATCCGCTTCGATAGCGGGAATAACGATCGCGTCTCCATAACCCTCGGTGGGTGCTTGGAGAAATTCCATCATCGAACGATTCTCGGTCATCTCGTCTACGGTTTCGACAACGATTTTAGGAATGTCGGTTTCTAAATTCCGTCTACGTCGTTGATTCCTTCAATTTTGATTGCGTAGATTCGAAACATCGCTAGAATTAGAATAATCCTTCGATCGAGTGCGCATGCACTAACGTAGAGAATGGGGGAAGCAAAGAAGATTCTTTTTGGGGTTTTTCGTTTTTTCAATTTTTTTTGGTTTTTGATTGTTTCTTTTTTGGATTTTTGGTGTATTACGTAGACTCAAATATACAAATCTCTCCTTGAATCAATTTCTCAATTAAAGGAGCCTCAAGGAATGAAAACGATCACGTTGAGTGAACATCTTTGATGACTTTAGAACGTTAGTGGAACACCAAAACGCTCAAGAGGTTTTAATCTTGAAAAACAAGCAAATATATATGAGACATAGATAATACTTTGGTTGGCAAACCCTCGATTAGCCCTTTTTCCCAAAACACGCACAAGCAAGCAGAAGAAACGAGGCAGCGCTAAGCCCTTAAGAGCCTTTTTCCTTTAGGTCGTGAAATACAACCACCTTATACCCACCTTATAGTTTGTGTTAATCAAAATTAAGCCTTTCGAAAGTAATTATCTATTTTGCCTTTTTCTTTTTTTGCTTTGGATTCGAATACAATAATTGAGTGATGAAATCCCAATTAAGGTTGCGTTTTAACGCTTTTGGAGATATTGTAAATTTATTGTGATACGTAATATAATATATTAATAATATTCACAAAGAAACCGAAAATGAAAATGAATATTAGGATATCTACAATATAGTAAAAGATTGTTGTGTGTTTAATTAAGGATAACTAAACATGATTTATTTGGATATTTATAATACAGTAGAAAAAAATAAAAAATGAGTATGTACGATATTTACGCTTTTCTATAATGAAAAGCAAAAACGCACTACTCACACAAACACGATATGTATAATGGCACTAAAAACACCTCCCCGGTAGCGGCGCCAAAATGATGTGTGTAAATATATACGCTTTTAGGAAAAAGACGTATAAAGCGGGCAAGTATTAAATTCGACGATTTAGGAAAACCGACAAATCGAATAAATGCGAGTTCGTTCTCGAAGGAGGTGTGTGAGTTATGTGCCAATATAATAAAATCAAGTTTGGATTAGTGATGTTTTTGGGTTTGAGAAGAAAGAAAAGTAAAAGACGGGTTACGCTAAATTACACTACGACGTAAAACGTAAACGTAAAGACGTAAAACGCGACGAAAGTAAAAATTTAAGCTAAAATTAAATAAAAAATAAAAAATAAGTATAAAATAATATAGATAAGAAAAAAATGAATAAATAAATTTTAAAACTTATTATTAATTAAATATTTAATTTTAAATGCTAATTAAAGCCCTAAAATTAAATATAATTAACAAAAAGTCCAAAATTATATTTTATCAAACAAATATCTCACTTATATTATCTTAAGGCTAAAAAGTATTTTTCCAAAAATTTTTATACTATTTTTCTATTTTTTTTAAAGGTTAAAAACACTTTTTAAATGAAAATAATCATAAAAAAATAAAATAATGAGAAAAATAAATTTACTTTTTCAAAAATCCTGAATTACTTATCTAAACAGTATAAAAATGAAAAAAGTTGAAAAAGGTTATTTTTGACAAAATAAGACAAAATCGGAAATATTTAAACCTAATTTAAACTTAAAATAATGCTAAAAAGTAATTAAATACGCAGAAATAAAATCACCTTTTGAAAAATCCTAAAATAAATAAAAGATTATGGGAAAATTGAAAAATCAAGAATAAACTGATTAAAAGCCACTAAAGACAAAAAAACAGCAAAGTGATAGTGACTAGTGGTGGACTTTTATCCTTTAGCCCAGCAGTGGGAACAATAACACTAGCAGTGGGAAAGGAGTTCCCATTGCTCTTTACAGAAACAAAAAAATGCTCCTTTTGAGCTTGATTTCTTGGTGATTTTTGGCAACAGGGGCACATCCACAGTCAGTGGAGTGTGGGGAGTCAATAATAAGTAAAAAACAGGCAGACCAAACACAAATAATGCACACAAACCAAGTAAATCAGTTACTGATATAAGAAATAGGGGGTCTGGGGTTTTTTGCTGGTGCAAATGGTAATGTGATGAGATTCAAGCTAGCAAAATCTGGTTCTAACTCAACCTAACCACAACTCAAACACCTAATACCCTAGATTATCTCTATAGCTAACAGGTTCCACACTTTTAGTTTCATTGAGAAACAAATGAGAATCCTAGACCTAACTCTTTAAAAGAGGCATTTTTACCAAAACTTTGAACATGCAAGATTTATTCTAACACTAACAAAAGCAAAACAACACCTAAACATACCTCTACACTCTAAAACAAAGAAGGTGCCAGTATGTTTAGTGAGAGAGTGTGTTACCCTCTTTCTCAAACCAGTAAACCAAACACCCCTTAATTTGATTAAAAATAACAATTTTCAAAGAAAACATTACAAATCATCATAAGGCCATATCAGTTCAGATGAGACACATTCAGTACTTAAAAAACTTAAATAAACCACAAAATCATAGATTATAAGCAGTCACACAAAAAACTCTTTAACACATAAATTTTTTGACTTAAAAGGGGGGTTCAAGCTGACTTACCATGTGAGACCTACATCCAGGCCTCACTAAGGCTGTTGATGCCTTCTCCTTATAAGTTAAAACTTAGCTTATGGGATATGCGTTGTTTGAATGGGAGAATGGACTACAACAGTCCAACACCTAGACTACAACAGTCTAGGTGTTAATATCTTGATACCTTAAACAATGAAACAAACACAAAGATGAAAAGTACCAATAAGATGAGTGATCATCTTATGTGTTAGATAAGCCAACCAAGGGCTTATTGCTATAGTAGATTACCAGAACAAAGAAAACAGAATTTTTGAAAATCTGTGAACAAACCAACTTGTAACCGAATAAGAAACTAACTTCAAAAATAACAAGAACTTCACTTTGCTTATGTTTGGCTTATCAGACCTAACATAAAAAACTTCAAGCTCTTGGATCTCAAAAAGGTTTTGACCAAAGATTTTGAACCAAAACAATTTGATAAAAATTTAATGAACAATCTGCATAAACTAAAAACTAAAAATAAAAAGGAACTCAGAACTTTGGGGCCAAAATAATACTTTAAATATTCATTAAGATGGGTTTACAAAATTTTATGAACAAAGAAAATGAGGTACATGTCACCTCATTTTATACTACTTGATAGAACTATCTAGAATTACATAAAAAGTAAAACCCTAGCAATAGAATGCCCTTAAAAGTCTTGGTCAAGGATGCTATCTTGTGATGCTTGTTGGCCATGTGGTGTTTCCAGTTAGGATGGGTTGATCTTTGACGTTCATTAGCAATCTTTGGGACCAAGGAAGATGTTAGGATCATTGATTATATGAAGGATTCTAATTTTTCTTAAACTGGTGAAGCAGGGGACAAACGTGGGACCCTCTATGGTCACGAGGTGAAGGGTTTTATGAGTGGGATGTGATCGGGGGAGGTTTAATCAGGGATCTAGAGGTTTATACAATAAACCCCTTTGGTTTGATTGTGATTGTGATTAGGGTTTATGAGGATTAGAGGGTAGGGTTGATGATAAATAGTAAGTGTTTAGCGCCAGATTTAATAGTTAATTAAACGATTTAAAAAAGTTTAAGTAATATTAAATATGTTAGTGGGGTTGTGACGTGGGAGTGTATGAGTGGGTGGAGTGAGGTGACTGGATGGATGACGTGGGAGTCAAGGTGAGGTGGCATGTTGTGATAGGTGGTTTAAGTTTAGTTGTCTGGCTTATTCAGTCCTCCATTTTCCAAAGAGTATTCATATCAAGTTTATCAGCATTTCACTTTATTTCTTTCATAATCAACTATGGTCATATTACAATTTCAGTCCTTGTATTTAATGAAACAATGAATAAGGACTAAACTTGCAATTCTTGTGATCTTCAAGGGCTTTTCTTATACAATCTTGAAACTTTTGGACCAATCTTGTATTTTTTATTTTTACAAGGGCCAAAAGTGACAAGTAATCAAAAGTTAAGGGACCAAACTTGACAATCTTTAAAACTTCAAGGACTTCTTTGGAAATTCATCGTTCGGGTCCGGTTCTTTGTGCGGCTTCGTTTCCCCTGTTCGTTTTTGCTTGATTCCTTTGATCTTTTGTTGAATTCACGATATCCGTATTTTAAATACACAATGAATAAACACAAGCATATATTAGGATATTTATGACATTTTTAAGCGTTTAAGCCCGATTTAGACGATGAGACTATGTATAAATGCAGTCTCATCATCAATCCAGTGCCTAATGGTCTTACTGATGGATTTGAATAACAATAAGTCTAAGTGTATATATAAACCTTGAACGCTAAGAGGTCACTAAGTGAACAATCACACAGTGAGTTACCTTTGAGTTCTCACCTAGAGTCTATAAAGAAGACTTGAGTATTTAGTGAGGCGACATCTAGTATGATATACTTGAGACGAAGAAGAAGGTGATGAGTTCAAGGAGTTCTGGCAATAGACTCACTGAGCCCAATATTATCTCCTCAAGAAAATGATGAAGTCCTGAAGACTGAAGAATGGGCATGATAAGTTTGATTATGATAAGATCATAGTACATCACGCGAAATGTAAGTTACCCTTTTAGGATAGACAAGGATGCTGAGTATCATAAAGGGCTCTGTCCTAATATTTAGAATAGGTATAGACAAAGTGTACCTTGTAACAAAGTCAGAGGAATTTCACATGTCAATCATTGTCTTACCCTGAGCCTTAATTTATATACAGGACTAGTTGTGCACTTAATGTTGGAACATTCACAAACAATTTCTCTCCTCCAAAAATGATCAAAAGCACTTTAGTTCTAAACTCATTGATGTCTTAATCGTCGAGTATATAAAATCGTTAGGATTGATATTACTGAGATCAAAACACAACACATTTTTTATTTAATCCCTATTGTAGTTCCACATACAATATGGTATAATTCTTTACGTAATAAGAGTTAAACGTTGGAAAACTATTGTGTCTTTTACTTATTACTATGAACTTGTTTTATCAATACTTTACCATGGGTTAGACTTATAGCTAATACAAATAGGTATAAGTTTAATACAAGGGACTAAAAATATGTGAAACAATAACTTTTTCAATCAACAATTAATAGTAAGGCGTGTGAAGTTCATAAGTTTACCACTATTGAGCAACTTTTTCAATTAACAATTAATAGTAACGTTTGTGAAATTTATAAGTTTACCACTCCTGAGTCGTTTGGTATTGTGGAGCAAACCTCATCGAGGACGATGTGAAACAGATAATAAGCAAAGCTCTTACAGTAATTGTTTAACCATACATGTGCATCGACTATTGATACCAACATTACGTATAATAGCAACAAAATACACCTGTTAATGACTAATTATATGCACCAACAAGAAATAATCTTTCAACTCAACACGTGATAAACAACTCTATGCAACCTTATTGCATCTCACGGGTTTTGAATGTCTCGTAAAAGTAAAATAAATAGATGTTTGCTTTTGGTGAATCAAGTTTCATTCATTTATATGCATCTTTTGAAATAAAAATGATGAAAAATATAATACTAACAAAAAATTTGACTACATTAGAAGAAAAACAGATAGAACTCACTTAACTTGATAAAATGCAAAGATATGAGTCTGGTTATTTTGGATACCTTGTATCCTTTGGATACAAAGGGACCAATCCCCACCTTCCAACTACAAAAAATCAACAGCCCAGATTAATCTTTACTTTTTAATTAAAAAAAGCGGAGGGGTATTTTCGTCATTTTACAGCCCACCCACTCTCACCTTCCAAATACAACCTACCCCGTCCCTTTCTCAGATCGTAACAAACACACATACAAAACACACACAAAAAACATACACATAAGCTTATTCAAGCCACCATCCCGATCCAAAACACATACTAAAAACACATACAAATAGAAAAATATCAATAAATCAAAGTAAAGAAAAATATATCGATGCTATTGAAGAAAAAATCACCAGGTTATATTATCATCATATATATCTTTTTTAGCTTATTTGATGTAAATAAGCTTATTTTGATGTGATTATGGATGTGTTAGCTTTTTTTTCATAAGGATGTGTTAGCTTA
This sequence comes from Glebionis coronaria, assembly GCA_025667525.1. Lineage (NCBI taxonomy): Eukaryota > Viridiplantae > Streptophyta > Magnoliopsida > Asterales > Asteraceae > Glebionis > Glebionis coronaria. The sequence goes on along the minus strand of CM046882.1, from coordinate 449,246,816 downwards.
TTTGATGTGTTATTATTAAGGTGATCTGATATGTTATAATTAGGCTTATTTGATGTGTTGTACTTAAGCTTAATGTAGATAAGCTTATTAGGAGAGTTATGTGAATAATATTATGAATTAAAATAGAGTTATGTGAATAAGCTTACAAAAAGAGTTTGTTGAAGCTATAGGATAAGCATAAGGTGATGTTTGTGAATAAGCTTATTAGGAGAGATGTGCAGAAACTGTAAGTTACAATAAACAGATGTATCATATATGATACATCCATACATCATATATGATAAATATATCATATATGATATATAGAAGTATCATATATGATAACATGCTAATGTGCTTGAAAACAAATACAAACAAGTCTAGGATCTTCTGGTTGGTAATTAAAAGTTAGTTGTGCACATATTATCATATTTGATAATATTGTTGAAATTCAACTTCTAGAATATATCATATATGATAATCTGGTTGAAATTCAGCTTCTATAAGATATCATATTTGATAATCAGGTTGAAACTAAAACCAAATCTTTTTATTTGTGTAGTGAAAGCTATTTCAATGCATATTTAAAAACTCAATCATCTCAAGGCCAAAGAAATGAACATAAAACAAGTATCAAAAGAACAAACAACGGCTTGTGCATGAGACGACTAAAGACGTGTGTCGAGTTTGCAACCAAAGGGTTGATGCATGGAATCAAGATCCATTGTTTTAGCCATTTGACTTGTTTATATTTTAGTAATTTGTGTATGACGTTGTAATGTATTAACTTTGTAATGCGACTAAATCATTGAGTTTTTTCTTAAATATGGAAATGGTGAAACATCCGTGGATGTAAGTTTGGATAATATGCCTATTTTGTTGATGCTTTTATTTTTTTACCTTTTTATTAGTATCATATATGATAGTGATATACCATATATGATAATCCATGTAATCCTTAAATTCTGCCAAATATGAAACTACATTATCATATATGATAATGCATTATCATATATGATACTCAAAACAAAGTTTGATAGATTAAACAATGAGGCTGCTGAATTCATGATTAAAACTAAGAGTATACTGGATTTATGATAAAACACTTGTTCAGTAAATAAAAAAAGAGTACTTTCTGAAAGTAACATATATGATAATTCAAACAGAATGTATTTACATATAATATCATATATGATGAACACTTATTCATAATAAAAAATAAAAAAACAAAAGAATTTGTTAAATTCATTGATGATTAATACCAAATAAATTCTTATTATTGAAACTACTCTTCTTCTTTCTTTAACCAATTCTTCTTCATACTCGTGCACGTCTGATTGTTATGATAGAAAACATCCCTTCATTGTTCACACAATCTGCATTTATAAAAGACAGAAAAAACATATTAGGTAGCATGTAATCAGCAACTGTATCATATATGATATAAAACAGGTTTGTATAGTTTAAATATATTTTGTGAAATTAGTCACAAATTTTAGTTTTTTAGTGGTATGTTAGATACATCATATATGATACATATGAGGTATTGTATATGATAAACCTATCATACATCACATATCATATAACTATCATATATGATAAAAAAAGGTATCATATATGATACATCAGACTTATAGCTTACATCAGTAACAAAGTTAAAAATGCCTAGTACAACTTATTTACACTAACATAAGCTTATTCATATCTCTCATACTTATAAAACTTGATAATTCACCAAAATAAGCTAATACGCTAGCTTATTTATAAATATCCACTAATATATAAGCTTATTCACATAACTCTCCTCTAATTCATACACTTACTCACATAGCTCTCACATAACTCACATAATAAGCTAGCTTATAATTCGTTCAAAATAAGTAAAATCTTTATTCCTAATATATGAAAATCTTTTTGAATGCCAAACCACCCCTTTTCTGACGTCATAATGTTGCGTCATAATTCTATCCTCACATTCCTTATCTATCCAACTTATTTAAAACACAAACTTCTCTTCCGTTTTTTATGGATACTGTTGGGTCTACTAGATGTAGATCTTGCAGCCTGTCAGGAACGGTGAATGACTTCTGTAATCACAAGTCAATCCACAGAGAGACTCTATACACAATATGAATGCAGAATACAAATATAATAAAGAAGAACAGAATAACTATAAAGACTTGATCCTTTCTAAGGATTTCTAATATTGATAATGACTAGAACTATGTTTGATGAAGGTGTGTTTAACCCTTCTGCCTAAGGTTCCTTTTATACTACCAGGAAACCCTAATACAGCATTAAACAAAACGTGTAAAACTGATATGCATATCCTTTCCTAACATATCTCATGCATATCCTAACAGAATAATAAACAAATAATAAAGTTTGACTTTGACCAGGACCAGGAGCACGACTTGCTCCTACTACTACTAGGACCAGGAGGAACTACATACCTCCTAGTCTACCTATTACATTTAACTATACCAATGGTCCTAACAATCCTCCCCTAAACTTGAATTTGACCTGTTGAGTTCAAGTTTCTTGGAAAACGTGCAAGAAAGCCCGAGGATTGAATCAGCAAAACTAATCGCAGCATCAGCAAGATAAGAGTCAGAAGAACCGCCGCAACAGGAAACACTAGAAGCTTCTCCAAAGCTTGGAACAAATCAGCATCGTGTTGAATCTGTTCAGCAACATGAGCATATTTGATGAACCTTTACCAAGTAGCTGCTCGCTCTTGGGCTAGCCAGTCTTTCTGGTGGAATAAGCATCACCCTGGGAGACTAGAACCCAGTCCAACTCTTAGAACGTGAATCAATGGTGAGTGGGAGTACCCTGATGATTTTAGGCAAATCATCACAGCCGTTAACGGATTTGATATGTCTTTACCAGAAGTCGTACCCCTCTGGACTCGCCAACTCTTAGCAATGAAGCATCGATGAGTTGAAAACCCTATAGCTGTAAGCAAGCTATTACAGCTATCAACGGATTTGATAAAATCTTTACCAAGAGCCGTACCCCCTTGGATTAGCCACTTTTCATTCTAGGACCATGGCAAGTGAAAACCATCCAGTTTTGGGTAACCTGGCAACCATCAACGGATTTGAGAATCGCACCAGGAGCCGTACTCTCAAGGTGAATCAACTCTTTCTTGTCGATTAGACATGGTGAGTTGAGAACCATTTGTTGTGAGGACCAAGTCCAACACCAGGTGAAACCAGTAACCAGCACAAGGACAATTCAGCAACCAGAACCCATAGTTTGAAGCAGCAAATGGTATTATATGCACAAATGTAAAATCCATGATGTGTTGAAAGTATAAGCAGATATTATATAAAAAGTATATTTTTTTTTGTTTTTAATTTCCTTTTTTTTTTAAACTATAAAGAATGAAATTCACCAATCACTTTACACATTGGTGAAAAGAATTATAATATGAACAAATGAACAAAAACACAAAACATAAACACTTACAAACCAACCAAATCAAAGACCAGAAGCAGCCTTCTTATCTGCTTTCAAACGAGCATGGATCCCTTCCACCAACGCAGTTGCCATAGAGGACTCATTCCCAGAGGGAGCATTTGAAATCTGTAAGTGACTAGCTAACATAGCCTCCATTGAAGCAATTGTCAATGGATAATCCACGTCTATGAGCATGAAGACCATATGACCAGATTCCAACTCCAATATATGCACACCACATCCCGCATATAACTTCCATCACTGAATAACCCATTGCATATGATCCTTCCATATACCAGAAACATGAGCATGAGGAGGTGCATCTAGCATCATCTTAAGATCAGCCCATACTCGCAGACCAGGCCAGGAAGACACAGCCATGGGATCAACAGGCATGCCGGTATCCACAAACCCATATAAAGCCATAAGATCCTTACGATCAGCCCAAGACAAAATACCCTGCAGACCCGAAGCTAACCACACAGACCCATCACTAAGAGTAATTCTATAAGATACCATTCCAGGAAGAGTCGTGGAACGCTCAACTGTCCAACCAGTAATATGTCCATTTCCCAAAGGCAAATCAGAATCACTGTCAGAAGCTGCATCAATCAAATTTTCAGGATCACGCTTCTCATAGGGGACCGTCTTGTCACGTCTAACACGACGAGCCGATTTCTGGCGAAGCGAACGTCGAGGGGTGGAATCACTAAGAGAGGGTTCAACCTTTACCTTTACCTGAGCAGCATCAGTGAGAGAAAGAGAAGTAGACTCATTATTTTGCCCACCCAAGGGATCAACAGTAGCTGCAATAGAAGAAGGAACAGGTTGAGGACCAGTAACTGGTGGTGATGGTGATGCCATATCAGGTGTAACAGTAGTGGTGGTTGTGGTAGCAAAGTTGGTGGTGGTAGCATGTGTGGTGGTGGTAGCAGGACCTGAAGAAGAACCCATAGGAGCAACCAAAGGAGTAGTGGTGGTACCAACTGTAGAAGCAACAAAAACCGAGGGAATAGCAGCAGAACCAGGAGGAGGATCAGATGTAGGACCAGTAGTAACAGTAGGGGAAGAAGTGGTCACCATACGTGGAGAAGGACGGTAGATAAATCGTTCCGAAATAGGTTGACTCTGATGCTTGACCATACGTTCATAGAGTGCCTTGAGCTCATCAAAAGACAAAGCCCGAACCCTGTCCCACTTCCAACCAGCTTGAAAATAAGCAGCCGATTGATACTTCACATATCGCTGCATCTGCTTTCGCTCCTCAGTTCTCGATAAAGGTCTGTTCTTACGCTTCTCACGAAGCTGTGCAGCAAGCGCCAACTGATGCTTGCGCATCAACACCATAGCTCTGGGAATAAAGTTATGCTCATCCACATCCGCACCTAAAAGATCAGTGAACTGGGCATAATCCCTGGTAAGAATAGTCAATACCTGCATCCAATCACTATCATTCCAATGCATTGCATCGTGCTGGACTTGTGCACGTCTCTGCCATTGAAGCACTTCCTCCTCAGCCCGAGCAGCTTCATCAATCTCTGCTTGCATCCGTTGAGCAGCCTCCTCACCTAGCCTATCCTCCTCAAGCTGTCTGCGGGTACGCTTGCGAGGTGGTGAGGGAGCATCAGTCATTGGGGCCTTCCCCTTTGAATCATGGGAGGGACCAGCATTGGAACCAGCAGTAGGACCAGAAGCACCATCCATAGGAGTGGAAACACCAGCAGGAGAAGGAACACTGGAGGATGTCGGAGGAACCGGCAAATCATCATACAATTTATCAGCAAAGGCAGCCTTTGCCAACAAGGTCAAACCATCCTCAACACGATCCTTAACTTCCTCATCAGAATCTGAATGAAACACATGCTTCTTTCGTTGTCTTTGCTGAGTCTCCAAAGCTTTGATGCGATCAGCCATAGGAAGAACGAACCCCCTAGTAAGTTTCCGTTGTTGATTCAAATCAGCTTCCAAGGAAAGAATCCGCGCATGGTACCTGTGCATAAGATCAAGTAACGATATAAGTGTAATAGGCTCCTCCGCCTGCCCACCAAGAGAACTTGGGTCAGGGAAGGCGTCATTGGAGCCCGAAGCAACAGATGGGTCAACATTAGGAGTACTAGCACCAAAAAGCTTATTAGAAGAGTGTGGAGCAGGACTAGGAGGTGGAGTCTCCACAAATGGAGACTTATGTGGTACTGAAGAAGGACCAGCCTTGGAAGTGGATGGTCTATCAACCACCACCTCCTCAACCAGCTCCTCCTCAACCACATGAGAAGCACCACCAGTAGGAGCCTCCTCCTCCATAGGGTCATCATCAAGTTCAACAACATCAGGAGGACCCTGAGCCAGCCCCAACATGGCCTCAGAAAGAGGCCTCCACTCCCCGCTAAACCCATGGACCATATTATAATACACCTTGGCAGTAAGCTTAGAAGGCACATGCTCAGTCCTATCACGAGGAATGCAAACTAGTATTTGTTGTAAAAACCTAGGATACATAAGAAACTTCTTCCTAGAACCAGCATTAGATAGATTACTAACCATCCCCTCAAACAAATAACGAGAGAAATTAAAAACTCTACCCTGAGCTAAGCAAATGAGACCAGTAGCCAGTCATGAAAGAATATAACCACCAGAAGTGAGCAAAATCCTCCACCAGGAGTAACACACACCACCAGAACCAAAGCAATATGTTGTTTAAAATCTACAAATATGTTAGTCTGTGCAAAGTAATATGTACACGAAGCCTCCCCTTAGGCTTGGCCTCCCCTCAATCCTAGACCTCAGGGATTGACCATCCGAATGTGAACCACTAAGTGGTTGAACCGAGGACCATCAAATGCTTTTGTCAGCAAATCAGTAACATTATCATCCGTATGAACTTTAAGAACCTGTATCAACTTCTTCTCATTGGCATCCCGTATAAAATGGTGCCTAATTTCAATGTGCTTTGTTCGCTGATGAAAAACAGGATTCTTCACAATGCAGATAGTGCTTTGATTGTCAATGAAAATTTTGGTGTTCATAAAATTGAACCCATAATCCAACATCTGATTTTGGATCCACAATACTTGTCCACAACAGCTAGCAGCAGCAACATATTCAGCTTTTGTTGAAGAAGTAGCTACTATCGTCTGTTTCTTTCATTGCCATGAAATAAGTCGACGACCCAAAAATTGACAACCACCAGTAGTAGACTTTCTGTCATTATTAGCACCTGCATAGTCACTATCACTATATGCTTCTAGAACAAAAGGTGATTCTCTAGGATACCATAAGCCCAGTTTAGGTTGAGCCTTGATATACTTGAAAATCTTCTTCACTGCATTCAAGTTCGAAACAGTTGGAGTCACCTGGTGTCTAGAACAAGCACTTACTGCAAACATGATATCTGGACGTGATGCAGTCAAATACATGAGGGAGCCAATCATAGACCTGTACATGTGAACATTGACCGGGGGTCAGGCTCATTCTTGAGTTTGACTTTAGCAACTTCATAAGGAGTTGCTGCTGGTCTAAGAGGATCCATGTCAAACTTCTAAAGGATCTCATGCACATATTTATCTTGACTGATGAAGATCCCATCCGACTATTGCTTGACTTGAAGACCAAGGGAGAAAGAAAGCTCTCCCATTGCACTCATCTGAAATTCGCCTTTCATCAAGTGTTCAAACTCATCACACCATTCCTTCCTAGTAGAACCAAAGATAATATCGTCCACATAAACCTGAACGAGGATAATGTCCTTGGTATTCCTCTGAAGAAATAGTGTTTTGTCAATAGTACCTCTTCTATAGCCATTCTTTAACAAGAAAGTTGAAAGACGCTCATACCAAGCTCTAGGAGCCTGATGTAAACCATCGTAAAGCCCACATAAGAAGCAAAAGGCAAAAACAAACGAATGGCCTCAATCCTTGCAACCGGAGCAAAAACTTCAGTGTAGTCAATGCCCTCGATTTGAGTGTGGCCCTGTGCAACAAGCCTAGCTTTATTCCTCACGACAATTCCCCGTGCATCCTTATTGTTCTTGAGAATCCATTTGGTATTGATTGCTGTCTTTCCATCTGGTAAGTCAACCAGAACCCAAACATTCTGAAACAAGAATTGCTGCATTTCCTCCTGCATAGCCTCCACCCAACTTTGATCCTCAAGAGCATGAGAGACTGACCTAGGTTCCACCTGTGAAAGAAAACAAGCAAACAAACAGTGTTGAAAGTCCGTATGATTATTACGCTTTTGATCTTCAATATAGCTCACAAGAGCATGATGATCAAACGAGGCCTTCTTCTGCATTCTGTGTGTCTTGACAGTAGAACCAGGATCTCCAATGATTTGGGTGGTAGGGTGATCTTTGTGTAATTGCAAGACTGGATTGGAAGCTACTTCCACTTCTGGTGCCAAGTTATTGAGATCACCAACAAAGTCAGCATCATATGAAGCAGTGTTGAAAATCCCATCTACTGGTTGTTTATGAATATCATCCAGTTTGGTAGAAGACTTCTTTTGATGGTTCCCCAAATCAGAAGGACTGGAGAAACGAGTATTGGAAGCAGACTCACTAGCTGGAGTACCAGTAGGTGAAAAGCTAGCACTAGGAGCAGAAGCTGGGGTACCAGGAGCAGCTTTGTCAGTAGGCGTATCCAAGGGAAACTCAAAACCACCTTGAGCAGCTGCTGTAGTAGCTTCTTGTTGTTGTTTGATTAGAGTGTCAAGAGCTAATTGGGAATCCAGTACATCCAATGGAGTTGCATCACTAGGAGGAGTAGGAGAGACTGTGGTGGAGTAGGATGGAACCACAAAAATGTCATCCTCGTCATCTGAATCAGAAAGACTAGAAGGAACACCAGTACTAGAAGTTGCAAACACTTGTGGACCTGCAACATGGTTAGTTTTGAAACGAAAATATCCTAACGAATCACTAAGATAATCAAGATCAAAATACCATTCAGGACCCTTGCCTTGGATGTTTGACTTCTCTTCAAAATACCTGAGATTTATAGTTTCAATGATCCGCTTCGCTTGAAGATTGTAGACACGATAAGCCCGAGAGTGAGCTGAATATCCCACAATGTATCCTTCATCTGCCTTGCCATCAAACTTCCCCAAATAGTCACTAGTATTCAGAATGGTTACTGGACTCACAAAAGGCTTCAAATGAGCAATATTTGGAACTTTGCCCGTTAGAAGCTCATAAGGAGTCTTCTTGTGAGGATTGGTAATAGAAACCCTATTCAAAACATAACTTGCAGTATTAACAGCTTCTGTCCAGAACATGGTTGGAAGCTTGGAATCGGCAAGCATTGTTCTTGCTGCTTCTATTAGTGTCCTGTTCTTTCTTTCTGCCACGCCATTCTGTTAAGGAGTCCTTGCTGCACTATAATCTCTTTTGATGCCCTTAGCATTACAAAGTGCTATGAGGTCTTTATTTTTTAACTCGGTTCCATTGTCGCAACGAATACCTTTAACCTTCTTGGTCAACTGGTTCTCTATAAGGGTAATAAAATCTCTAAGATTTGAGTAGGTCTCACTCTTGGCAGCCATGAAGAACACCCACGTAAACCTGCTATATCCATCAGTTACCACCAGACAGAATTGTTTGTGGTCAATGCTCCTAATGGAAGTAGGACCAAATAAATCCATGTGTAGTAGCTGCAATGGTTCAGTAATAAGACTAAGAGCAGTAATGGCCTTGAAGGATTGATATGAGTGATTTTACTCATATCAATAGTAGCTTAAAACAATGAAATATTGCACATAATGTATCAAATATGCCTTGGATATGCTTGTTTCTTGTTTGAATGTGTGTAGGTACCAAGTTCACGAAAACCGACGAAAACCGGCACGATTTTGAAGATAAAGATCATAGAAGCCAAAATCAAGCTCGACTCTAGAGGATTTAATAAATTGTCAAGTTTATGGGCCAAGTGGGACCCACAAATGCTTATTGGGCCTGAAAAGCCCAAATATTAGATGAACATTGAATACTTGTGATACTTAGTCAAATGAAGCCCAAGATATTAGCCCATAATTCTTTCAAACACACGGATGGGATTTAAGCCCAAGCCCAAACTGAATAAAGAACAAACGAAGAGTATATGGGCTTTTAGGGTTTAACTCACATTATTGTCACATGTTTTCATTCATTTTGAATACTAAAACCGAATTCTTGTTTTCTATGTCACACACTTTTCACCATAAATAAATGATTGTTTTTTTTTTCTCATCCACTCATAACTTTATCCCACTCGTTTCCTCTCACCCACTTTCTCTCACATTAAATAAATAAACTCGATACAAACTATGTTTTCACTTTCTTCTTCATTCCATCTCACCCTAAATAACCTGCAACTTACTACTATTCACACAAACCCTAAGTTGATTAAATCATAAATTGATATGGGGCTTTTGGGCACACGTGATATTCATGTGAAGGGGAATAAAAACCCCCAATTTTAAGGAAGAGAGTGTGAGGAGGAGCTTGATACGTGGCTTAATTTCATTGGATGCAACACCTCAAATCTCCAATCCCACCAATCAGAGCCCTTAAAAGAAACACAACTAGCACACGGATGCCACGTTGGCAATCCGTGTGCTAGATTGTATCATCACAGCCATCCGATCAATAAAGAGAGAGAAGAAGGAAGATCAAGGTCCAAGATTAAGGAGGAATATTCTTCATTATATTCGGATATTCGCTCAAGGAAGCCCTTGGGGGGCTATAAATACCCCTAATTTCTAGTGTAATTTTATCCTTCTTTTACTTTTATTGTTATTCTGTCAAAATAGTTGTAGAATTAGTTCTTGTATTTTTCTTTAAATCTTGTAATTTCTTTTGAAGATTAATAAAAGATTAGTTTAATTCTTCACAAAAGTGTCTCGTTCTATTACTGTTTTAAGTTTTTATGAATAAGTTTTATTAACTGTTTTACATGAATAATAATTGAAATGTTAGATTTAAACTAATTGACAGTTTAAGTTTAATATTGTAAGTAAAAACTGGATATAATATTTTCCCTACTGGAAAATATTCACAAAAAAAGGGTGGTTCGTTTTGGTGACGTTTGATGATGATGGTGGTTTTACTTTCGGTTCATAAGCCAGCTCAGCGCTGTGCTTCGACTCAAATGTTATCTACAAAGGGTGCGTTTCGTTTTTAATTTTTGTTTGTTTAATTTATGTTTAGTTTGTATGCTGAATAATGTTTGTTAGATTTATATGTTAGAAATAAAGTTACAGATTAATTTTATATGAAATAGCATATTGATTTGTTAGTTTTATCTGTGCCGTTTATGTTTCATGTTAAAATGTTTATCTGATTTTTAAGATTGTGGTTAAGTTGGATGATTGAATTTGAGATTTAAATGGATGAGATAAATACTCTGCCATATTCTGTATATTTAGCTAAAACTGATACATAAGTTTGATTTTCTTTATGTGGAATTTTACATATCTGATTAAAAGTTGAATGAATGCAAAAGTTAATTTGGAATGCAGTTTAATATGGATTTAAGTTTAGATTAGTTTGCTATAAGAGTTATTAGGTTGATGGAGTCGTTTGCTTGATTTTCGTTGCTGAAATTTTCAGTTTTGCTAAGCCATGTTACTGAGTTGTTAACTAGTTATATTTGTTGAAGTTTTTATTGAACTTTGCTGAGTTTGATTTACTTTTGGCATTACTGTATTTGCAAACTGTTATCTGATGAATGATTTCTTTGCTAAATATAGAGATTGTGTTAAACTCAGTTTGTTTTTGGTTATGGCTTGCTGATAATCCGGCTTAGTTTGGATGTTAATTGTGCTCTGCTGATTCTTAGTTTACTTGTTTGGTTTGTTTGTTGATATTTTTGCGATTTTTGTTCAAGTAATCTACTTATCAGGATCCAATAATCTGATAAGCCCAATTAGGGTTGTGTCCTCACAGCTTTTTAGCAAATAAGCTACCATAAAGTCTCCCCTGAGACTCCTTTACTCTTCTGTCAAAAAAAGAAATTAATCCAAAAATAATGTCACTTATGGGTTTCGAACTCGAGACCTCTCCTTTGATTGTCTAGCGTGTTAGCCATCTGGGCTACATGCTATTTTGATTTTATTATCAGGAATATTATTAATATAGTGTTAGTTAGACTGTCAGATTTTGCACGTCTAGTTTAAGTAAATTAAGGTTACGTTTTTTTTAATTTAAACTTTTAAAACGTTTATATTAAATTTAAATAGGGTAATTAGTTCATTATCAATTAATTAGATTTTCTTATAGAATTAGATTTAAATAAAATTTAGTTTTAAAATAGATTAGTTTAAAAAGTAATTTTAATAAAGTTTAATTAGTTTAAAAAACTGTAATTAGATTTTTGAATAGATTAAAAGTTATTTTTATTAAATAGATTTATTTTTATAAATTTTGAATTAGATTAATTATTAAATAGTGTTTTAATTTTTAAGTAGTTAATAGAGTGTAGAATTTAAAAATAGCGGGGTTTACGATTCATGCACTTTAAGTTTATCTTAAATAGCTTAAAATTTGTAGATTTTAATTGTAGTTTAAAAACCGAAAACCAATTCAAATCGATTGTCCAAATCAAAACAAAACGTCTCAAATTCATAAGATCTTCGTGTACAACGAACTCGACTCACTCACGTGTTTAATTGAATTCGTCATTGGTATTATTAGATTATTACTTTTTCCTAAAGGTAATTTTCTAATTTACCCTATAACGTATCAAATTATCACTATACACATCACGACACACCAAAGATTTTGGCGCCGCTGCCGGGGATCTTGTGTACGATTCGCTTTTGTGGAGATTTATTGATAGTGGATTTGAAGACCTTTTCCGTCCTCAGAAAGTTTGTTATTTTTCTATTATATAGTATGTATCGTTTTCCTCGTTTTTTGTGAATAATATATTGTATTACGTAGAACAATAATTTTAAATACTTTTCAAATAAGCCTTAGTTGGGATTTCATCACCTAGCTATTGTATTCGAATCCAAAACAAAAATAAAGGCAAAATAGATAAATACTAATAAGAAGTTTGAACTCGATTTATACAAACTATAAGGTGGGTATAAGGCGACGTGCTATAAAAGGCCGTCTAAGGAAAAAGGTTTTTAAGTGCTTTGTGCCACCTCGTTTCCCCGCTTGCTTGTGCGTATATTGAGAGGGACAACCTATTATTGGTTTGCCGACTCAAGTAGTAATAAATCTTATTTTTGTTGTTTACTTATTGAACCTCGAGACGTTTAGGTTTTCACCTATCATTTCAAAGTCGACCGAGGGTAATTTACTTCCATAGTAGTTATCCTTATTCCTTGTTTTTTATCGATCATTATTGATTGAGCAATACCAAATAAAATACCAAAAATAATCTTCTTCTTGTCTAAATTCTTTTCTTCAGTCCTCTAAATTCTCGTCTTTGTTGTGTATGCAATTACGTTCTTCTCGTCTTGTGATTGATTTTAATAGGCTTGAATATATTCCTCGTAGAAATAGAAATCGTCAACAACGAATAGTGGAACCCGAGCTTCCACCTATTGTTGTAGAGATGGCCGATAACCGAACAATGGAGGAATTGCTCCGTGCACCCACCGAAGGGTATGGGGAAGAAATCGTTGTACCGGCTATTTTGGCGGATCATTTTGAGATTAAGACGGGTCTTTTATCGCTCACTCGTGCCGACCAATTTCGTGGCAATGAGACCGATAGCCCGCATTCTCACATTCGGAATTTTAATCGAATTACCTCGACTCTCAAGTTTAGAGATGTGCCGAATGACGTGATTAAGCTCATGCTTTTTCCGTACTCGCTCGAGGGTAATGCTAAGCTTTGGTATGAGAAAGAACCACCAGGTTCAATTCTAACTTGGGATGATTTAGTGTCAAAGTTTATGAATTATTTCTTTCCACCATCCAAAACAACACACTTTAAGAACGAAATCACTAGATTTGAACAAAAAGTGCATGAATCGTTTGGGGTTGCATGGGAAAGATTTAAAGATTTGTTAAGACAATGTCCACACCACGGTTTCTCGGAATTGCATCAAATTAATACTTTCTATAATGGGCTAAATATGATTGAACAAGATTCTTTAAATGCCGCCGCGGGTGGTAATCTTTTAAGAAAAACTCTGAGAGACGCGTGGAGAATAATTGAGTATAAGTCTAGAGCATAATATTCACGAAACACACCGGTTGTTTCCAATGTGAATTCATCTAATATCGAGATTGCTAGATTGGACTCTAAAATTGACACGCTTTTGAATGAGATTAGGAAGAATCCTCATGGATCGATTAATATGGTTGAGAATGTTTGTGTATCATGTGGTGGAGCACATCCTAATTATGCTTGTTTAAACGCGGGGTTTGATCAAGATAGTGCTTTTGCCGCGACGGGAACTTATGGCTCCAACGGTCAAGTTCCTCGTCAAAATCATGTTGCTCCACCGGGTTTTCCACCGGTTCAAAATAGGTACAACAATGGAAACAATGGGAATAATTTTAACCGTGGTAACCAAGGGAATTTTAATCAAGGAAATGGGTTTAATGCTAATCAAAACAATCAAGGTTTTTAAGGGAATAATCAAAATGATTTTTCAAGTTACATCAAGTCAAATGAGGCAAATATGAAAGCTTTTCAAAATAACATTCAAGGGCAAATTAATACTTTGAAACTCGATTTTCAAAATACGACTAAAGGGCAAAACAATAAGATTGAGCTTAATCAACAAAGGCTAGAGCAAAACCAAGATCGTATGCAACAAAATTTGGAACAAGGTCAAAACAAATTACTTTCGATGTTTGAATCCTTAATGAGTTAACCTTCCTCGTCTTCGGGTGGCTTACCTAGTAACACCATTCCAAACCCGAAGGGTGAGATGAAAGCTATAACCACACGTAGTGGGAAAGCTTTAGACGGACCTTCGCTTCCACATGTGAGTACCTCTACGGTGAGGGAAGTGGAGCAAGAACCCGAGGTGGTTAAAGAAAAGGAAATTCCGATTCCACCAAAGGTAAACCAATTGCCTAATCCGGAACCCGAGCTTCCGAAGACTAAACCCACACTACCCTACCCTTCGAGACTCAACCAAGAGAAGCTCCGCGAAAAGTCCAATGCTCAAATGGCAACTTTTTTCGAGATGTTTAAGAATCTTCATATTAATGTTAGTTTCGCGGATGCATTGCTTTACATGCCTAAGTTTGCTTCGACTATTAAGAGATTGATGAATGATAAAGGGAAATTGGTTGAAGTGTCTACATCTTTAGATGCTAATTGTTCTGCGGTTCTTACACAAAAGCTTCCCAAAAAGCTTAGAGACCCGGGCAAGTTTGTGATACCATGTGATTTCCCTAATATGGAAGAATGCTTAGTTTTATCCGATCTTGGTGCTAGCATTAATTTGATGCCTCTTTCCGTGTGGAAAAGGTTATCACTTCCCGAGCTTACACCTACTAAGATGACTCTCGAGCTAGCGGATCGATCGATCGCCTTACCAAAAGGTATAGCCGAGGACGTGTTTGTCAAGGTAGGGAAACTCGTCTTTCCAACGGACTTTGTGGTTTGCGATTATCCCGAAGATTCTCGTGTACCACTAATTTTAGGAAGACCGTTTTTTATGACGGCTAGTGCTTTAGTTGACATGAAAGCGGGGAAATTGACCTTAAGAGTTGATGAAGAACATATCACATTTGATATTGGTCATATCTCTAAATTTTCTTCCAAGTATTACGAGGAATCAATTAATCAAATTGATTTGATTGATGTTACTTGTGAAGAATATTCTCAAGAAGTTCTTGGATTCTCGGCTTCTTCTAAGAGTGGCAATCCCACTTCTTCGAATCCTCTTATCTCTTCGGCTAAGCCTTCACTTACTCCATTTGAGGGAGGTGACTTCGTTCTTGAAGAGCTTGAGAATAATGGATATTCAAAAATCGAAAAGGAAATTGATGATTACCTTAGCACACCGTTTGATCCTAGTGAGTTTGATAGTGAGAATTTTGATCCCGAGGGAGATATTGCGTTGATTGAAAAATTGTTGAATATGGATCCTTTTGAATCACCACCTATGGATTTAAAAGTTGTGAATGAAAATGAGACTAAAGTGAAAACATCTATTGAGGAAGCACCCGAATTAGAACTTAAGGAATTACCCACTCATTTGGAGTATGCTTTTCTTGAAGGAACGGATAAGTTACCGGTGATTATTGCTAAGGGATTAAAGGAAAATGAAAAGGATGAGCTTATTAAAATGCTTAAGAAACATAAACGGGCAATTGCATGGAAAATCTCCGACATTAAGGGTATAGATCCCAAATTTTGTACTCATAAAGTTCTAATGAAGGATGATTATAAACCCGCTATCCAAAATCAAAGAAGGGTCAATCCAAAGATTCATGAGGTGATCAAAAAGGAAGTCACTAAACTTCTAGACGCCGGAATGATCTACCCTATCTCGGATAGTCCATGGGTTAGCCCCGTGCATTGTGTTCCAAAGAAAGGAGGAATGACGGTTGTTACTAATGAGGATAATGAATTGATTCCTACTAGACTTGTGACCGGTTGGCGTGTTTGTATTGATTATATGAAACTTAATGATGCCACTAGGAAGGATCATTTTCCATTACCTTTTATGGATCAAATGTTAGAGAGATTAGCGGGGAATGAATTCTATTGCTTTTTGGATGGATTTTCCGGCTATTTCCAAATCCCCATTGACCCTCGTGATCAAGAAAAGACCACATTCACTTGTCCTTATGGAACATTTGCCTATCGTCGCATGCCTTTTGGACTATGCAATGCTCCGGGGACGTTCCAAAGGTGCATGATGGCCATTTTCCATGATATGATCGAGAAAACCATGGAAGTCTTCATGGATGACTTTTCGGTTTTTGGGGAATCCTTCACTTCATGTCTCTCTAACTTAGAAAGAATGTTGCAACGTTGTGAGGAAACTAATCTTGTGCTTAATTATGAGAAATGTCACTTCATGTGCAAAGAGGGAATTGTGTTAGGACATAAGATCTCTAAGGCCGGTATTGAGGTTGATAGGGCTAAAATCGACGTGATTGCCAAATTGCCTCCACCCACCACCGTTAAGGGAGTAAGGAGTTTTCTCGGCCATGCCGGCTTCTATCGTCGTTTTATACAAGACTTCTCTAAGATAGCTCGGCCTATGACCCATCTTTTGGAAAAAGAGACTCCTTTCATCTTTTCGGATGAGTGTATTCAAGCTTTTGAGATGCTTAAAAAGAAGTTAACCGAATCTCCAATCTTAGTTGCCCCGGATTGGGATCTACCTTTTGAAATTATGTGTGATGCTAGTGATTATGCGGTAGGTGCGGTTTTGGGGCAACGTAAGCTAAAACACTTCTTGCCTATACACTATGCAAGTAAGACTATGACGGATGCTCAAACAAAGTACACTACAACGGAAAAGGAGTTACTTGCCGTTGTGTATGCTTTTGAAAAGTTTAGACCATATCTCGTCTTGTCTCAAACCATAGTGTATACGGACCACTCGGCTATCAAATATCTTCTTAATAAACAAGATGCTAAGCCGAGGTTGCTCCGGTGGATTCTCCTCCTTCAAGAATTTAATGTCAAAATTCTAGACAAGAAAGGAGCCGAGAATCTCGCGGCCGATCATTTATCTCGACTTGAGAATCCTCACCAAAGTGATCGAGAGAACAAGGAAATCAATGAAACATTTCCTCTCGAGACGCTTGGTATGATTGCTTTTCGTGGTGATGATAGTACCCCATGGTTTGCGGACATCGCAAATTACCATGCGGGGAAGTTTGTGATCAAGGGTATGTCGTCCCAACAAAAACGAAAGTTTTTCAAGGATATTTTCTATTACTTTTGGGACGACCCCTATTTGTTTCGTGTATGCGCGGATCAAGTGATTCGTAGGTGCGTGTTTGGCAAAGAAGCTCAAGATATCCTTAAATCTTGTCATGAGGGACCCACCGGGGGACATCATGGTGCTAACGCCACCGCGAAAAAAGTCTTTGATGCCGGCTTCTTTTGGCCTTCCATATATCGTGATGCCCAAGACTTGATCAAGACTTGTGATGCTTGTCAATGTCAAGGAAAGAACTCACAAAGGGATGAAATGCCTCAAAACATTATCCAAGTTTGTGAGATCTTTGACATGTGGGGGATCGATTTTATGGGGCCGTTTCCATCTTCGAAAGGAAACAAATACATTCTCGTAGCCGTGGACTATTTGTCTAAATGGGTTGAAGCTAAGGCTTTGCCCACGAATGATGCTCGAGTTGTGGTGAAATTTTTGAAACAACTTTTTGCTAGGTTTGGAACTTCGCGGGCTATTATAAGTGATCGTGGGACCCATTTTTGTAATGAACAATTTGAAAAAGTTCTAAAGAAATATGGTGTCACTCATCGACTTTCTACGGCTTATCACCCTCAAACGAGTGGTCAAGTGGAGGTTTCAAACCGAGCTCTTAAAAGGATTTTGGAGCATTCTATTGGGGAAAATCGCACTTCATGGTCGGATATATTGGACGATGCATTGTGGGCTTTCCGTACGGCTTACAAGACGCCAATTGGTTGTACACCATTTAGGTTGGTCTACGGAGAAGCATGCCACTTGCCAATTGAACTCGAACATAAGGCGTATTGGGCTCTTAAGCATTGTAACTTTGATTTGAGGACCGCGGGTGATCATCGCAAGGTTCAATTAAATGAACTAAGTGAATTAAGGGATCAAGCTTATGAAAATTCTTTGATCTACAAAGAGAAGACTAAGAGGATTCATGACTCTAAGATCAAAAACCGCATTTTCAATGTTGGTGATCAAGTCCTCTTACTCAACTCTAGACTTAAGATTTTCTCAGGCAAGCTTAAATCCCGTTGGTCCGGACCATTCACCATTGCACAAGTTTTCCCTTATGGTACCGTTGAGCTATCTCAAAAAGACGGGCCTAACTTTAAGGTGAATGGTCATCGTGTGAAACATTACTTTGGAGGGGACATACCTACGGAGGTTGTCCCGGATCTTCAAACTTTCCCTAAGGACCAATGAATGCGGGGATCGAGTCGAGCTCATGACTCGGTTAACAAAAATGAGGTGCCTTGTGGGGGAGTCCCATACATTCTATCTTCTTTCTATTTTCTAACACCTAATAAGGCTTGATCTTTCAAGCTCGTGTTCGTGATTTGTTGTGATCTTAGGTATGACCCTAATATTTGAAGACTCTCGTGTTCGGTTTTTGCCGGTCCACTTGATCTTCCATTCTTTGAATGCCAAAAGGGGCACACTTTCTTACCCTTGATTTTTATCGACTAACGTTTTATCTTGAGGCATAATTAATAAACGGCTTATAGATTTGCGCGCTCTTTCCATGCTAGGAGTTTGCATTAGACTCTTCGTGTGTTAGCAAGGGGGTGTTACTTTTGAGCTAAGAAACATTGAGGACAATGTTTGGTTTTAGCATGGGGGAGTCAATCGATATAATCGCTTGCAATTGCTTTTGTCATGTCCAAACGTGGTTTTTCTCATTTTTCAATAAAATTTTAAATTTTTAGTGTTGTTTTTTAAGTTTTAATAAAGAAAATAAGTGTTTTTGACACGAATGTAAGCTTTCAATAAGAATAGTTTTTGACTCGACTCGGTTTTTAACCTTAGCTTTTCCTTAACATATTTGAATTAAGTTTTGCTAGGCTATTATGTAGGGAGCTTTAAAACGCGAAAGTCTTAATTCATACGAGTTAAGAACAAGAACTTTCGCAAGCTCCTATAATTGATCCTAGAAAGTCGTCTATCAAGGGGACTTTAAAACGCAAATTCTAAAACTTGCAAAAGTATAAGAAGATGCAAGATCCTATAGATGAATTGAAAACCCAAAACTTTGATTTAATAGGCTAAGTATCTATTGATTTCACATTTTTTTTGAAATTTTACAATATGGAGAACAAGAGATGATAGAGCCAATTATAAGTTTGGTATTCTTTCGGGAAATTATGTGAGTTAATTATGAGTCTATTCTCCCATCGCTTGTTAATAAATGTTAATTGCAATAAATAAGGTTGAACGATTTGAAAAGTTACTTAGCTTCTAGCCCAAGATCGTTTAAAAGTTGCTCGGTATGGATAAGAGTTCAGAGCCAAGGCATAACTTATTGAAGCGGGATGCGAAGATTGGCGAGTCCAAAAAGGTCCTAACAAGACATGAGGGCTATGTTTTATTGCTAAAGATCTCAAGTGATGTGAAGAATCATTTATCGAAAATCAATATGAAGGATCGAGACACACGACGTAAAGCAAAATACTCCCAAAAAGTCATGGAGAAGTCTATCCAAAAAGACCATAATAAGGTATGAGGATAAATGAAGCCAAGTCCAAAAAGGAGGCGGATCGTTGTTAATCAAAATCCCAAATAAAGATTGGAGAAAAATGAAGAAGTCGTGGTCCAAGTATGAATCTCTCAAAACTTCAAGTGAAGAAATTACTATATGAAGAGAAGACCATTATTTCATGAACGTCTCTCAAGGTTTGAAGTATAAAGTCATTGCCAAATATCGGTCCGAGAAAGGTCTCAAATCGCGAAGCAAGTTATGCCAAGATATGAACTTTATGAGATCCCGAGAAGCAGTTTTAAAAGATTTTGTCCTTTAGCTAACTATTGATTAAATCGTTCACTTTATTTCCGGCCTAATAAATTATCGAAATAAGTCAACAATGCATCCTCGTGATCATTCAAGACAACAATAAAATAAAAGAGATACACATAGGGATAAGGGAGTCTAAGTGATTAATTAGCCCACATGAGTTCGTGTTAGTCTACCAACTTATAACAACAATGATCTTGTTTTTGCACTTGGCATGGAAAAGTGAAAAGTCTAGGACGATGAATCTATTTGAGTTTTTTTATCCTTAAAGTTATTTTATGTCTTTGCAAAATAAAGTGTCTTAAGTTGAATAATGGTGTAGTTCATAGTTTTATTTTATCATTGCGTGAGGACACGGCAATTGCTTAGCAAGGGGGAGTTTGATATGAGTGATTTTACTCATATCAATAGTAGCTTAAAACAATGAAATATTGCACATAATGTATCAAATATGCCTTGGATATTCTTTTTTCTTGTTTGAATGTGTGTAGGTACCAAGTTCACGAAAACCAACGAAAACCGGCACGAGTTTGAAGATAAAGATCATAGAAGCCAAAATCGAGCTCGACTCTAGAGGATTTAATAAATTGTCAAGTTTATGGGCCAAGTGGGACCCACAAATGCTTATTGGGCCTGAAAAGCCCAAATATTGGATGAACATTGAATACTTGTGATACTTAGCCAAATGAAGCCCAAGATATTAGCCCATAATTCTTTCAAACACACGGATGGGATTTAAGCCCAAGCCCAAACTGAATAAAGAACAAACGAAGAGTATATGGGCTTTTAGGGTTTAACTCACATTGTTGTCACACATTTTCATTCATTTTGAATATTAAAACCGAATTCTTGTTTTCTATGTCACACACTTTTCACCACAAATAAATGATCGTTTTTTTCTCTCATCCACTCATAACTTTATCCCACTCGTTTCCTCTCACCCACTTTCTCTCACATTAAATAAATAAACTCGATACAAACTATGTTTTCACTTTCTTCTTCATTCCATCTCACCCTAAATAACCTGCAACTTACTACTATTCACACAAACCCTAAGTTGATTAAATCATAAATTGATATGGGGCTTTTGATCACACGTGGTATTCACGTGAAGGGGAATAAAAACCCCCAATTTTAAGGAAGAGAGTGTGAGGAGGAGCTTGATACGTGGCTTAATTTCATTGGATGCAACACCTCAAATCTCCAATCCCACCAATCAGAGCCCTTAAAAGAAACACAACTAGCACACGGATGCCACGTTGGCAATCCGTGTGCTAGATTGTATCATCACAGCCATCCGATCAATAAAGAGAGAGAAGAAGGAAGATCAAGGGCCAAGATTAAGGAGGAATATTCTTCATAATATTCGGATATTCGCTCAAGGAAGCCCTTGGGGGGGCTATAAATACCCCCAATTTCTAGTGTAATTTTATCCTTCTTTTACTTTTATTGTTATTCTGTCAAAATAGTTGTAGAATTAGTTCTTGTATTTTTCTTTAAATCTTGTAATTTCTTTTGAAGATTAATAAAAGATTAGCTTAATTCTTCACAAAAGTGTCTCGTTCTATTACTGTTTTAAGTTTTTATGAATAAGTTTTATTAACTGTTTTACATGAATAATAATTGAAATGTTAGATTTAAACTAATTGATAGTTTAAGTTTAATATTGTAAGTAAAAACTGGATATAATATTTTCCCTACTAGAAAATATTCACAAAAAAAAGGGTGGTTCGTTTTGGTGACGTTTGATGATGATGGTGGTTTTACTTTCGGTTCATAAGCCAGCTCAGCGCTGTGCTTCGACTCAAAGGTTATCTACAAAGGGTGCGTTTCGTTTTTAATTTTTGTTTGTTTAATTTATGTTTTGTTTGTATGTTGAATAATGTTTGTTAGATTTATATGTTAGAAATAAAGTTACAGATTAATTTTATATGAAATAGCATATTGATTTGTTAGTTTTATCTGTGCCGTTTATGTTTCATGTTAAAATGTTTATCTGATTTTTAAGATTGTGGTTAAGTTGGATGATTGAATTTGAGATTTAAATGGATGAGAAAAATACTCTGCCATATTCTGTATATTTAGCTAAAACTGATACATAAGTTTGATTTTCTTTATATGGAATTTTACATATCTGATTAAAAGTTGAATGAATGCAAAAGTTAATTTGGAATGCAGTTTAATATGGATTTAAGTTTAGATTAGTTTGCTATGAGAGTTATTAGGTTGATGGAGTCGTTTGCTTGATTTTCGTTGCTGAAATTTTTAGTTTTGCTAAGCCATGTTACTGAGTTGTTAACTGGTTATATTTGTTGAAGTTTTTATTGAACTTTGCTGAGTTTGATTTACTTTTGGCATTACTGTATTTGCAAACTGTTATCTGATGAATGATTTATGTGCTAAATATAGAGATTGTGTTAAACTCAGTTTGTTTTTGGTTATAGCTTGCTGATAATCCTGCTTAGTTTGGATGTTAATTGTGCTCTGCTGATTCTTAGTTTACTTGTTTGGTTTGTTTGTTGATATTTTTGCGATTTTTGTTCAAGTAATCTACTTATTAGGATCCAATAATCTGATAAGCCCAATTAGGGCTGTGTCCTCACAGCTTTTTAGCAAATAAGCTACCATAAAGTCTCCCCTGAGACTCCTTTACTCTTTTGTCAAAAAAAAAGAAATTAATCCAAAAATAATGTCACTTATGGGTTTCGAACTCGAGACCTCTCCTTTGATTGTCTAGCGTGTTAGCCATATGGGCTACATGCTATTTTGATTTTATTATCAGGAATATTATTAATATAGTGTTAGTTAGACTGTCAGATTTTGCATGTCTAGTTTAAGTAAATTAAGGTTACGTTTTTTTTAATTTAAACTTTTAAAACGTTTTTATTAAATTTAAATAGGGCAATTAGTTCATTATCAATTAATTAGATTTTCTTATACAATTAGATTTAAATAAAATTTAGTTTTAAAATAGATTAGTTTAAAAAGTAATTTTAATAAAGTTTAATTAGTTTAAAAAAGTGTAATTAGATTTTTAAATAGATTAAAAGTTATTTTTATTAAATAGATTTATTTTTATAAATTTTGAATTAGATTAATTATTAAATAGTGTTTTAATTTTTAAGTAGTTAATAGAGTGTAGAATTTAAAAATAGCAGGGTTTACGATTCATGCACTTTAAGTTTATCTTAAATAGCTTGAAATTTGTAGATTTTAATTGTAGTTTAAAAACCGAAAACCAATTCAAATCGATTGTCCAAATCAAAACAAAACGTCTCAAATTCATAAGATCTTCGTGTACAACGAACTCGACTCACTCACGTGTTTAATTGAATTCGTCATTGGTATTATTAGGTTATTACTTTTTCCTAAAGGTAATTTTCTAATTTACCCAATAACGTATCAAATTATCACTATTCACATCACGACACACCAAGGATGCTTTGTGTTGTTTGCCTTTGCTGCAAGCAATACAATTTATATCATTCCTAAACGACTTGGGAGGTAAACCAGAGACCAGATTCAGATTTGCAAGTTTTTTGAATGGTCTTGAAGTTCACATGCCCCATCCTTCTGTGCCATTGAGTGGCTTCATCTTCTGAGGCTTTAGCAACCAGACATGCTAGTTGACCAGTAGGGTTGACTTCATTCAGCTTGATGCTATATAGATTGTGTCTTCTAGGGATTCTGAGCAGAACCTGTGAGTCATCCGGAAGCTGAAAGTCTTTGGAGAGCACAAGTGCATCAGTATCCATGAAGAGAACAAACTGCTTCTTGTCACAAATCTGAGAGACAGATATCAAGTTGAAGTTTTGAAGTGCTTCCCCGGCAGCGGCGCCATTTGAAATTGTGTATAATGCAGTTCGTTTTTCTTAGTTCTTGCTAATTGAAAGTCCTAACAATATCAGGTTTTTAACTGTTTTTGGTTGTTAATATTTTTTGGATATTCTATTTGCTAATTCAAACAATGCCTTGCAAAACTGAAAAATATTATCTACTTATATGTAAAACATCGTGCAAATACCAAATTTTCATTCAAGTAAAATTCAAAATGTAAATTTTACAACTAAAAGGACTGAAAATGTAAATTCTATGAAAATTAAATGCTAAAAGTATAAAACTAACAAGTGCAAGGACTGAAAATGTCAAAACAGCAAACTATAAGGACTGAACTTGAAAACTATGTAACAAACTAACCAATTCATAACAATTTCCAAAACTTGCTAATTGAATTCTAACAACTTTCAAACTTGAAGGACTTGTTTAGTGCAAACCCTAAAAAGGTGTAAGTTTAGCCAGGTTTGAAACCAATTTAACACACTAGGGACTAAATGGCAATTTTGAAAAGATTTTAAGCAAAAACGGGTTACAATGACAAATAAGCTCGTTTGAGCTTATTTCTCAACCAAAATCAGTCAAACCAGATTCAAAATGCTTAAAATTCAAAATAAGCTAGGTCTGTAAGAAGAATTTGGCTGAAAGTGTCTAATAAGCAAATAAGCACTTCCCAATAAGCACTTAATAAGCCCTACAAGAATCTAGACATGCACAATTAGCTTTTTGTACTGAAACTGATTAAAGAGCTCAAAACATGAACGGGAAATCAAGTCATATCAAAAATCATCAATTAATAAGCCTAGAAATTGAAATAAGCTGAATTTGGCTTATGTTGACCAAGCGTTGACCAAGATTTTTTCCAAAAAGCTGAAATTCTCAAAAATCAACCACCAACACCTACTAAGTGATATTGTGAAATAAAATTGCCAAGTTTGTGAAGTGGATTAAGAGATTTGAAAAATCAGTTTTCATTTACAGAAACTTGCCTTTCCTCAAGTGTTCAGAATTTTGCTTATTTCTATCTGCTTAATGAAAACTATACAAAAAGCTTATGGACTTTGAAACTTCATAATGTGACCTACAAATGAGAACTGGTTTGGCAAGATTTCATCAAGAATTCAACAAATGCAAGCCAAATGAATTTGACAACTTTTTAGAGCAAATCTGACTGAAAATGGACCCAAACTTTTTACATGCCAATTGCCTCTTTGACTTTAAATTTGACTTGAAAAGGACTCAAAACACTTAGTTATCACCTTGTGACTGGAAATGAACATTTACTTGCCAAAAACCAACACTTGAAATCAAAAACCAGTTAAAGAAAAACACTCATTAACTGAACTTTAAGGAAATTTTGCAAAGACTTTTTAAGCACCAGTTTAAGCTGGATGAAAAGCTATAGCAACCTGAATTCAGTGATTAAAAAGAGATGTATTTAAGCTAGATGCAAACAATGATCACTACTAGAACTCAAATAAGGAAGTAAGTCTAAAAATGACTGAATAAGGCTATAAGCTAGAACAAAATCCAAATCAATAAGCAGATAAGCAACACTTAAGCTACAAACTACTAGAATCAAGTAAAGATCAATCTAAACAGGTTTTATCATGCATACACCAAAGATTTAAGCTAGGAATTGAGCATGCATTTGCAATTTTAGTGGAACCAAAACAAGAGGCATTTGAACCTTGTGAAGGAACCTTTGAGCAGTAGAGGAGTGATGTACTCTCTATTCTAGTGCTAACCACCACCTTAGCACTAGATTCACTTATCTACAATCAACAAACAGCTACTCATCAAATAGAATCATCAAAATGGCTTGAAATCATCTCATATGCTATGGATTTGGACTGAAATCAATCAAACAGCTACTTTCTTCAATCAAAGTCAGTTATGATCAATGAATGATCATAACAAACTCAATTCAGCAACAATAGTATCAATGGAAGCAAGGAATGAACAGTAAAGATGAGGAGAAGTATTAGCGGGAAAAGTAGAATTTGAATTTTATTGATGGAAATTTGTTACAAAGCTGTTAAAAAGGTAACTAACTGACTAACTAACTCAAGAGTGTGTCAAACTCTTGAGTAGTTTAGCTAAAAAGGAAAATGATGAGAGAAAATGTAAATGTGTGTGTTTTCACACTTACAACTACACACTAGAAATGAAAACCTAGCAGGCTATTTATAGACTTGAGAAGGAGATTTGTTGGGGTTGGTGACGTGTTGGGACCAATCCCAGGTCTCCACGTGTCGAAATTCTGCTCCATTGAATTTGCAGGTATGAACATGAATTGGGGTTTCTTGATTGAGTTGATTTCTTGTTAATTGATCATGACCAATGGATTCGTCTCTCAAAAATAAGCAATTTTGATGTTTATAACTTTCCATGAAATCCACTCTAGCTTCAAATCGTTCCTAGCAAATTTTGATAGTTTGAAGATGACACGTGTCAAGCTTTGAATGGCTGAAACTAGTGCACACGGATTGCACTGTTGTGATACTCTCATTAATTGATGGCGGCAGTAGTGGATAATAAATGCCATTATGTGGCAATCCATGTCCTTAATTCTTTGGCTTCTCATTGGACAATAACTCTTTCACATGGATCACTTGTATTATCTTTACATTTATGGCAGAAATCACCCCTTAACTTTGGCAGATTGCATTTAAAGGCTAGCAACTTCATTTCTTTGGCATTTTTAGTCCTTCAAACTTCATCCTTGAGCAAAAATGATCCTTTGACTGAGTTGACTTGAATGTTGACCAAATTTGACTATGATCTTGACTTTTACAATATTTACACTTTGGTCCTTCAACTTTGGCAGATTGTCAAGATAGGTCCTTGTACTTCAAAGTCTTGTCACTTTTGATCCTTCTTTGTCTTTTTCATCAAATTAAGCTTGATTATTCCTTGTTTGCTTGAAAATGCATCCTTTTACCTACACAAGTGTACACAAACACAAACATACCACATAACACTGTTTTTACAAGATAAATTGGTATTTTGCTTCATGTTTTAGGGTTATTTGTTGATAAATTGATATGAGTTTTAGCTCATATCAGGCGTCTTAATCGTTCCTTTGCCAGTGATCCTGCCTTCTCCTCCACCAAAATAGACCTTGCCGCCTTGAAATGGTACAAAGTTAGAGAGAAGACTTTTATTTCCTGTCATGCTCCTGGAGCAACCACTATCAACAATGCCTAAACTAGGATCTTGGTATGGAGTAACCTACAACAACAAGATAATAAAAATGCAAAAGTTAGTGTCTTAAGGGGACCCAAACCTTTTCAGGTTTGAGCCTGCCTTGTGGATCTTTAGTAGAGAGCCAAGAAGATTGATGAGATCCACCGTTGTTCCTTGGTTGCCTATGCATCATATGGGTATTATTGGTTGACCAAGAATAACTTGCTGAGGGCTTAACAGCAGTTCCCAGACTTCCCAAACCAAAATATATGTGGTCTAAATTATGTGGATAAATTGGATTAAAATTCTGAAGATAGTTACTGGTGTTTCTATTTGTTGTTAATCCAATGTTTCTCCAATGATTAGAAGTTAATGGAGAGGACATTCTAGAAGAAGAAAACGATTGAGCACTAGGATTGAGTCTTCTAGAAGTATATGGGGCAGCTCCTGGTGTACTAGGAGCAGGAAATGCATGATTAACAGAAGCATGTGTGTCATAAAAATCACAATCTTTAATTAAATGAAATGCACTTCCACAAACAAAACATGTTTTAATAGACCTTTTATTAGAATGATATTGTTTCATACTGCCAACATTATTACACACAATTCTAGGAGAAACATTCTTCCTAGGACGCAATAAACTAGGACCAAACACACTTGACTTAACAGCAATTCTTTCTTCACACACCCTAGCACCAGTAGCAGCATGATCATTCGACTTGGAACTCGTAGGTCTTGACTCTTCACTTGAATCACTTGATGCAGAGTCGATGGCTTTGTCACTGAAAGTACACGAGAAAAAGTCATTAGAATTAGTAGAACTTTTTGGGGACTCATGCATCTGTGATCCATCCAAGTCATTATGCCAAGAAGTGGGCATAAAAGTTCCAGTAAGAGGGGGAGGGACAGCATGCATTTCTGCTGCTGGTTTAAACCTATTGTAACTAGGTTGTCCCTCTTCCTCTTTGTCGGCATCAAAGACACTCGAAAAGGATAAATCAAACACATCTTCTGAATCAATATACTTATCAAATCCTAACCCTCTTTTAGTCCTACCAGACATACTGCTATCAACTAATTTTGAAAGATTTTTAGGTGCCTTTTGCCATTTTTCAAATCTCAACATTGTAGCATCTAATTTTTCTTGCATCTCCTGTTTTTCTTTAATACTGGCATCTTTTACCTTTTCTGTATATTTAAGCATATTAGTTGTGTTTTCTAAATCAATGCTTAGTATCCTAATTTTATCCTCATACTCTCGTTGAGTATCTTGAAGCCACCTCTTTTGTTGTTCCAATGTGTTTAATGAAGCCTTATAGGCTTGAACCTCTAAAAAATGTTTATCATTTAGATCATTTACTTCATTAAATTGGGACAACAATTCTGAGTATTTATCATGACAACTAAGAGGACAATGTTGTACCTGAGGTGAGATGCCCATAAGAGCAAACTCGTCCGCTTCTTCTACATCAGATAGATTCCCAGCAATCATTGCAAACACGTCAGTCGAGGATTCAGCTGATTCCAGAGTGGAAGCCTGATGATCATTCCAGTTGACCATAGAGTCAATAGATACCAGTGCCTTCTTGTCATCTTTACCTCCTGAACCTTAAAAGCTGAGTACCTGCTCTTCTCCTGGTCATTCTTGCTAGGGCATTCCCTTGCAAAGTGACCTTGTTGCTGGCAGTTATAGCATCGAACCTTGCTTCTGTCGAATCTTGCTGGCTCCCGTGGGTTGTAATTGAATTTTCGACCTGCTTTCTTCTCAAACTTGTGAACCCTAAGAGTGAGCATGGCCATCTGCCATTTAAGATCCATTTCATCTAGGTCAAGTTTATCGACCTGTTTGAAGTCATCAAAAGCAAGTTGTTGTTGAGCATCGACATCAGCCACAAAAGAATGAAGAACGGCTTCTACCATACTACCAGACTTGGCAGTAGGATCAGGAGCAGAAGTATGCTGAAAAGTATGTTGAGAGGACACAGTATTGCTTGGGCTACTAGCATATGACATGGGATTGGATGCCATAGAACTCACAAAGGCAGAATTAGCAGGAGTGGGAAAAGAGTCACTTGTATATCCTCTCACATGAGGTTCAAAAGTTCTGAGCTTACGAAATAAATCATCAAAGTTGAGATAGTCAAGCCCACCTTTGGCTTTGAGAGAGATCACCACCTGACCATGAGTAGGGTAAGGATTTAAGAAACCTTGCATTAATATCACCATCGTCTGGCTTTGAACGAAGTTGATTCAATTGGCTCAATATCTTTTGAAACTTGTCATACCCTTGATGTAAACCTTCAGTTTCTGAGATTTTGAATTCTGTGAATTCATCTCTCAGCATGGATCTTCGCATTTTCTTGGACTCCTCATTCCTACCAAACCTTGCTTTAATACCATTCCAGATCTCTCTGGCATCATCCAAATGGTAGAAGTCACCCATGTGATCATCAGGAAGAGATTGAATCAAAATTTTTTTTGCTTTGACCTCCTTCTGAAGAGCTATGATTTCGTCATGAGATTTAGGGTCAAGAAGAGTAATATTACCATTCTTGTCTCTTCCAGTTAGCTTCCTGCTGTTCCCATTCAGAATAATCTTCCAAAGGTCTTGATCAGTATTGGTGATCCACCATTCCATCTTCATTGCCCAACTATCATATTCATCCTTTTTCAGAAGAGGGAATTTACCATTCGTGTTGGAAACCGTAGCAACGATCTGCTGAGGTTGCACAATTTTAGGAGTGCTGTTTTCTCCTGTTTGAGTAGAAGGTGAGGCAGACATGATAAAACAAAAATGTCAGTAATAAGAAAACTTGATTCTTCTTGTATATAGACCCTCCTAGTCTACCTATTACATACCTCCTAGTCTACCTATTACATTTAATTATACCAATGGTCCTAACAGATACCAATACCTTCGATGATTCCAAATCCACAACTGCGTATTGCAAGCATATGATTCCAAATCCCCAGCCGCGTATCCCCATTATGCTCGCAGTCAAATCCGATATATATGCTTGTAAGTTGATCTAATCTAAGTCTAATAATTTTTTTATGAATAGTCTGATGATTTGATTATCGTTTAATTTGTTTGTTTTAAATATGTGGATAATCTTTCAATTTGTTTGATATTTCAAATTTTGAATCCCCAATTAAACTGACGAACCCTAATCTGAGATCCCTATTTAAGAATCAAATAAATTGTAATTCCAATCACACTCTCATTTTTTCTTTCTTCGTAACTAAAAAAATATGGATTCCAAATTAACCAATGTTTCGGATCTTACTCCTTTCAGAGATGATTGGAAAATCAAGATTCGGGTAATCCGATTGTGGAAACTCCCTGATTTCAAAAACTCGCTCCTAACTTACTCCATTGACATCGTTTTGATGGATGAAGAGGTAATTGTTTCTGCTATTAAATTTACAATTTTCATATATTTTTATGCTACCACTTGTAAAAACATCATAAGCTCATAAGTGTTATGTTTTTTATTGTTTATATTTAATTTTTCTGCTTATATAAGCTCATCATCATACAATACCTTATTTAAGTTGAAAAACTTAAAGATAAGCCACAAAAAAGATGTTATAAACATAAACCAAAAACCATATAAGCTATAAGCCCACTACATAAGCCGAAACAAACACCTTAAATTTGTTTTGCATTATATAACATGCATATGGCTTGTGTGGTTTTTTGTTTATGTTTCTCAAACTCACTTTTTTATGGCCTAAAATCGAAACTTTTCGACCTATATACGTTTATTACAATGTGATAAGTTTATATAGGCCAAAAATTATTAAATAAGCCACAAAAAGCGAGTTTATGAAACATAAGCCAAAAGCCCGCTATATAAACAGAAAAAGAGTTTGCTGTTAGTGAATAGGTATGTATATGTACACACTTTGTTTACGATTTGATTACTTTGAGATTGAGAATATGAACTTAGAAAGTTTAGAGCAAGTGCTTTAGAAAATAGTGTTAATGTTTATATATTTAAGGTTGTTTTTTGGATTCGGTTGTTTATGTAAAAAAAGATGACGAGTAGGTATGATCATAACGAGACAACTGAATTATTTCATTTATTTTAATGTTTTATGGTAATATATTAGGTTCTAGAATTTCACTATAAGTTTAGCTCTAATAAGGCGATCTGAAATAAGTTGATAAATAGAACCTCATTTATATAACCCAAAAGATCTAAATTTCCTATCTGTTAAAAAGGTAAGCAATCACAAACACCCTGCAATAAAGCATTTAGTTAACTGAATTATTGCGTGCATATCAATTTTATGTTTTGGGTAGTAATTACAAATTTTGAACATAGACAGTTTATGGTTTATAGTTACTATTTTAAACTTTTACCGAGATGCAAAAAACACTTCTATGCAAACACCCAAAACGGTTTAGCAGATGTATTTAAGCTCATCACATGTGTCTATATGTACCTACATTGGTACCGTCTGGACATCTTTAATGGGGAATACTGATGGTCCAACAAAAAACTGATCCTAAATTTCCTTCCATGCAAGATAGCCTACCCTTATACTTGCTCTGCTTAGGACACTTTCCTGAACTTATTATTCTAAACGCCATAAGCTTTCTTATGTATCACTTGATGATAACATATATACTTTTATTTTATTTAGGGAACTAAAATACACGCCAGTGTACAAAAAAATTGGTCAAACAGTTTGATTCACAACTGGAACAAGGCCAATGTTACTCTTTCTCCGATTTTCAAGTCAATGAAAGACATGGAAGCCACCATGTCGTTGCTCACAACTATCGTATTCACTTTTTCGATACATTGGTGGATCACTGTATGGATTTAATTTTAGGCCTTTTGACTCTATTCTCAGCGAAAATAAAGATTCTACTGTTGCTTATGGTTAGTGTGTACAATTTTTTTATAACTTTAAAATCGCATTTGTTATAGAAATTACCTTTTAATAAATATTAATATAAATATAGTCTGTCAAACTACAGCACATAAATGTTTATAAACTGTATTCATATTCCAACAATATTCTAACGTTTACTGTTGTTTTTATAGATGTCATTGGCGAAGTTGTTTCATGTGGACCTCTTGATTATCCTTTGGTTCATGGAAAACTGGTTAAACGGCTTTGTTTTCAGCTACAAGATACTATATAATCTAATCATATGTTTAAATTACTTATTTACAACACACATCAACATTTCTATTCATTTATACATATTTGACTTTTGTTAACAGGGGACTTACGCTATCAATTACCTTGTGGGGTGACTATGCAGAACAAGTTGATGCTGCATTAGGAGATAGGACTAAGATGAGTATTCTCATAATACAGTTTGAGAAACACAAGATATATAGAGGTTGTTACTTTACACAGTTTTTTACTTAATGCATTCATATTATATGCACCTTACGCTGTATTATTTTGCCTCATTCATAGGTAAGCCTTCATTGTCAAACTACCACAACTATACCAGGTTTTTGGTAAACGAAGAAGTTCCTGATATAATCAATTTCAGACAACGGTATATCCCATTCTAATGTAAAAACAACATCAACCATACTTTCTTATTTTCACTTCTATATAACTAAAAAATTCATATGCAGTGTTGTTGCAATTATTGGTACGAAAGCACCAGAAAATCGTATTGCTCCAATGGTAATCTACAAAAAAGTGGTTGTCCGTGACGAGTTCTTGAACCATTTGGAGAAGGTTAATCTATGTGACATTCGGGACATACGAAAGGTTATTCTAATAAATTCTTATATTAACAAATTAAACTTCTTTATTAAAGTATAAAATTACGTTACTATTCAAATAACATATACATATCTGATAGCATTTCACACTCATTAAACATTGCAGGTTTAAGATTCAGATTCGCGTGTTGGATAAGACGGGGTATGTTTCTTTGACACTTTTTGATCGCCAAGCAAATACTTTACTCCCCAAAGATGCTAACGAATTAGTTGAACAACAGCAAAAGGTAACATATTCTTAAACTCTTAACACATTTATTAGCCTACTAATTACTACCATATTGCACAATGCTTACTTTACTATTATTACATTAAAAATAGAAAAGGGCCCTCGACGTTTTGCCCGAAGATTTTGCATGCTTGCTTGAAAAGAAATTTGCATTCAAAGTGGACATCACAGATTAAAACTTATCCAAGAACAAATATGTTTATGGAATATCTCAAATGTGTGACGAACCTGAGGTCATTAAAGAGTTGGAACTAAAAGTTTCAACTGTGGAGGTATTATACTTTTATTAACTTTTATTCATTTTCTATAATTTCATAATTGATACAAATACTCACCAAAGTTTACGAAAATTCAATAGGTCACTATGAGCAGCTCTTTAGCACCGTCATTAGGCTTCATCACACCACCATCTCGCCTAACATATCAGGTATTGTTATTAAACTATAGATGTACTCAATTTTTTTCTTATCCATATTATTTATAAATGTCGTAAATTCATAAACTATTTTTTAAAAATGATGTAGGATAGCACATCTGCTTTTGGAAATGCAAAATCCTTAATTGAATCTTTGAAGGATACAGGAACAAGCCCTATCAAAGGAAAGTTGGACGACGTAATTCACATTGACGAATTATCCAATGCATCATCTTTTAAAAAGAAACTTCTTGAACCCAAGATTGAGAAAGATTGATCATTCATATTTGTATGAATCAAATCATCTTTTTTTTGTTTAAACATATTCGTATTTTGGATATTTTCCTTTGTTTCGTGGATTTTTAGTTTTGTTTCGTTTTGAATTATGGATTTTCAGAATAATTGGCTGCTACCTCATTAGTGACCTTTGACTTTTTGACTATTTTTCCATGGTTGTTTCATGAAATATTGTTTTACTATTTTCCCATGATTTTTTAAATATTTTTACAAATTTTGTTAAATTTGTGAAATGTAAAATTGTATTTTTTGGAGATATTATTGTCACTGCAGGAACTATAACATATTTGTAGGTATTGCAATGTCACTCTAATAGATGTTTACGGGCATACCAATACATGGAAGGTACGAACACTCACTACACTTTAATTTTTACGCTACAATACATAGCCGTTTTATTATTTTGTATGCGAAAAATGTAGTATATCCATTTTAGATTATCTTATTTGTGGCACTGTTTCTGAACCTTTTTCAGTCCTCCAGGCTACACGAACAATCTTTTATTTTACTCTGGGTTGGTGATGGACTTGGCCTTGAGCAAGGCCGTCAATGTCTGAAGAAGGTATACATTGTGTCGATACTAGTATATGCAACACATATTGAGGAACTTGTCTATCCCTTTTCTCTAACTATGCATTCGTGTCTAATATGAAACTTATATGTTTATCTCGGCTCTTTTTTAGTATCTGTAACAAGTGCAATATCCTGTTGAATTTCGTTCTTTCCTAATAGTTCATATTGTTTCTTGTAGGAATCTATCAAGTGCGACTCTTATGGAGAGAATTCCTAGCAGGTGGCCACGTCCTGAATAGCATACTCCATGGAAAAACAATAGAGTAAGAATCTTGAATTTCAACTATAGAGTAAGAATATCGTGCTTCAGATTTAGACAAGAAATTAATCTTTATGTGGTACACTAAGAATAACAAAAATATACTTTCTCTGTCCTAATTTTCTTGTGCACGTGAAATGAAATGATTTAATAAGTTGCACATTATCTGATTTTGGATGCATACAGAAATTAGAAAGTAACATTTTCATAATTAAGAACCTCATTGTTCCATATTTAACGAAATCAAAGCACCTTCATCAAACAGGTCCATCACTTATCTGGAATACTATTCACATTTTGCATTTACATTCAATGATAACTTCAGAACTATGTAATTACATTTGCCAGGTTTATATGTATATGTTTTCCTGATAATAGGTTTTCAAAATGATTGAAGGGATCTTCAGAAGAGATTTCCAGTGCCCCAGGAATTTCACATACGTGGTAAGAAGAAATTAGGCATTTTGGAAGTGATTTAATCCTGTAGTTGAACATACTAGAATAATCCCAATCACCCCCTTAAAACAAAAAATAAACAATATTGGTTGTGAAGTGTGTCTTGCTTATACCTCGGTACGTGTTACTACAGGTTTTTTCAATCAATACACGTGTTGGATACATCAAAGGGTATTATAGATCCATCAATATGTATAAAAGTTCATTTTGGCTGTTTAAGGTTAAACGCAAGCCAAAGAAACCTTTTATAAGTTTGTGGGTTGGAATTGTTATTTCTGAGTTTCTCCATCACAATGTTTCTCCATGTTGTGCATTTCATTGATAATAGTACAAACATAGATGATAGTCCTTGAAATATAGATACATCATATGGTTCTCTTTTGCTTCTCCAATTCTTGACATATCATGATCAAATTCAGTTTGCTGAGGGTTGTGTACTTACCTAACCGCCATGACAGTATACAAATTCATGTTTTACTCTTGGTTTTTTGCAGATCAGTTTGTACTATAGCATGATGGATAAAGAAGGCACAGATGGTGAACAAGATACCACGGAGGCATATAAAGTGGCTCATTAAGGAATGATTGATCCAATGATGAACATGTACCTGATGGGCCTTTTTTAGCACTTATAAGAAGAGTAAGATGCTCAGTTGGTTCCGTTAATTTCTTGCCTTTGTCCCCTTTAACCTTAACAATGACATATACTCACACACATATTTTTTGTTGTTCAAACTGATATATATTTGTTGATTCATATGTAGGTTGATGCTATGCTGCAAAAACTTGAGAAAGACATGATAACGAAGACGCGAAATTTGCTATTTAATAAATCATTTTTGAACAGGATCTGTTGTTACTGATATTTACCATAGCAGAAAGTAATATACAGTTACATTTCAGCAGGGATGCAGCAAAATGGTAAGATGTTAATATATAGAAGTAAAACAAACTTGAAGTTAAACAAATTTGGAAATACATTGCTAAAGGGTAATGTAAAGGAGATTCTGTGTGTGGTAAAAGATAGATCAATATTTCTGCCTCAGTTAAGTTTCTTCCTTTTCAACATTTGTATAAGCAGCAGTTTGTATCAACTGAACCACAACCTCAAGCGCAACACCAGACACTATCGTTTGCGTTGTCCTTTATTAAACATTAGTTGATAATTTCTTAATGTAGTGTTTAACAAACCTATAGTAACCACTTCTACGCAGTTGATAGTTTGAGATATTGGATACCTAATGTATCATAGTAATCAGAAGATAAATTATGTAAAATGCCACTGACTTTGTTTAGACGACATACTTTTTGTTGTACACGCTTGTTATATGAGACATACGTTTTGAATGTAAACATTTTGCCGTGAACTCTATAGCTTGAAAGGCAGCTATAATAGTCAAAGGCGGCTACATTCAATGGGAATAGTGAAGCCGATCAAACTTTAAATCAGGTAACTATTAGTAATTTTTTTGCATAACATCTCATTAGTATAATCTGCTTTTTCTCTAGAGTTTACTGTTGCTTAATACATAGTAATGCATTTAACATCTAATAAAAAGAAAATAAATTACATTCAACAATATAAATTGATGTTTTGAATGTAAACAACTTTGTGTGAACTCTACAGCTTGAAAGGCAGCTATAATGGTCGAAGGCGGCTACATTCAATGGGAATAGTGAAGCCGATCAAACTTTAAATCAGGTAACTATTAAGGAAATTTTTTTGCATAACATCTCATTAGTATAATCTGTTTTTTCTCTAGAGTTTACTTATGCTTAATACATAGTAATGAATTTAACATCTAATAAAAAGAAAATAAATTACATTCAGCAATATAAATTGATGTTTCAACATTATTGGTTATTTTCTTGATGTTTTAGCTTTTGATTGAGATGGATGGGTTCTACAAGGATGATAAGGGAATGCTAATAGCTGCTACTAACATACCCAAAAAATGGATCCAACTTTACTGACCCAGTTTACTACAAAAGTAGTTGTCAGACGGTTTATTTGTCACTATGTCGCATCACGTACTAAAGCCTTACTTGGGTCTCATCTTAAAGAAATACTTGAAGAGTCTGAAAGCCTTGCTGAGATCACAGAGGTTTGTGTGCAGCATCATGGACAAATCAGCTTCTTAGTATTCACATTCTCTTTTGGATGAAAATTTGGAGCGTTTCAAGACAAAGGCTGATATAAAGTTTACAGGATCTTTTAACATAGTTTGGTTATATGATGGTTATACTAATGTATTATGAAAGAATATGCTTAGTTTTACTTTTAGTTTTTGTTTAGTCGAACTCATACCTAATATTGACTTTATGCATTTGTAAAATGTAACAATACACTCTTATTTATATCTAATAAAAGAAAATCTTTTTAAATCCACTTTCTTACGTCATATATTGACGTCATATATACACTTCGTAACTTCTATCCGTATTTTTTGATATCCCATCTTCTTAACTGTTATCATATCAATAATAATTCAAAATTCACATAACTGGGATT
This sequence comes from Glebionis coronaria, assembly GCA_025667525.1. Lineage (NCBI taxonomy): Eukaryota > Viridiplantae > Streptophyta > Magnoliopsida > Asterales > Asteraceae > Glebionis > Glebionis coronaria. Next base: position 449,209,217 of record CM046882.1, on the reverse strand, counting down.
CAACATGTTTATCAAGTTTTCCATAGGATTAACATTGAAATTATATAAAGATTCTTACGTCGACTAAAAGGTAAATGATTTATTTCCACCACTTTTTATACCCGATTTGGGGTTTTGTTTATTTGAAGATTTTTTTCAATTTGTATGATTGTGTGATTTTGATTTGTTTTTTTTTCTTTGATGCTTCATATTAGGGGTTTTAGTTATAGAATACTAATAAGGTATGGGTTAAGTGTGCATATTAAGTGTTCTATAAAATGCTTGAAGGAGAACTTTAATGTTCGATAGATTTACCAACGTATATCTTCAATACTTTCTATCTTTTAATTTTTATTTTGAAACACAATAGCCTGCAATGACTACCTTTAAGAATTTCTATAAAATGGTTATGCACTCTTATTGCGTTTACAAAAGGCAATGAATCTATAAAACAAACCATTTGAAAAAAGTGATGATTTGCAACTTTTGTGCGGACATAACACACTATTTGAAAGGCAATTGACGTTTTGCAAACACTAAAGATGGATTGAAACATGCATTCCCTACCACACTACAAATGTGCTTTTTGAAATAAGAAAAACCATATTTCTTAAACAAATGCAATGTTGAACATACTATTTGGATTTGCTTTTTACAAGCGTATTTTTAAGGTTTATATAGTTCTGCATATATTGGTTAATAGTAATAATCAGAATAACATAGAACATTTGAATTAGTGTCTTCTAAATTGTGTGTTCAAGGCGGTTTGTTTATACAGAAAATAATACTTCTATCCACACACTTAAAAATTCTGCACGCATTAAGCAAATGTAATTAGTCTTACTGTCACAGGATGATAACAGTTCTAAACACATAGCTAAGATAATGGATGAAAATGTTCTTTACTGTCACATGTGAAATTGAGGTGTTCTAAAAGTTAAAAAATGCTTATTTCTTTGGTAGCAATTGGAGGCTCAGAAAACTTTTACAGGTTTATTCTTGACATATATAAACTGCAATTCCCTTTTATTTGGAAAACATGTTTTAAGCAATTGAGATTTAAAATAAGAAAAACCATATTTGTTAAACAAATGCAATGTTGAACATACTATTTGGATTTGCTTTTTACAAGTGTATTTTTAAGTTTTATATAGTTCTGCATATATTGGTTAATAGTAATAATCAGAATAACATAGAACATTTGAATTAGTGTCTTCTAAATTGTGTGTTCAAGGCGGTTTGTTTATACAGAAAATAATACTTCTATCCACACACTTAAAAACTCTGCACGCATTAAGAAAATGTAATTAGTTTTACTCAACTTTGGACTTTGGATTTTATTGGGTTTCTGATTAGCCAGTAGTTTGAGCTATAAACTGCTGGACTGGCACCAACCATTAGACTGACACTAACAATCAATCAGAAACTTAACAGGAAACTTGTGCATATAACCATTGGTCTGGCATTCATTTTATGATGGCCTCTTTTAAGGTAATCGCATGACAACCTAAAGGGATATTTTTGTCATTTCATGCATGATGATCGAGGTTACACTATCACAGTTCAGGAAAACAGGGAGCAAGTTTAGCATCTATTGTTCAGGCAATCAAGACTAAACATTGCGAAAGCACTAATAGCATTCTCAAACCTTAACAGAGTGGACTACTTGTACTGCCTATGAGCGTTCAATATATTGTTTTCTTATCTCAGGTTCATCTTAGCTTAAACCACCTACTGAGGTTATAAGCATTGTTTTAAACTTCTCATTAAAGGTTGTTGATTTGTGTAGGTACACGTGTTGTTATTCTATTTCTATGTTGGTTGTTCTATAAAGAACTTTAAGAATGGTGGTTAACTTCTTAGTGGTGTTTTCTGTAAGTGCGTTGGTCGTCTTGCCCATAAGCACAAAGTTTGATAACAGTTTGATAGTGCTTATTGATGGTAGAGGGGCAAGCCCTAAAATTAGCGGGTGAATAAAAACTAGAAACCATTTTGACCCATCTCGAAAATCTACCTTTATGGCCATTATATTTAGAATGAAGGGCTTTCACTCTTCATCCCTAATATGTTTGCTTACCTTATTAGCTTCGTAGCTGTACACGTTCTAAAAACTCTCATGACATATACTTTAACTATAGTTTATCAACACAAAATATTATTCCATTTGTTATACGGTTAAGACAACTAACAGTGCAGTCCTCTATTTTTATAGGGCATGTTGGTGAGATTTCCATGTGTATTTTTTTTGACATTTCACATCGAATTTACCCTTGTATCTATGTAAAGTGAAATTGCCTTCTTTTTATTATGTCTCCTCAAATTGTTAATCATTTTGTGTGGTTCTTATGAAATTGCCTTTTTTATTATCTCTCCTTAAAGTCAAGGCCACGTTAGTTTAATATTGCTTCGTGATTTAAAATATTACTACTATATACTGTTTATGAGAGTACAATAGCTTTTGGGTTTCGCACGATGATGTTTTTTATAGCCATTTTTTACCTATAGCTTTTGGGATATTAAGTTGTGATTTTTTCTGTACCCTGTGTATTTAATACAGATGCCGGGCAAAAGTAAAGACACCTTGAAAGATTTCAGCGACCTGAACCAGCCCATCTAGTGGTGGCAAAGAATACGGTATCCATGGGCATACAACTGACCGTACCTCAAACCACACGTGAGCAGGTAAGAGTGAAGGTGAGCGTAAACTTCTGGATGAGGTATTGATTTTGTTGTTGTATCCTGAGTTGGTGCGCGTTTCCTTTCATGCATTAGGCTTTTAGTAATATGGAGTACCGTATAGAGTTCCTAAAAGCACTAAAATATGTTGCGCGTTAGTTGTGCTTCAAAGTTTGGACTTTGGATTCTATCTGAACACTTCATATTTCTTTTATACATATCAGAATATGTGATTAAATGGTGTAGAAAGACATAATATACAGACTATTGTATACTACCTCCGTCCCATTTTAATTGTCCTCATTTGACTTTTTGAAGTCTTATTTTATCAACTTTGATCTCTAATTATTTTGTTTGTGTTATATAATATTTGATAAAAATGACAATAATCAAAATACATTTAAAATTCAATCCATTCATATATATTTTCATCAAATATTATATAACACAAACAAAAATATTAAAGATCAAAGTTAAAAAAATAAGACTTTAAAAAGTCAAATGAGGACAATTAAAGTGGGACGGAGGGAGTATTATTTTTAAGCTATTCAACATTTTGCTTACATGTGAAGATCTTGAACATAAAAGACCACAAAATCAGACTACAAAATATTAATATGGGGAAAACATTTTTGTTAATATCGAGATGTAGATCACAATATATAAGTGTACTCATGTCCTCATGCAATATTATATATTAAAGCTCAAATTTACATTTCCCTCATAATTAATCCACCTTGGCCATATGAGATGCATCTATGCTACTCTAGACTAGATGATGCATGATTTTGACTTTTAATAATGCAATGAATCAAAATACAATTCTATCTATATCTTTTTGATTTTTCTTGAAATGGTTTTGATGGAAATAACTCATAAAGAATTCAATGGCTTTGATTAGGGCTTGGGTACCATGGACATTTATCACCCTCAAGTTTCACTTTCCCCATACCAAGCTTAAAAATGGGATCATTGCATTCACAAGTAAAAAGTGCATCAACTTATTCATGACAATTAAATGTGGAACCGGTTATTATTTGAGCAAATTGCTTGTGGGCAAATTTGTCATTATTCAAGTGTGAAGTATAAGAAGTGTAAAATCCAAAAATAAGGAAGCACGGTTTTAATCCTAAATAATCTTCTCATCCATTACTTGAAAAACCGCTCACAATTAATATAAGTCCGTATTAAGAGTAATAAGTCATTCGCCTTATGTGTAAAATCCTCATGTCATGCTTTCATAAGTAACTACACACTCGCTAAGGAAAGAAAAATAAAACTCACGCAATAATTTACATCCGCATCTTTTTGAGATTTTGGATCTTCAACCCCGCAACCCGTCAAGGTAATATTGGATTGGAGCAATCTATTGAATCCCCGCAACCCGTCAAGGTAATATTGGAACTCAATAGTCACTATAATTAACACCACACTGCCCCTCTTGGGAGTCTTGTATTATTTTTTTTTTTTTTTTTCTTTTTCTTTTTTTTTTTTTCTAGCCACTCATTTTTTTTCAAGCCGCTCTTATTTTTCTTTATTCCTCACTAAGAAATTTGAAAAGAAGAAAAGGAAAAACACCCGCTAAGTATGGAGCATGACATAAGTCTAGTACACATAAAACGTGCTAACTTAGAATCTTAAGACGTACTCATATCAACCATAAATGATTAGCCAAAAATGCATAAGAGATTACAAACCAATTAAAACCGTACTTGATTATTTATTAACAATTATATACATGCGAAGAAAATAGAGGTAAAGAAGAGAAGGGTTTAGCCACAAGTAATTGCCATGAAGTCTATCTAGCCCTTTTACACTTGCTTCAACTCTATCATTTCCCATTCTCCACAAATTTAAAATTTCAAATAATGAAATTGGTGGATGCTTAGCCTAATAGACCAATGAAGGACTACATGGTTAAGGATACTAGCTAGAGAGTGCTAAGATAAGCAAACTCGAGTTGAGTCAAAATATCCATGGCGGGCCTAATATGTCAAAGAAGTCTAAATTTGTTAAAACCATGTTTTATTATATTTTTCCTTTTTATATATTTTGATGAAAAATAAAAGAATATATACAATGCAAGTGTGTTATGCAAAATGATTGATGCAAAAATTATGAATGCATATTTGTTGGCCAAAGTAGATCAAAAATTTGAAAAATGTTGAAAATTCAATTTTCCATGTTATCATGCAAGACAATGACAAGTTCTAGGTAAGGTCACTTCGATAGAAGACCCCCTACACTTAAGCTAAACATTGTCCTCAATGTTTAAGAGCATAGAAGTATAAAAACTTCCCCTACACTTATGACAATGAATAGACGTTGATTAACCCAAGTTAAGGAAAGGACAACTATTAGTGAAATCATGTTTAAGCACAAGGTGTCAATAAAAATTCACTAAAGTAACGAAGTGAACCGGATACAAGGGCCTCCTCCATAAGCTCCAAAGCATGAGATGAGTGAGCAACCTACAAACAACATGAAGACAAAAGAAGGCACCCCCCTACACTTAATCTTGACTATATACCCTTTTATGATTCCTATCCTATCACACGCTATACTAGATGATCTAATCCTAGTTATTCAAGCTTGATTTAAAGAGTCTCTAGCTCGACTCATCCCACACTCAAAAGTGTCTAAAACCTATCATAGAGAAAAAAAATATTTGCCCTTTTGAAGAAAAATCTCCATGATGAGGTAAAACAAGTGTTCATTTACCAAAACTCCATAAATATCCACCAGGATCAAATACATAATTACCCTCCCACTTATAACACAATTCAACAACTAGCTTCCCAAGCAATGGTGAAAAGAATGAGGTGTAATTCTCTAAAATGATTTCCCATATGTTCTTCCCAAGGTGATAGGGTAAAGCTCTCAAATCTGTCACAAGGTTTCCTTTTATTGCATCAGGTGGATACTGAGATGGTTTAGCAAGCTCTATGCCAGGATCAAAAATCCGTTCCTTGATGGGAAAACAACAAGTGTTGGTTTCCTTAGAAGATTCTCCTTTGTAGTTCACATGGTGAGAGAAAGGTTGTGAAGGCATGGGTAACAACAAGCTCTTGGAAGGAACCATCATGACTTGTTTTCCTTTATCACTTTGAAAGGTTGAGATGGGCAAGGAAGAAGGTAAAGGATCTTCATGCAATAGAGATTCTAAATAGAGTATGTCCCCCTCCTCATCAAAATATCCAAGAGTATACTCAAAAGGTATATCCACCTCTAAAAACTCATCAATCTCATCAATGATAGAATCCTCCTCATCACCATAAACATCATAGATAGGTCTATCAAAGATTGGTGATTCCTCAAAACCCAAAGAAGTATGATCATCAACAAATGGAGAATCACAAGTAAAAATCTCATCATCACTATATTCATCATATATTGGTGTATCACAAAGAAGAGATTCTTCATCACTAAAATCCGCATGAATATCATCATTATCATGGAAAAGTGGATTGTCATATGGGGTTTCACCAAGGTTTAGCTCTTGAGGTTCATGAAATTCCAAGGATGAAGTAATGGAAGCTATGGTCTCAACATATGGAGGATCATAATTACCACTTGTGCAAGCTTCATGAAAATATGCACCACAAACTTCATCAAGGATATCAACTTGATTTACCTCCTTATCAATAACATCAATATGCTTCACGGTCTCGTGTTCATTGGATTTCTTAGACAACTTCCCCGTGTTAAACACAACTCTTTCATCTCCTACCCGCATTATGAGTTCACCTTCCGCCACATCTATTAGAGTTCGACCCGTTCTCAAAAATGGCCTACCAACAATCAAAGGAACTCTCGGATCCATATCATAATCAACTACCACAAAATCCGCGGGAAAAGTAAATCTATCAACCCCAACAAAAACATCCTCCGCAATTCCCACCGGATAAGCTATAGTACGGTTGGCCAACTCAAGAGTCATCTTAGTAGGAGTGAGCTCGGGAAGTGAAAGTCTCTTCCAAACCGATAATGGCATAAGATTTATGCTTGCTCCTAAATCCGCTAAAGCCATACAATTTTCCACCCCCGGGAAATTGCAAGGAATCAAAAACCTCCCAGGATCTCCAAGCTTAGTAGGCAACTTCTTAAGCAAAACCGCGGAGCAATTTTCATTCAATGAAGCATTAGGCAAATCCACCAATCTTTCCTTGTTAGAAAGCAAGTCCTTAATCATCTTAGCAAACTTAGGCATATTGGCTAAGGCTTCCGCAAAGGAGATATTGATGTTAAGTTGCTTGAACATCCTCAAGAAGTTAGAAACTTGGATATCATCCTTGTTCTTAAGCTTTTCTTTTCTCAATCTTGAAGGATAAGGAAGACTTGGTTTTGGTTGTGGTTGAGGTGTGGATGAAGGATTTTCCTTATTGAGTGTTTCATGAATAGGCTTTGAAATTGGAGAAATGGGAGCATTTTGAGGTGGTGAAGTAGAAGTAGAGGGCTTGTCACAAGTAGGAGCACAAGTGGGTTGAACAATAGTAGGTTTAGGAGGTGAAGGATCCTTTGTTGTTGTTCCACTCCTTGTTGTAATAGCATTGACATTGGCCCTAGGGTTTGTTTGTGTGTTGTAAGGTAAAGCCCCTTGTGGTCTTTGAGTTACCGCCACTAAAACCCTATTGATTTGTTCCTCCATTGTACGTTTCATCTGGTCATTCATTCTCTTCTCAATTTCACGCATTTTCTTGTCAACATACTCTTGAGTCTCGTGCATCCCATATCCTTGAGTTTGAAATTGAGGGTAAGCTTGATTTGGTATTGGAGCATATGCTTGATTGGGGATAAATGGAAGTGGTTGATTAAATCCTTGTTGTGGTGGATAAAAGGTATTTCCTTGATGTTGAACATTGTTGGGTGCCTTGTAGTTATTCCCTTGGTAAGGTGGTCTTTGCCCTTGATTCCTTGGTAAAATTTGAGGAGGATTTTGTTGAATTTGGGTGGGTGGTTGGGGTGGGAAGCCGGGTGGAGTAAGGTAATTTTGGGATTTGTAAGAAAGGTTATTTGGATTGATATTAGGCTTGAAGTGTTCACGATGTTCCTCTTGGTAAGCATAGCATTCCCCTTGATACCCTTGCACCTTATCACATTGTTCATAAGAATGGGGACCTCCACAAGTTACACAAGAAAGGGCAATGGCATTCACATTATTTGAAGAATTGTTCAAGGACATGTTCTTAAAAGCTTGAAGCATTTCTTGTTGTACTTGCAAATTCCTCTCACTATCTCTATCCATCCTTTGAAAAATCTCTTCTTGAAACTTGAGGAGTTGGTTGTCACAAGGGATTTGAGAATTGTTTTGGATAACATGAACCTTTTCTTCAAATGGATTGTTTGTTTGAACCATTGCTTTATTCTCAATGATGACCAAAGCCTCTTGATAAGTCTTAAGAAGAATATTTCCTCCCGCGGAAGCATTAAGTGAATCTTGGTGGTGAGGTTTAAGGCCATCATAAAAGAGACTTATTTGATGAACTTGATCCAATCCATGATTAGGGCATCGCCTCAACAACTCACTATACTCTTCCCAAGCATCACTAAAGGATTGACTAGGTTTTTGTTGAAAGCCCATAATTAAATTCCTCAAAGCCATAGTCTTTTGTGGAGGAAAGAACTTGTTCAAAAACTTAGTGGTAAAACCCTCCCATGTGGTGATACTATCGGGTGGTTGGGTGTCTAACCAATGCTTAGCACTCCCCTCTAAGGAAAATGACACTAACATCAACCTAATCACCTCATGTGGAACCCCATTATGCTTAATGGTATTGCAAAGTGAAAGGAATCTCTTAAGGTGAGCATGAGGATCCTCATTTTGTTTACCAAAGAAAGGTGATTGTGCAACCATATTGATCATAGATGTATGTAGCTCAAATGTGTTAGCGGGAAAGTCGGGTATCTTAATGGCACTAGAATATCCATGAATGTTGGATTGCATACGTTCATACAAAGTGCGATTATCAATAGCCATGGCTTCTTGTGGTGGAGTCAAAGCACGATTCTCGTGATCGGCTTGGTGGACGGTGGTGGTCTTACTCTTTCTCTTTTTCTTCCTTTTCGGAGGAAGAGGTTGTACACCAATCGGTATTTGTGCACGCCCGCGAGTGAGCATGCAACTCAATACGAGGAATGAGAGAGAAGCTCTCGTGTGACTTTGAAGAGAAATGGATTATCCTCTTCGAGTTTCAATATTAAATATCCACAAGAAAATAACAATATATGTATTTACTACTTTGGGTGCAAGACCCTCAATGAAGCCTTCCTTCTTAGAATACTCCCAAGTGAACGGGGGGTTAGGTGGCGCGAAGCACTTAAGTACCTATTGACCCTTAGATGGCATTTTATAGCACATCGCCTTTCTATTCACTTAAATGTTCGTATTCTTCGAATTGTTGCTTATTGAGAGTATTTATCTATTCTTGCTTTATTTTGTTTGATCGATACACGTGTCAAGGACCGGAGCGCCCCTCAACACGGTGTATTGCCTCGGCAATACTTATGGAAGATATGTAGATTGATTGTTCTTATACGTATACGTATTTACTTATAATAATATATGGAAAATATTTTTGTATTTATGAGTTTTTTAAGAGAAAATACTATATGTACATAAAAACCGAGAGAATCCAATAATATATATTTTTGGGTGCAATCTCTTAGGAAAAAGATTGCTTTTTGGATTTTTTATTTTTTTTTTGGTCAATTCTTTAGGAAAAGAATTGTTTTGTTAATTTTTTAGTTTTTATATATTTTTATATTTTTGATTTTTTATTTGTTTTTGATTTATGATACGTAAAAATAACGTTCACAAAGTGAACGGATCCCAAAAGCCAATGAAAACCGTCAATCGATAGTCTCTCGTGTAGTCAAAGAACCGGCAGCGGCGCCATTTGAAATTGAGTATAATGCAGTTCGTTTTTTCTCAGTTCTTGCTAATGGAAAGCCCAACCAATATCGGGTTTTTAATTGTTCTTGGTTGTTAAACTTGCTTGGATATTCTATTTGCTAATTCAATCAAAGACTTGCAAAAAGGAAAAAAAAATATTACATACTTATATGTAAAACATATTGCAAATACCAAGTTTTTATTCAATTAAGAACAAGGAACTATTAAGCAAAGCACAAGTAACCAACTAACAAATTTAACAAGAAAATGTAACTAATCCAACAATCTAACAAATTTACCAAATTTAACAAACTTAACCAACTAGAAAATGTAACAAATTTCAACAAAATTACAACCAACTATTTAACCGAATCTAACAAACTTTTAACAAAACTTTAACTAACTTTTTTTTATAAAAGTGCAATGACAAAAGTAACTAAATCTTATTTTTTTATTTTTTTATAAAAGTAAAAGTAAAATTTAGTAAATTCTACACCTTATTTTTACAAAATCTCAATTTTATTAAAATGATAATACTTTTCTTTATAAAGGAAATCAAAGTTATCAAATCAAAATTTTATAAAAAAACGAAAAGTAATATTGATTCTTAAGTTGGCAGCCCAACTAAACTTGACAAACCCAATTGAAGATGGTAAAATTTTAAACTAGTTCTTCACTAATCCAAATCAGTTCACCAACTGCTCGATGTCTAAGTCATAACGAAAAATCTTTTCCAAATCACTAGCTTAACTAGAATCTCAGAAAGTTTAAAATGCAAATGGATTATTAATGAACTACAAATATTAACAGATTGCTAAAAAAATATCATCTAAGCAATACAATGCTGCATACAATCTCAATTCGCAATTAACAAACAAGCAAATGAATCTAGCTAATTTGCACTACCATTCTAACTAGAAGTTTTATACTAAAGTTGCTGAAAATGAAATTGAGCTTAACCATTCCTTCCGTAGTCAAGTCCGTTGATGGCGAAGCTTAGCGCTGAGCTAGCTTGAGTCGAACACCGAAATCGAAACTCGAATTCGAACCACAAAACAAAACCGATATCGAAATCGACACCGTGTACTAAGCTCGAACTAATGTTGAAACTAACTGAATGGAACTAATTATCAAGCTCTTTTATCCTCCATCTATCTCTTCGACACACTTTCAGTTAGTCACCATCAACGTTTGAAAGACTGCAACTACACCACAGCTCCAGTGAAACCTCGATGATTAACAAATCAACAAAGCTCACAACTGGACTGAATCGAGATGAAGCTACTCTTGAACTGATGAAACTCATGAATTCTAAGTCTATCTATTCTAATCTTGAACCGAAACCACCAGCAACCTGGTTACGTCGTGCTAGCTGATCGAAACAAAATCGATGTCGAAACTAGCTAACTGAAACTATTGCTACTAAGGATCCACATATTTTCAGTTTACTCTTATTCATCTCAAAACATCAACAACAACATCTTCAAGAATCGTAATATGTCTTCCCAAATATTGAGAATCATCAAGTTATCGAAAACAGATAATGAACAATATCTCGAGCAGAGTGTATGGAAATTTGAGATGTATTTAAAACTAAAGGATGAACTTTATTGATGTGTAATGGTAATGGCTACAATTCAGTTATCAAGTTTGTTATACAAACTAACTAAAGCAACAAACTTGAAAGTAAGAAGAGTGTGTGTTTAACTGTATGTGTGAGAACACACAGTAAAAATTGAGAGGAAATTTAACTATCTAAGTGTGTGTGTAAATTTACACACTAAAGCTACATGTGAAAATGAGAAACAAATAGAGTTTATATAGCCGAGAGACATGCATGCAGGGGTTGAGGTGATGAATTGTTCTGTCCAATAACAATCTACCACGTAGAAGGAGGCTGTTTAATGTCAAAAGGTAGTGATCCGGGTGAAAGCTTTATTGAATGGTGATTGGCTGCTGAGTGGATTATTTGGGATTCGGTATGGTGCAGTAAATGGGAAATGGTTAATAAATGTTGCTGTGAAATATGTCTCGATCATTGCTGCCTTTGACTGTATCAGTTGGTGACTTAAATGGCTTTTGAAAACTTGCTTATTAATTTGAGCAAATGATTGCTTGAATATCCTCTCATTACTCTTTGCCCATAATGCTGCCTCATAATTGCTTGTTGACTGATTATTCCTCGGATTATTTACAGCTTCAATGATTGTGATAGTTGGCATGCTCATAAATTTGTCTATGGCTGATGATGTTTGGCATAACTCATCCTTGTGCTTCAATTGTCTTGGAAATATAAGCATGTAAAATCTTTAAAGTCTTGTAATAAACAGCCCTTTGACTTGTATTTTTGATCATTGAGTCCTTTGACTTGGTTCTTGAAGGTTGACCAGGTTTGACTATGATCTTGACTTTGACAAATTTACACTTTTGGTCTTTAATCTTTGGCAGATTGTCAAGATAGGTCCTTTGTCTTCAAAGTCTTGTCACTTTTGATCCTTCTTTGTCTTTTCATCAAATAAAGCTTGATAATTCCTTGTTTGCTTGAAAATGTATCCTTTTACCTACACAAGTGTACACAAACACAAACATACCACATAATACTGTTTTTGCAAGATAAATTGGTATTTTGCTTCATGTTTTAGGGTTATTTGTTGATAAAAGGATATGAGTTTAAGCTCATATCATGTACCAATATTGTAGTGGTGGTTTTATGAGGATGTCATACTGGACTACCCTTTACCTAAATGGTTAGAAATATGAATATACTTTGACCATGAGTTTCTGAGTTGGTGTGAATTTATAGATGTGTAGACCTTATATGTGAGATATAATGCTATATTTTATAGAAAAATGAAAAGAGTAGATGCTAAAAATGATATTATAGACATAAGATAATGAACATAGCATATTTTCTCTAGAAAGTACAAAAACACCCATAATAGACTCATACTTTGCCATGTATATGTATGTCCATGTATCTAGAAATACTTGATTGTGACTAAAGGCATAAAAAGTTCTCAGCTTTATCAAACAAAATTAGAAAAATCATAGCTTGAAAATAATTGCTGATGTTATTTGTTAGTAGAGAGAGAAAACACACATCGATGTGTGTGTGTGTTAAATGAAACTTATTAAAAAAGAAAATGGTTTATATAGTGGGCAGATGGAATGACAAAAATACCCCTGTAATGTAAAATGAGGATTTAATCTCAGTCATTACATGGTAGGGAGATGGAGGGTGGGATGAGTCTCCTCATATCTTTGATAAATTTGATATCTAAATAAACTTAAATTCAAAATTATACGTTTTTTATATTTTTTTCTAAAAATACATTCGAATGTATAAAAAAATAGAAATGTTCCATACATTCTTAACATGTCTATTTTATTTATCATTTTTCTCATTTTGAAATCTCTCATTTAATATCAAGTCCATACACAAATAAAAAAGACATATAGGCCCATTACAAACGGTGGCCTGTCGCTCCCTCAACTTGTGTTAGAAATTTTGGATCACATAAATTTGTGAGTCGAGTAAACACTTTCAAATAAAAATATTTTCATAGTTATGTCGAAATCTCAAATGGAATAAAACTCAGATTAAAAACGAGAACGTGTTTTTGTTGTTATGAAAACCAAAGATTGATAACATGTATAAGACCTAAGGGTGGCTAAATGAGTGAACTGGACGGGTATGAGTAGTGGGTTAAATGGACGTTAGCCCATGGACGAGGACTAAATGGGCAATTTTTAATATTTGGACTAAATGGACTTGGACCAAATGGACGTTGGATCAAATGGACTTAGGTCAAATGGACAATATTAAAGGAGAAATAAATAGACTCAAGATTAATTTAACCAAATGCTTTTATGTTGTCCAAATAGTCTATAATACCCATTTTTTTTAACAAAATACTTTTTATGTTGTCTAAATAGTGCAACTAAAATAAAAGTAATATCCATTTAGTCCATTAGTTCAAAAAAGGGTCCAAATAGCCCAAATTTAAACATATGAACATGATTTGCCACCTCTAATAAGACCAACAAAGCTTAACAACAATTATAACTGTCATAGCAGTTAAATATAACGGTCGAATCAGTTAAATTAACGAGCAAAACCGAGTTCATAATTTCATGAATTTATTTTCAAGTGCCTTTCAGCTCGACCCCAGGCACGACTCTGCCCTTTGGACCCTGTAAGGCTGCCGTCCCTTCGACCTTGCTACGAGGGACGCTGCTCTTAGACCCTCGCGATTCAGGGCTTCATCTCAGAAGGATAATCATAATAACGTCATACAAGTACGCACTTCGCACGACCCCGAGAATCCCGACTTATTAAATAATTATTACGATTACACATTAATAAACTAAATCAATCCATTACGCTAATTAATTAAATTAGATCGGAGACACAAAATCACGAACAACTTGCACATGTTAATCGCTCACTGAATAAGCCACTAACTAACGCATAGAAAGTGCAGACTCAACGTCTGCAATAGCCGTCTTACTAAGTTTGGTTCTAATAAAATAAAATAAAAAAAGAGCCGTCTTGCTAAGCGTTAAAGTAATTATCTTTTCTCCTTGTAGTTTTATGTTAATTACAAATTAAAAAAAAAAAAATACATTGCAAATGTGCTTTGTAACAGAAAATGAGTCTGTATCTTTTGTTTTTTTTTTTTTTTTTTTTTTTTTAGAACGGCAATTTTTACAACTCACACAACTATCTCACAATATCTATTTCACATGTCTCCACCGAGACTTGAACCCACAACCTTAAGGTTAGAGGGCAACTCAGATACCGCTAGACCAAGAGGCCTTTGATTGTATGGCTCTTTTGTTAACTCTGTATCGTTGTCTTGTTCCTTAAATAGCATTTTTCTCATAGATTCTAGTTGTAGTCGTGTACACATGTGCCAAATATGTCAATTAGAAATAACTCATAGACGTCAAACTTTATGACTTGGTAGAGGTTCTGTGACAGGGTATATAAGTATTAAGTCGACATCCAACCCTCATTATTTCAAAAGATGGCTTCTATATGTAAACAAAACCATCAAACAAATGTACTTCTAGTCACAATTTCAGCACAAGGGCACTTAAACCCCATTCTAAGACTAGGAGCCACTCTTGTTTCTAAGGGCCTGAATGTCACTCTTATTGCCAACGACTCTATCCTCCAAAGTCGCCCTTCGGTACCAAACTCCATTGGTGGGGTAGAGTTTCAGTTATTCTCTGACGGCGTAGAGATAGAATACAACCGCCAGAGAAACTTGGAGAAGTTCATGGACAGGGGCGGAGCCAGGATTTCGAGTTAGAGGGGGCCTTAATTTTTTTTTTCTTGTTCTTCAACTCGATATTGTCAGTGTTGATTAATTTCAGGACGACTAGTTTTTTTATAGCCCGAATTTTATGTAAGTGAACTTCCATGACCTCATGAGGATTAGTTTTCTCCCCATTGGATACGAATCCATACCTCCGATTTCAAAAACCGATATTCTTAACGTTGGGTCGTCTATTGTGGTTAGATGCGGACCTAGGATTTTTAATAGCATGTTGCACAAATTTTTTTAAGATTATTAGTTAGTACTAAAGTTAAACCACGTTACGTAAAACTGAGTGTTGCACGTGTCGAAAAAACTTCTATTTTATATAAAATTTACCATGAGTAACTTGAAATAAGGTGTATCTAAAATAGGGTGTATCATGTGCCACTCCCAGCTCCCATGTAAACCCCATGATTGCGGTTATTCGTAATCATTTATCATATATGATTAATAACATACAATTAGTGGGTCGCTAAAACTTTGATTATTCGTTATAGGTTAGTTTTATTTGATCATACATAGAATTCTAGCTATAGTAAGATAATAAACTTTTTGAATATCTTAAATTTTAATTTCGCAAAATAAGACGTTCAATTAAACACTATTTAAATAAATTATCTCGGGTTCAAAACTACCAACTATGTGACTAAGATATGTTTAGTACGTTTTCTTTTATAAGAAAAAAGTGACGGTTAAGATTGCGAATAAATATTACTAGTAGTACTTTGGATTACATAATTTTTTTTAAGTTTTTTCACTACTAGAGAGCTAGCTAGTGTTTATCTTCAACCAAAAAATTTAAACAATACCCCATACTACAGTATGTTTTATTTTGGGTTAACTTTGCCAAGTATTAAACTTATATGGGCTAAAGTATAACTTTTTATCTAGATAGAGTAAAAACAAAGATTTCTTGGCCCACAATAAAGTCATCTTCTTCTTCGAACAAGAAACAAAAGCTGTGTTTTTACTTTTTATAAGCTTTCTAAGAAAAAAACCATTAGCTTGTTTGATGCCTTAGGTCTCCCCAAGTTCAACCAAGGCCATGGCCGATCCTGTTGGCAGGGGCTGAATTAACGACTCAGTGAAACATTGCTTGGAAATCAGGAATCAAGTTGGGCGAGTTTGGCCAGTTGGGGGTGGCTGAGCACCCGCTAGCTACCCTACCAGCTCCGCCCCTGCAAGCATGCACTGTGTACCAGATATATGATCGTTTTTACAATCAACTAGACGAGTTCCTTTCTGAAACCAATCCCAATCTACGTGTAAAGTTGCCAGGGCTGCCAGTTTTTGTTCCTGAAGAACTGCCATCTTTTGTTCTTCCCTCAAATAGGTCAGGTTGGTTTGATAATATACTTAACGAAATGTTTCATAACATGCACAAGGTACGTTGGGTTTTAGGGAATTCGTTCTTGGAGATTGAAAAAGATGTGATTGCATCCGTCGGCAGTAAATTTTTCCCGGTTGGACCAATTGTTCCGCCCACACTTTTAGGTATGCAAGGAGATGTAGATCTGGATATTTATAACTCGGATGGGGAGATTAATTGTGTGGAGTGGTTAAACAAACAAAAACTCTCATCGGTTGTGTATATATCATTCGGAACTCTCTTATTTTTGTCCCAGAAAGAAATAGAGAGCATAGCAATTGGTCTAAGAAACAATAAGCGACCGTTTCTATGGGTGATTAGGCCAACTGAAAATCTGAACATGTCAGAATTAGACGTTTTGGAGGAGATTAAGGAACAAGGGTTGATTGTGAGTTGGAGTCCCCAAGCGTCAGTATTATCACATCCATCGGTTGGCTGTTTCTTGAGTCACTGCGGATGGAACTCGTTGTTAGAAAGTATTGCAGCCGGTGTACCACTAATTGCTTGTTGATCGACGTCGAAGTACCGGTCAAAAATAAACCTAATTACCTTATATTAGATAGGGTAAATGGGTATCGATCCACGAGGACTATGTGGTTTTAGTTTAAGTTTTGAGGTGATCACTGATCAATAAAGGTTTTGGTTTTGAAATCTGACAACTAAAATACTTTTGATAATAAAAATGCTGATTAAAAATTAAAATAATTATTAAACTAATAGTAAAGCTAGAAAAATAAAATAAGATGTAAACAATTAATAGAACAATGCAATCCCTTCCAGCTCCTAATATTTATGGTTGATCACACTAATGGATTATTGAAACTTTTTAGAACCGATTACAAAGATTATATTGACTTAATATGAATGAATTAATGTCGGCATTTATTATGTTTATCAATGACTCGCAATAATAAATCTTATATTAATCCAACCAATAATTATGTTTTAACAATTTATTTAGGCACAACTTAAAAGATGACCGAAAATATTGCGACGCGCTCAACTCTTTTTCTTCAATATTTTTTCTTCATTTATCGGCGCCCACAATGTCTTTTCTCCAAAAAATTAATTAATCGTCCATTTTTATTCCACTTTGCTCGTAACCTACATAATCACAAAACACACTCAAAGTACATATATAACGAAAAATAAATACATAACTATACTAAATTAACATGCTATTAGGTGTATACAAAATACACCAATCAGATCCCCTCGAACTTAACCTTTTACGTGTCCCAAGTAAAAATAAAATAAAAATATACAAGCATGTTAATTTCATAATTTTTAATCATACTATTGAAATTTCATCAAAAAGATCACATTCAACCTAATACACTAATAACTATCCTACATGACAAATAATCCAAAATGATTACCAATATTTTTGTCCTTCTTAAACACTTAGCATAACCATTCCCATTGATTTCATTTACTTTATGTTTCATATAATTAACCATGTATCCAACGTACCTATTACACACCTATAATCAATATAAACATTAATCTAAAGCAAAAGGTGAGAATATCGTACACCTTTTATAACATTGGAGTTTTTATAGCATAAGAGCACATCATAAGCCATCATACTTAAGCTTACATACTTCCACTTTTTTCTTTTCATCGTTTTTTTTTTTCATTTTTTTCACACATTTTTTTTTCACTTTTTTTTAATTTTTTTTTCACATCACACATAAGCTCTCTCTTTTTTAGCCATTCAAGACCGTTTCTTATACAAGTCATCCTGAACGCTTTATACACTCCTTTTAAGGTTGATATAAAAACCAATTATTCAGAAAAATGAATATCTATCCTATAGGTGCATACTAAGATACATTGGCACATGAGAACCGGTTAATTAAGTCTGTTTAATTAAATGGGAACAGTTATACTTCGTGCCTACTGGTACATCACATGATGGAATTATCTACCACATAGTATAATTATACAATGCACTAAATTAAACTGATCTTCCTAATTTCATTACAACAATACAAGGATTGGGTTATTTCACCTAAAATTGTCTCAACTAAGTGCAATGCTATCCATCATAAAAATTGGCGTCTGACCCATGCTAACAACTAAAGTATCACCTTGCGCGGGTGACGAATCAGATAGGCAAGCCCAGCATATGACTACCACCAATAATTATGACAGTTCTCCAACTCTTTTCTAAGGCCACCGTGCGCGGGCGACGAGCCGAATAAGATCAATTTCAACTGTCTTAACCCAATAATTACATTACCATATTGCATATTATTTATTTAAACTTTTACTCGATCTAAGCAAAGGTAAGTAGAGGGAATTCAACCAGCGTGGTTTGATCATCTAAATTATACATATGCCTAACTACATGCAAACAATCAAATCAATTTAATAACCAAATTATACAATGGAATCGGGTGCACCTGATAATTATGGCCAAATCTTCTAGCTTGCTCCAATAAATCATCCACAAGCTAATATTCAGAATCTGCAAACACTCAACAAACATATATGTAGAAGAACTTCCACATCTAATTAGCACAAGACTCTTATAATGTGATGTAAAATTTTAAAAATTTTCAATTTTTCCCAAAAATCACATTTTAACCCATTTTGACCAAAATTTCACACAAAAACATGTAACACATGTGCCACCCCCCTCAACTTAAAGCATTGCATTATCCTTAATGCAAAAACTTTAAATTGAAATTTTGGTTAAAAATCAATTTGACAAACTCACACAAAAAACAAAAACCTAACTCACTTTCGTAGGAATCACGGTTGCATTTAGCGTATGCAACAAGCCTTTAAACCACTCGGTAGCCCGACTGGACGAGTTTTGTCTCGTGAGGGTTTGTAGTGAACACACCCACAAAGTTCCACAAACCACGGGTTGCCTCCCGCGAAGCGCTAAGTTTACCGTCTTCAGCCAGACATAACTCGTATGAGCTATTGAATCGGTTGGATTGGTTCCAAGTAAACCACATCCACCGTTTCCATCTGATCACTTTCTAACTCAACATACGGCTTCAAACGATGTCCATTAACTTTAAAAGGCTCTCCACCCACCATATTTTTTATTTCAATGGCTCCGTATGGAGAGACTTGAGTCACTATGTATGGACCCGTCCATTTACTTCTCAACTTTCCAGGAAAAAGCTTAAGTCTAGCATTGAATAACCAAACTTTTTGACCAACCAAGAAGGACTTCTTGGTGATGTGTCGATCATGAAAAGCTTTGGTTTTCTCCTTATAAATCCTAGAACTCTCATAAGCATCACGTCTAATCTCATCTAGTTCAGATAATTGAAGTTTCCTAGAACTACCCGCTTTCTCTAAATCCAGATTAACAGTCTTAATTGCCCATTCAGCCCTATGCTCTATCTCAACCGGTAAATGACACGCCTTGCCATACACCAACTTATACGGTGACATACCAATAGGAGTCTTAAAAGCCGTCCTATATGCCCACAAAGCATCATCTAACCTCAAGGACCAATCTTTTCTATCACTACGAACGGTCTTTTCCAAAATTCGCTTAATCTCCCTATTAGATACTTCAACCTGTCCACTAGTCTGTGGATGATACGGGGTAGCTATCCTATGATTAACTCCATAATGTTTCAATAATTTCCCAAATCTAAAGTTCTTAAAGTGGGAACCCCCATCACTAATTATAGCCTTAGGAATTCCATGCCTAGCAAAGATATTCTTCTTAACAAACTTAAGAACTACACTATGGTCATTTGTTCTAGTAGCTTCAGCCTCCACCCACTTAGACACATAATCAACTGCCACTAAAATGTAAACATTGCCATGGGAAGTGGGGAATGGTCCCATAAAGTCAATACCCCACACGTCAAAGATCTCAACAACGAGTATGGGATTCATAGGCATTTGATCACGCCTTGAAATCCCTCCAATTTGTTGGCAACGAATACACGCTTTCACAAAAGACTGGGCATCCTTGAAGATAGTCGGCCAAAAGAAACCGCTTTGTAAGATTTTATGCCCAGTTTTTGTAGCACCAAAGTGTCCACCACATGCATAAGAATGGCAATGAGCCAATATGTCCATATGCTCATGGTCGGGAACACATCTCCTAACAACTTGGTCAGCACACACCTTATAGAGCTCCGGATCCTCCCAAAAATAATGCTTCAACTGAGAGAAGAAGTATTTTCTTTGTTGCTTGGACCAAAAATCCGGAAGCTTTTTAACAGCTAGGTAATTAACTATATTTGCGTACCAAGGAACCTTAGAAACCTCAAATAAACTTTCATCCGGAAAGCTTTCCTTAATTACGTCAGAAGGGTTGAACGGCAGAGGGATAATTCTAGACAAATGGTCGGCAACTACATTTTCTGACCCCTTTTTATCCCGAATTTCTAGATTAAATTCCTGTAAAAGCAAAATCCACCTAAGCAACCTCGGTTTTGTCTCTTTCTTTGTCAACAAATGTCTTAAGGCACTATGATCTGAAAATACTATCACCTTAGAATGCCCCCAAATATATGACCTAAACTTATCAAGAGCAAAAACCACAGCTAACAACTCTTTTTCAGTAGTAGTGTAATTCATTTGAGCTTCTGAAAAAGTCTTACTAGCATAAAATATCACAACGGGTTTCTTATCGACCCGCTGTCCTAGAACCGCCCCAGCGGCATAATCACTCGCATCATACATGATCTCGAAAGGCTTCGACCAATCAGGTGATTGCAGAATGGGGGCTTCTACAAGCTTTTGCTTAAGCATGTTGAATGCTTTAAGACATGATTCATTAAAATCAAAGCGTGCATCTTTTAAGAGTAGATTGCAAAGAGGCTTTGATATAGCACTAAAATCTTTAATAAATCGCCTATAGAACCCGGCATGACCAAGAAAAGAACGCACACCTTTGACGGTAGTGGGAGGAGGAAGGGTTGAAATTACTTGAACTTTGGCACGGTCAACCTCAAATCCTTTTTCAGACACAACATGCCCTAATACAATTCCCTCACGAACCATGAAATGGCTCTTCTCCCAACTAAGCACCAAATTAGTTTCGGTGCATCTTTTTAACACGCTTTCAAGCTGATCAAGGCAGCTTTCAAAAGATTGACCAAAGATGGAGAAATCATCCATAAATATCTCTACAGATTCTCCAACCATGTCGGAAAAGATACTCATCATACACCGCTGAAAGGTAGCAGGTGCATTACACAGGCCAAAAGGCATTCTTCGAAATGCAAACGTCCCATATGGACACGTAAACGTAGTTTTGGCCTTGTCATCAGGATGGATGGGTATTTGATTATAACCGGAGTACCCATCCAAGAAGCAATAGAACTTTTTACCCGAAAGCTTCTCAACTATTTGATCAATGAAAGGTAGTGGGAAGTGATCTTTAGATGTGGCATTATTCAGCTTACGGTAATCTATACAAACTCTCCACCCAGTAACTGGTCGGGTTGTGAGCTTTTCCCTATTCTCGGTTTCAACAACGGTGATTCCGGCCTTTTTAGGCACCGTTTGAGTAGGACTTACCCATTTACTATCCGAGATGGGATAGATAATACCGGCATCTAACCATTTAAGAACTTCCGTCTTGACTACCTCTTTCATATTAGGATTCAGTCGCCTTTGCGCATCTCTTGCTGGCTTAATATCTGGGTCCGTAACAATTCGATGCATACATAATGAAGGGCTGATCCCTTTCAAGTCTGCAATCGTCCATCCCACTGCTGCTTTGTACTTGGAAAGCACTTTTAGAAGTGCTCCCTCTTGTGATTCAGAAAGATCAGAAGCAACAATAACGGGTAACGTATTATTAGGACCTAGAAAAGCATATTTGAGATTGGATGGCAAAGGTTTTAGTTCAAGAGTTGGAGGCACTTCCAAAGACGGCTTCGTAGCCGTGTCAAAAGTAAAAGGCAAGGGCTCCACTTTATAAGACCAAGGTGGTTTTTGATGGTCCAAAGAACTGACCAAACACTCTTGAATCTCTAGAACTTCAGCAACATCAAGAATCTCCTCGTTATCACCAGTTAAATATAATTCCAAAGGATCATCCTTAAGCATACGGGGTGCATGCTTTTGGACTTCCTCATCAATCACATCAACTTGGTAGCATTCATTCATCGTAGGAGAATTCATAGAATTAAACACATTCAATCTTATCTTCTTATTACCGAAGGCAATATCCATGGCGCCAGTTCGACAATTAATCCTAGCATCTATCGTGGCTAAAAATGGACACCCAAGGATAATAGTCGGTTGAACATCCTTGTATTGTGACTCGGTGTCCATAACAAAGAAGTCAACTGGGTAATAGAAGTCATCAACTTTCACAATAACATCCTCTAAGATACCTCTAGGAATTTTGGTAGATCGATCGGCTAAGGAAATAATGGTGTCTGTCTTACGAAGAGTTCCTAAGTCATACTTATCAACCAGACTAGCAGGAAGGATGTTAATACTGGCACCAAGATCAAGGAGCGCCTTCTTAATGGCAATATTTCCGACCACAACTGAAATCAATGGTGCTCCAGGATCTTTGAATTTAGGAGGAAGCGAGCTAGATAAGACTGCACTAACATGCTCAGTTAGGTCAATCTTTTTAGGCAACGACGCCTTCAGCTTCCTCTTCTGAGTACACAAGTCCTTTAAAAACTTGGCATACGTAGGAATTTGCTTGATAGCATCAATAAGGGGAAGATTGATCTTAACTTGCTTGAAAGTCTCCCACATATCCTCAGCATGAGGACCCTTTTTAGCTAACTTTGCAGATGTCGATTTCTCCAAAGCTGTAGGGTAAGGTGTGCTGGACACACCACCTTCCTCAACTTCGGGAGTTTCAGTAGCTTTAGGGTTCGGTGTTGTTGGTTTAGGAAAATCATTTAACAAATCATTTACCAACTCAGAACCGGACTTAACATTATCAGAATTTTTACTTTCAACAATAATTTCGTCATCGATGACGAAATCCTCGACATCAGGAGAATTTGGAATCTCCTTGTCATTGTTGTAGATTTTACCGTTTCGAAGAGATGTCACCATATTCACGTGCTCATTTCCATTTTTCTTGTGTGCGGGATTCATGGTGGGGTAGCTCGGTAGCCTTCCCTCATCTCTTTTGCTTAATTGATCCGCCAATTGACCAACTTGTCTCTCAAGAGCTGCAATAGATTTAGTAGTGGTCTCGTGTCTTTGATTAGTGACCTCAAATTTTCTATTAATCTCTTGATTGTTGGTAGACAATGAATCCATAAGCCTATCAAACTTTCGGTCAAGGTTCAAGAGACGGTTTTCATCATGGCCTTGGCCCTGATTTGGATATTGCTGTTGTGGCCTATGATTGTAAGAATTTGGTTGGAAATTAGATGAATCGCCACCCTCATACCTTGGTTTGTAACCATAGTGTTGTTGTTGGGCATTATTAGGGCGAGTGTCTTCATCTTTCCAACGGAAATTGGGGTGATTGCGCCATCCAGGATTGTAACTTTCGGAGAATGGGTCATTTCGTGGACGACCACCGTAGACTCCATTTACCTCCTCATTCGGTGGCGCCCCCAACTTTGACAATTATCGACAGAGTGACTTGGATCACCACACATTGAACACCCACTATGCGACACATTAGACACATTTGGAACACCTTTTCCTATATTTTTCAACAAAAGATCAACTTTCTTACTTAACTCGCTAATTTCGGAATGTGTGCCACGTTGGTTAGACACATAATTGGCGGAAGATGGGTGGTTGTTTCGATCCACTGAAGCTTGGGTCTTAGAACCTTTGCTTAGTTTTTCAAAAAACTCCCATTCTTCCTCCATAGGTCGCGAGAAAAACATACCCCCACTAGTGGCCATCACAAATTGTTGGTTGTTATAATCCAACCCATCATAGAAGACTTTGACAAGCTCCCATTTTGGAACATCGTGATGAGGGCATGTTCTTAATAACTCCTTAAGTCTATTAAACGCTTCATGAAACTGCTCTCCTGGGATTTGACGAAAGGATTTAATCTTATTCCTAATGGCAGCAGTTTTACTTATAGAATAAAATTCCTCAAGAAAAGCAGATTGCATTTCAGACCATGAGTTAATACTACCTGGCTCAAGAGATGAGAACCAGTCCTTAGCTTGATCTTTAAGAGAAAAAGGAAAAAGGCGAAGTCTTACCTCATCCTTGGTAATGTTATTAACCTGATGTGTGTCAGCAATTGAGAAGAATTCTCGCAGATGTGCGTATGGCTCCTCACGACCTCTAAACACTGGCAAGATTGCTATGAGGTTCGGCTGGATCTTGAAGTTACTTGTAACCCCTTTAACCGGATCCGGATAAACGATAGGCGAGGGATCCTCGAAGATCCCCGGCCTGTAATAAGAATCAACACCCCGTGGTGGAGATTCTCCTCCGCTACTACTGCCGCTAGCACTTCCGCCAGCATCTTCGTCACCTGGCATTTCAGCGAAAAGCTCTGCTAAACCTGAAAAATCAAGATTAGTAGAAAACTGTCGAAACGTCTTCCTTCTCAACCTCGCACTTTTCTCAACCTCGGGATCGTAAGCTAACGGTGATGTACGTCCCGATCTACGCGTGCGCATACACTAACCTGCACACTCACAAGAAACAAAACAAACAAACAAAACAAAACAAAACAAGAAAAATAAAATCTTTTTGTATTTTTGTATTTTATTAAAGAAAAATATTAACAAAAACTTAAACGAAAAGCTCACTGAGTCCCCGGCAGCGGCGCCAAAATTTGATCGACGTCGAAGTACCGGTCAAAAATAAACCTAATTACCTTATATTAGATAGGGTAAATGGGTATCGATCCACGAGGACTATGTGGTTTTAGTTTAAGTTTTGAGGTGATCACTGATCAATAAAGGTTTTGGTTTTGAAATCTGACAACTAAAATACTTTTGATAATAAAAATGCTGATTAAAAATTAAAATAATTATTAAACTAATAGTAAAGCTAGAAAAATAAAATAAGATGTAAACAATTAATAGAACAATGCAATACCTTCCAGCTCCTAATATTTATGGTTGATCACACTAATGGATTATTGAAACTTTTTAGAACCGATTACAAAGATTATATTGACTTAATATGAATGAATTAATGTCGGCATTTATTATGTTTATCAATGACTCGCAATAATAAATCTTATATTAATCCAACCAATAATTATGTTTTAACAATTTATTTAGGCACAACTTATGTTTATTATACGACCATCTTTTTTTTAACTAAATAAAATAAGAATGAATCGTTAACTAACAATAAATTGTCTCACACAAATAATTAAACATAATACTAAGTCAATCAAAATAATTTATAAATAAATCATAAATCAATGTAATAAAAAATATGATAACCCAAAAGTAACGATCAAACCATAAATAAAATTACCGGAAGGAATTACAACAAAATTAGCCGGACATCGTGGTGCATTCGACCCGCGCCATATTAACCGTCGTCTTTATATCTTTATTATGCTAAAACCACTGCTTTTCTTTTACGTAACCAACACCAACAATAATAGCAATTGATTTATAACCTCGGCGAACGTGCAGGACTTAATTCTTTATTATCTTTTCTTACGCAAAAAGTGACGGCTGGGGTGGGATACCCCCAAGGGTCCAATTCTTTGTCTTTTTTTTTTTGCTGTCTTTTTCTTTTGTTTCTTGCGGCAGAATTCCACTCCTCTATTTTCTTTTATACTTGTAATTAGTCGGTTATGGTGTTGGGCCATTAGGTCCAAATGGGCCAAAAACTATTATTTTTTTTTTATTTTTTTTTTTAACATATAATAACTTTGGCCCAATAAAATATAACCCAACGCCAACAATTGCTCAAACAAAGCCCGGACAAATAAAAGATGACCGAAAATATTGCAACGCGCTCAACTCTTTTTCTTCAATATTTTTTCTTCATTTATCGGCGCTCACAATGTCTTTTCTCCAAAAAATTAATTAAGCGTCCATTTTTATTCCACTTTGCTCGTAACCTACATAATCACAAAACACACTTAAAGTACATATATAACGAAAAATAAATACATAACTATACTAAATTAACATGCTATTAGGTATATACAAAATACACCAATCACTTGTCCACAATGGACCGACCAGCCAACAAATGCTCAGCTAGTGACTGACGTTTGGGGTGTAGGAGTGAAGCTGAAGAAGAGTTCAGAAGGTAGAATTAGCGGGGATGAAGTTACAAGAAGCCTGGAAGAGATTATGAGTGGCCCTAGGTCCACAGAATTCAAGAAGAACGCGACGTAGTTGAAATTGGAGCTCGTAGGGCGTTGGCAGATGGTGGTTCATCGGACAACAATATCCAGATGTTCATTAATGAAATCATTGCTTCTTCGTCATCAAACTCCATTCTAGATTAAACTGTGAATGAATGTCTACAATGTTGCATAATAATCTACAATGGTGCTTGAATAGATGTCAATCATTACTCCTTATTATAATTTGTATAACGTACATTAACGTACGTTTATCTAATTTGTAAGCTAATGTTTGTCCTTACATTGCATAGCATATCTAAATTCAAAGACCATCTGTAATCGATAATATCTTGATACAAGAGAGACTCATATAGCTAAGGTTGGCATTCACAACCAAGACAAAACCTTCAACCATAAATTCAAGTACCCCCATATTGTTTCTGCATACCAAGCAGAATCACCAAAAAATGTAAATCCATTTGGTATTCAAAGTGCAAAATCGTTTTCTCTTAATTCTGGGGAACTAAAATTTAACATGACATAGTACAGGGGACACGCCCTTATCAATCAAATACCCCATAAGTCCATAACCATAAGCATCTTAACAAGAAGGTGGCCTCATCTTTCATGGCTCACCACTCGATGGTACCAAGCCTAAGGACAGATAACTTAGCCATCACTACACAATCACTGCTGATCAAAAACTATCCCCAATCAATTTTTTCTTTTATAAATGGGAAGTCTACAGTTACCAAACTTCTATGATGGTCATCATCACGACATTAACCAAGACCAAACTTTTTGTTATAAAAGTGATTAGAACACTTTCAAATTTGATTGAGACACTTACATGTACAATCAGTCAAAATAAAGCAATTTGTATACACATTACAATTGTTTAATGCAAGACTTGAAGTGTCCCAAACTCCTAATGAAATTATAAAATGTACAAATCAATTCTCTTTCGATATAAAGTCAACATGCCATACTTTTATGATAAAAATTCCCAATTAGGCTTCTTCAAACCAATGGAAAGCCAACACATAACATATATTGATCTATATATGACATCAAAAATCTATAGGTGTCGTTTGGTTCAAGAATTAAAAATTCTATAATTTTAAATTCTAGTAATTAAAATTCCTAAAAATTAAGAATTTCAAAATTTAAAATACCTACGCGTGTTTGGTTGTAAAAAACTTATAATATTTTAAAATTTTAATTTTGGGTTTAACCAATTAACGAATAAATATTTTTTATCTAATCTTTTAATTTAAAAGATTAAAAATCGAATTTTCACTTTTATAAGAAAATCATACAAGTTTTATAAAAAAATTATCTAAATTTTTTTAAAAAATGTATATAAATTTCATAAAAATTTTATATATAAATTTTCATAAAATTTATATAAATTTTATTAAAAAATATATAAATTTTATTAAAAAAATATAAAAAGTTTATAAAAATATCAATTTTAAAAAAAGGTATATAAAAAATTTATATAAAAACTTTTATAAAAATTAAAAAAAAACTATATAAAAAGTTAAATTTTTTTTTTATTAAAATTCATATAAAATTTATGGAAAATATCAATTTTATAAAAAAATTATTAAAAAATTATATAAACTTTTTATAAAAAATTGATATAAAGTTTTTATAAAAAGTTTATAAAAAAATATCAAGTTTATAAAAAAATATCAATTTATAAAAAGATATCAATTTTATAAAAAACTATCAATTTTATAAAAAAATATCAACTTTATAAAAAAATATCAATTTTATATAAAGTTTTTATAAAGTTTATATAAAATTTTTTTTGCTAATTTTTTTTGAACATGTTTTTTTTTGCTAGTTAAAAGAGTAAAAACCAAAAAAAAAAATTATATAAATTTTTCAAAATTTTATAATTTTTTATAAACATAAAAACCGGAATAAAAACGACTAAAAAAGTTTATAAAAGCTAATTTTCAAGTAATTTGAAAAAGCGTCACTTTTTGAAGGAATTTTAATATCTTTTCTTTCGGAAATTCGGAGAATTTTAAATTGATTCATAGGTAATATCAAACATAATATTTAGGAAAGCTAAAATATAAATATTTTAAATACCTCTTAATATTCTTTAATATCTTCCAACCAAATGGCACCAAAATAATTTATCTATATGTTTTTAGAAATTGACACCCAACATGACTCGGTTCAATCAGTTTGAAAACCATATATTTAAATGGACAAGGACACCCTCACCTCATGTACAGTTTCTTTGTGAGATGAAAATCAAATATGAAGTCCGTGTGAGACAATAGTCG
This sequence comes from Glebionis coronaria, assembly GCA_025667525.1. NCBI lineage: Eukaryota > Viridiplantae > Streptophyta > Magnoliopsida > Asterales > Asteraceae > Glebionis > Glebionis coronaria. Next base: position 449,180,449 of record CM046882.1, on the reverse strand, counting down.
TTGTATTTTAAAAGCTATTGGTGGAAAAGTTTTACTTTATTGGTGGAAAAATTGTACTATCACCAATGACCATTAACAAGTTGTCTCAACTTTCTCGGTCACATTTAACTTTGTCGGTCACGTTTGACTTTGTTCTTCACATCAATAAAGTTCATTAACTATCATGACGAAATATGTCACACTCATTTTCATTAGAACTCAATTTGGTATTCCCTTACAAGTGATGGTCACACACTTACCCTATTTTCTAAGATCGTTTAATTTGAAATTTAATACATCAAACCGGATTGTAAATTAGATCAAATTCAAATTTAAATGATTTAGAGGTTAAGGAAAAGAAGGACCCTAAGAGTAAAGAAGGAAGAAAAAAAACTCATGCACGACCGAGTCTTTGCTGAAACGTTTTTAGGAAGTATGGAAATAGTGAAGTAATTTTTTCGTCTTAAGAACTACTATATTCGTGCTCGTTGAAAAATTCACGCATTAATATTGCAAGTAGGTTTTAAAGAAGTCGTCGTTTAAAAAACACTACTTACAAACAGTTTTATTCACGAAATTTTTCCCACAGAACAAAAATCGTGGGAAATTTAACTTGGTATTTCCATGAATTTCCCACATAAATGACAAAAAAAATATTCGTGGGAAATTTGCCACAGATTTCCAACAGAAGCGTTGACCAAGTTTTCCGTGAGAAAGTCGTGGAAAATTCGTAGGAAACTCGTGGGAAAGTCTTGACAAATTTCCCACGGACTTCTCACGGATTGCACATTATTTTTGTTATTTATACATCCATGGGAAATTCGTGGCAAATTTCCCACGGAGTACAAATTTATTTTTGTAAGCTATACACCCGTGGGAAAGCGGTGGCAAATTTCCCACGGATTTCCCACGGAATACACATTATTGTTATTTATACATCCGTAGAAAATCCGTAGGTATTTTCCCTCGGATTTCCCACGGATTTCAGATTATTTTATTATTTATACATCCGTGGGTAAATTATCTACGGATTTCGCCTTATTTTGTAAGTTATACATCCGTGGAAAATCTGTGAGAACCCGTACTTTCCCAACATTATTTTATTCTTTCTATTCGTGCTTCTTGAATTTTTCCAACGTATTACGTTTTCTTGTATTGCTATATGTAAATCCTGAGATTTTTAAATTATATCTTTTTTAAGTATTTTTCTGATCATCGATAAATACTTTGCATGGAATTATAAAATTTTTATTTTATTTTTCCATATTTAATTTAAATCAAAGTTTTTTTTTTATTTAAAATCACCCGCGTGCGTTTTACAACGATTTTATTCAAAATCAATGTACAACGAGAATTCCTAGTGATCGCGATACCGACGGATGCCCAAAATATTACGTTTATTTATCGATTGTTTCGATAATTAATATTTTCGACGATTTCGTTTTAATTACGTATTAAGTCGTGTCGAGAAATCGTAGAGGTGGCAAAATGGGCGGGCGGGCGGGCACGGGCGGCGGGCTAAACGGGCAACGGGCTAAACGGGCGGCGGGCTAAACGGCGCGGGCTAAACGGGCAAGTGCGAAACGGGCGGGCAAAACGGGCGGGCTAAATGGGCGCAAGCTAAAAAAGAAAAAAAAACATATAAAAACTTACAAATAAAAAATAAAAATACTTGTTTGAAAGGCGGGATAAAAAATTTAATAAAAAATATTCGTCGAGTATACTAGTTTGTATTTTATAAGTGCGCCCGTTAAGCCCATTTAGTTTCTTACATATGCCCCCGTTTAGCCCATTCATTATAAAGATGGGCAAAAAGTGCCCCATCTTTTTTTGAAAATGGGCAAAAAGAGCCCATATGTATCAAAATGGGCAAGATTTGCCACCTCTAAGAAATCGTATAATCATTTTTATGATGCATTATAACTTTTGAAAAGTATTTTTACGAAACCCAAGCCCCGTAAATATTTTCAATATTTACCAATAACCATTTTCTACCCTTTAAAACTATTAATTTTTTTTAAGTTCACAAGTTTCAAAGTTGGCAAAACTAACCCTCCACTTAACTAGCACTATATAAATCATTTTTTTACTTCCATTACAACATACACTTTCATTTTTTAACAAAAAAAAAACACATCCTCCCTCCCCTTCATTTCTCTCCGCCACCACCACCACATAAACACCCCTAAAACCTCGATTTTTAACATGAATCTCTTAAAACAAATTAAAGACCCATGTTCTAAATCTTTTGGTGATTCTATTGATAACAAAATCACCCACATGCATCAAGATTTTAAGAACTTTTGATTTCATGATTGTATGATGTTGTAATCATCTTGCATATGTTATATTTGGTAAGATTATCATGTTTTGATCCTTAAAAGTCTTATTTTTAATCTTTGATTTTTGTTAGATTTTTCATACAAGTGTTTTTAGGAGTGTTTGGTTGATGGGTATGATAGTATAGTGATCCTAGGGGTATGGGAATGATTGGTTTTGAGTGAAAAATAGATTTGTCATGTTTTCTAAAAAGCTAATTTGGGACAGCAGCTTTAAATAGATTGTTTCGTGGGTTTAAGGTCTGTGAAAGACTGAGATTATTTGAAACTGTTGTAGAGTTTTCCGAGACGGTCGTTTTGGTATATGATAGAGCTTATAACTCATTACGAGTCAAAAGTTATGCTAGCTTTAGTTTTCGTGTACCGGGAGACGCAAGTCGGCACAATCCGAAATTGTGGCTGATTTTGGGTCGACTCTCTGGGACTGATAGGTGTGTAAACACCCATCTTTTCTGCCACTTAATTACAATAATAACCGGACCTAAACGTGTATTTTATGTATTTTATGTTGGAATTATGCGTGGTTTGTGTTTTTGTTGTAATTTAGGATGAAATTATGAAAAGTGGAGAAAACACGGGAATTCACGGGCATTCACGGCTTTTATTGAAGAAAAAGATGAAAGACGGAGTCTAGAAGTCAAGAGTGGAAAAAGAACGGAAGTCCAAGACCAATTCTGAAGATTTATCGAAGAAAAAGTCAAAAGACGGAAGTTTATCAAAAGCCGAGAAACTCAAGTCTATTTTATTGAAGAAATTAAAGACGAGTTCAAAAGATATCCCGAGCCACAAGTCCTTAAAGTCCAAACTTAAAAGAAAGATTAGAAGAAAAGGACTAATGACGCAATTAATGAAGATTAAATGAAGGAAGGACTTAATCTTGCAATTAACAAGAAATGAAGGAGGGGAGGAAGCTTCCTAATCCTCCCCTATATATAGTTAGGATTTGTTAATCATTTGTTTTGTTGGATAGCTTGACAAACTATCTCTTCCATTTTTAATTACCTTGCACCTTTAATTACTTGTCCAATTTAATTACCTTGTCTTGCACTTAATTACCATTTAATTCAAGTAAGTTTTTCTTTTTAATTCTTGTCAAGCTTTATCTTTACCTTGTTAATCTCATTCTTCCTTTCTTTAATCTTTGTGTTGATTTGTTTATGTTCATGTTCTTAATTTTTGTTGATTTATTTAAGTGGGTTTTGATTAATTTGATTAAGTTTTGTTAGTTTTATTGTTTTGGATTGATTGTTTATGCTTTATATTTGTTTATCTATTTGTTTGGTTTAATCTTTTTGTTGATTTGGTTAAGTTTTTGTTTAAATTCGTGCTATCTTCTTTCCCTTGTTCTTCGTATACAGTAACTGTTCTTCCCCTGAGATTCGTCCCCAGCAATCATTCCGAATAGGCGTGGAACGTTGTGGTCTATACGGAATATTAAATATTCCGCTTAGAGGTTTTATTCCGCGTAACAGTTTTGTAGAAATAGCTTATTCGGAATATTTAATTATTCCGCATAGGGGTTTTTGTAAAATTGCTATTCGGAATATCCGGTATTCCGCATAGGAAGATCTTTCCGCATAGGACTGATTATTCCGAACAGGCACAACTTTCCGAATAGGAGGGATTTTCCGCATAAAGCACTTTTCCGAATAGGCCAAACATTCCGAATAGAACTTTATTCCGAATAGGGACAGATATTCCGAGTAGAGAAATATTCCGAATAGGAGGATTATTCCGAATAGGGTTTTGTTTTCCGCATAAGGAACTATTCCGAATAGGCACCTTTTTCCGCATAGTGACAGTATTCCGAATAGGGGTTTTATTCCGGATAGGGACTTATTATTTTTAGTTATCTGCCTTTTCATTTTAAGCTTTATTTTTCCTGCCTTTTTCCTTACTCGCACTTTAAGTTTATTTGCCTTAGTTTAAGATTTAGTTTTAGTTGCGTTTTAAGTTTGCTTTAGTTAGATTTAAGTTTGCGTTATTTACTTTATTGCCCTTTAGTTTTAGTCGCGCTTTAAATTACTTGCACTTTATTTTAATTAGACTTAGATTTACTTTAATTGCACTTTTACTTTAATTGTTTTGCACCTTTTATTTTCAAAACTACAACGACACATCTTTGTTCCACCAAAGTTCAACTGAGTCACACATTAAACAAATAAGTTTTTCAATTCGAAGAGACATACGTGAACGAATATTTTTAACCTGGTAAAAAACCAGTTATCAAATGGCGCCGCTGCCGGCTCTTTTCGTAAAGATCAACAGTTTTTTGTGAGAGACACGTTGCTTTTTGGGATCCGTTCACTTGTGAGCGTTACTTTTCTTGCATAAAAAATTCAAAAAAAAAAAAAAAAAAAAAAATCATAAAAATTAAAAATTGATAAAAATCCATAAAAATTAAAAATTTCAAAAATCCAAAAAGATTTTATTTTCTTGTGTATATATATTGTCTTTGTGTTTGGTTTTGTTTTCTTTTGCATTTTCAGGTGTATGCGTACTAGATCTTCTAATTATCAAGAGCCCGAGCCTCAAGAAGATTTAGATATGGCAGGTGTCAACAACAACAACATGCCACCGCACCTCAATAATAATAATAACAACAACAATGCTCTTCCACAGCCCGATCTTCGGACCATGGAGGAACTTTGTCAACCAACCATGTTTGGACGAGGAGGACCGATTGCGCCGATGCAAATCAACGCTCCTGAGTTTTCGTTGAAGCACCACATGATTCAACAAGTTCAAACAAACCCATTTAGAGGATTGCCTGATGATGATGCCAACAAACACCTCGACAAGTTCATTACAATCACCCAGAGCATGAAGTTGGCTGGTGCCACTATGGATGAGCTTCGCCTACAACTCTTTCCACACACTCTATTACATCATGCCGAGAAATGGTTTGATCGTCTTCCAAAGAATTCTATTCACACTTGGGATGACATGACTCAACGCTTTTTGTCGCGCTACTTTCCACCATCCATGGTCACAAGCCTTCGCAATCAGATCAGCGGTTTCATGCAAGATCCCGATGAATCTCTTTTTGATGCATGGGAGAGATATAATGTCTTGATCGACCGTTGTCCAAACCACAACATGCTTCCAGTCACCTTGATCGATACTTTCTACAACGGATTGACTTTTCGAGATCGTGATACGATCAATGCAGCCGCCGGTGGCACATTCATGAAAAGGAGACCCGAGGAGTGTAGAGAGTTAATAGAGAACATGACTACTCATCATAAGAACTGGGATTCCTCTGCTTCTTCTAGAAACAACACGAGAGTCAATGTTTCTTCTACCTCAGCAAACCCTGAGATGACCGAACTCACCCGCATGATGGCCGAAATGAGCAAAAGTATTACGCTTCTCGCTTCAAACCAACAACAACAATAAGTTAAAGCGGTTGCTAATCCTTGTGAAACATGTGGCGGTCCTCACTCATACACCGATTGTCCTTCGACACAAGGAAATCCGGAAAATGTGTATGCAGCTTACGGTAATTATTCACCGGAAAATTACCAAGCTAGACAACAAGGGGATAGAAATCTGCTGAGCTACCGTTCCAACAACTACCTTTCACCCGGTTTTTCTCCTCAAAACCAAAATCCCGCCAACAACTACAATAGAAGCAACCAAATCCTACCTCGTGCTTCTAACCCTTATCAACCACCCACCCAACATCACCCACCCATTAATCCCGATGTTGACACAATCATGAGAACTCAAGGTGAGCAAATCAAGAATCTACAGAGCCAAATAATCAATTTGAAAGGAGATATCTTGAAGCAAGGTAATGACATCAGAACCGAGGTTCGTGATAATCTTCAATCCTCTTTCATCACTCAAACAACTGAATTGAAGAATCTGTTGGCTAGTTTCTTGCCTGAAGCTCAACCTTCTTTTTCTTCGGGGTCTCTACCTTCCAACACCGTCACTAATCCGCGAGCTAATGTGAGTGCTATAACTACGCGTAGTGGAATTACCATTGTCACTCCATCTACCCCTCCACCATCATCTACACTTCCTCCACCACCATGTATCCCTACTCCTCCTACACCTAGTAATAGTGCACCATTACCGTCTCCGCCTCGTCATGACGATGTATCTCGGAAGGACCCTTCAACATCACAACCTTCACCACCTACACCTTCACCTAACCCTTATCAACCTAGAATCCCATACCCTTCTCGTATAGGCAAGACCAATGATCTAACAAAGGAGGACTCGCAAATAACCAAATATATCAATATGATTTCTCAAATGGGATTCAGCATTAGTTTCCTTGAAGCACTTGTCCACATGCCCAAATTTGTTAAAGCATTTAAGGAATTGCTCAACAAGAAGGAGAAGCTGCTTGAACTCGCCAACACACGATTAAATGAAAACTGCTCTGCAGTTATTCTTAAAGAACTTCCGGAAAAACTTGGAGATCCCGGTCGTTTTGTGTTGCCTTGCGTGTTCAACAAAACTGAAGAATTTACCGCCCTTGCCGATCTCGGGGCTAGTATTAATCTTATGCCACTGAGTGTTTGGAAAACACTATCTTTACCCGACCTCACTCCAACAAAGATGACTCTTGAACTTGCAAATCGCACTCTCGCTTACCCCGTCGGTATAGCCGAAGACGTGTTTATTAAAGTTGGCGCATTCACTTTCCCGGTCGATTTTGTCGTAGTTGATTATGAAATGGACCCTCGTATTCCTTTAATACTTGGTCGGCCATTCTTGAGATCCGGACGTGCTTTAGTGGATGTAGCCGAGGGTGAGTTAATCTTAAGAGTCGGGAAAGATTCACAAATTTTCAAAATGGGGCAGCTTACAGGCAAATCTTTTGGACGAGAATCAGTCAATATGATTAATGTGCTCGATGATTTTGTCATCTACGACAATCCTCTATTCGACTCTTGCATTGATAGTCCACTTTTTAAAGATGATGTGGATGATTCTCGCCCCAATTTCGAAGCTTCCCCCAGTTATGATTCACCACCGGTCTTCGATGCTTATGATGATGATGATTCTAGCTCAGACTCGGATGATTTTGATTGTACTTCTGAGTATCCCGAGCTGCCCACATTCGATGATTTCGATGAGGCTGATACTCTCTCGAGCGATTCTTCACATACTGAAGATCCTCCGCCATCACTCGATCCTAGTTTGGACGATTATTCATTTGAGGAAGATTTTTCTGAATTTCTTAACACATACTTCCCTCATGAGAGTGATGCTCCTCCTTATGACTTTGAAGATTATCGTCTTGATCCTACTTTGGATTTGAAGAGCATTTTGTCTAAGGAGAAGAAACCGGTCGACACCGAAATCCGTTGCATGTATGATTTGACACCTCTTTGTCCCACTTATGAGGACGAGGTTGTGCTTCTTTGCGGATCTTCTTCACACTCGGCTGAGCCGGAGTGCTATTTTCCCCTGAAGGAAAAGGTGTTCGACCCCGGTATTGAAGTCTTTAAGCCATCTCAGTATCCACCTGATGAAATAAAAGGAAAAATCTTTGGAAATCTTGAAGACATGCTTGCACCACTTCATCCTTGCTCCTACTGTGCTCCATCACTGCTTAAGGGAACCCTGCCATTTCTCTTTTGGCTTGCCTTGTTCACCTTAAGCTCGTGCTTATTGATGGATGAAAACTATGTCTTTGATCCTGGTAGATTTGTTTCATGCTACTTCTGTTGATGAACCAAGGTCGAGTCAGGCTCACGACTCGGTTAACAAAAACCAAGCGCTTCTTGGGAGGCAACCCATGCATCTATCTTTTCGCTTTCTTTACCATAAGTGTAGGGGGGACCCTTTGGATTGCTATTTCCTCTCCTCACTTCTTAATCAGGGATTCGAGCTTCAATGATCCACTCTTGATGATTCTTGACGACTCGTGATTCCGTGTTCTACTTCTCCCCGGTTCTATCCTAAACTCTTTTCGATTCACTATTTTATATTTTCTCAATATTAAAATAGGAATCTCTTTAGTTGTCTTTTCCTTAGCAAGATTTAAACAACGTGAACAATGTCCTAAGTGTAGGGGAGTTTACTCCCACATGCTTAAACATTGAGGACAATGTTTATCTTAAGTGTAGGGGGGACTTCTATCGAAGTTAAGTGGTCTTTTCCTTGTATTTGTCCTCATTTTAACCGGAAAATCAATTTTTCGACATTTTTCAAAATTTTTGATCTATTTTGGCCTATTAGTTTTTCCCTTTTGTATAGTTATTTTCTTTCCTTATTAGAATAAATGTTTAATAAGTGGTTTTAATTTTCAAACGTTGTGAATCTTTTGACTCAATCCGAGTTTACTCTAGCTAGTATCCTTAACGTGTTTAAGTCAAGTTTTGCTAGGCTTTTATATAGGGAGCTATAAAACGCGAAAGTCTTAACTCTCGTGGGTTAAGAACAAGAACTTTTCGCAAGTTCCTATAATTGATCCTAGAGAGTCGTTTATCAAGGGAACTTTAAGATGCGATTTCTAAACTTGAAAGAGTCTAAGAATTTGCAAGATCCTATAGGCGACTCGAAAACCCAAAACTTTGATTTAATAGGCTAAGTATCCACGAGTCTCATTACTTGAGATTTTAAACTGTGGAGAACGAGAGATGATAGAGCCAATTATAAGTCGGTATTCTTTCGTGAATTTATATGAGTTAATTATGAGCCTATTCTCCCATCGCTTGCTAATAAATTCATCTGCTAATAAATAAGGTTGTATGATTTGAAAAGTTACTTAGCTTCTATCCCCAGATCGTTTAAAAGTTGCTCGGTAATGACGAGAGTTCATAGCCAAGGCATAACTTATGAAGCGGGGCGCGAAGATTGGCGAGTCCGAAAAGGCCCTAACAAGGCAGGAGGGCTATGTTTTGTTGCTAAAGATCCAAAAGTGATGTGAAGAATCATTTATCGAAAATCAATATGAAGGATCGAGACACACGACGAAAAGCAAAAACTCCCAAAAAGTCATGGAGAAGTGTATCCGAAAAGACCCTAACAAGGTATGAGGATAAATAGATCCAAGTCTATAAAGGAGGCGGATCGTTGTATATCAAAATCCAAAATAAAGATTGGAGAAAAATGAAGAAGTCGTGGTCCATATATGAAGAATCTCTCAAAAATTCCAAGTGAAGAAATTCCAATTATGAAGAGAAGACCATTATTTCATGAACGTCTCTCAAGATTTGAAGTATGAAGTCGCTGCCAAATATCGGCCCGAGAAAGGTCTCAAATCGCGAACCAAGTTATGCCAAGATATGAACTTTTTGATATCCCGAGAAGCAGTTTTAAAAGATTTGGTCCTTTAGCTAACTATTGATTAAATCGTGCACTTTATTTTCAGACTTAATAGTTATCGAAATAAGTCAAACAATGCATCTTCGTGATCATTCAAGACAAATAATAAAATATAAGAGATACCCATAGGAATAAGGGAGTCTAAGTGAATAATTGACCCACATGAGTTCGTGTTAGTTTGCTAACTTATAATAACAATGATCTCGTTTTTAAGCTTGGTCTCGAGAAAGTGAAAAGTTGAGGATGATAATTATTCATGACATTTTCAAAACCCAAGGTATGCTTTTAATTTCTTTGCTTTGCATTTTTATAATTTTCTATCTCTTTAATAAAGGCCAATGTGGATTGATTAAGATGAAAAGTGTAAACATGCTTTGTAACTAATGCATTGCATGAGGACATTGCAATGGTCAAGTGTAGGGGATTTGATAGGTGTGTAAACACCCATCTTTTCTGCCACTTAATTACAATAATAACCGGACCTAAACGTGTATTTTATGTATTTTATGTCGGAATTATGCGTGGTTTGTGTTTTTGTTGTAATTTAGGATGAAATTATGAAAAGTGGAGAAAACACGGGAATTCACGGGCATTTACGGCTTTTATTGAAGAAAAAGATGAAAGACGGAGTCGAGAAGTCAAGAGTGGAAAAAGAACGGAAGTCCAAGACCAATTCTGAAGATTTATCGAAGAAAAAGTCAAAAGACGGAAGTTTATCAAAAGCCGAGAAACTCAAGTCTATTTTATTGAAGAAATTAAAGACGAGTTCAGAAGATATCCCGAGCCACAAGTCCTTAAAGTCCAAACTTAAAAGAAAGATTAGAAGAAAAGGACTAATGACGCAATTAATGAAGATTAAATGAAGGAAGGACTTAATCTTGCAATTAACAAGAAATGAAGGAGGGGAGGAAGCTTCCTAATCCTCCCCTATATATAGTTAGGATTTGTTAATCATTTGTTTTGTTGGATAGCTTGACAAACTATCTCTTTCATTTTTAATTACCTTGCACCTTTAATTACTTGTCCAATTTAATTACCTTGTCTTGCACTTAATTACCATTTAATTCAAGTAAGTTTTTCTTTTTAATTCTTGTCAAGCTTTATCTTTACCTTGTTAATCTCATTCTTCCTTTCTTTAATCTTTGTGTTGATTTGTTTATGTTCATGTTCTTAATTTTTGTTGATTTATTTAAGTGGGTTTTGATTAATTTGATTAAGTTTTGTTAGTTTTATTGTTTTGGATTGATTGTTTATGCTTTATATTTGTTTATCTATTTGTTTGGTTTAATCTTTTTGTTGATTTGGTTAAGTTTTTGTTTAAATTCGTGCTATCTTCTTTCCCTTGTTCTTCGTATACAGTAACTGTTCTTCCCCTGAGATTCGTCCCCAGCAATCATTCCGAATAGGCGTGGAACGTTGTGGTCTATACGGAATATTAATTATTCCGCATAGAGGTTTTATTCCGCGTAACAGTTTTGTAGAAATAGCCCGCATAGGGGTTTTTGTAAAATTGCTATTCGGAATATCCGGTATTCCGCATAGGAAGATCTTTCCGCATAGGACTGATTATTCCGAACAGGCACAACTTTCCGAATAGGAGGGATTTTCCGCATAAAGCACTTTTCCGAATAGGCCAAACATTCCGAATAGAACTTTATTCCGAATAGGGACAGATATTCCGAGTAGAGAAATATTCGGAATAGGAGGATTATTCCGAATAGGGTTTTGTTTTCCGCATAAGGAACTATTCCGAATAGGCACCTTTTTCCGCATAGTGACAGTATTCCGAATAGGGGTTTTATTCCGGATAGGGACTTATTATTTTTAGTTATCTGCCTTTTCATTTTAAGCTTTATTTTTCCCGCCTTTTTCCTTACTCGCACTTTAAGTTTATTTGCCTTAGTTTAAGATTTAGTTTTAGTTGCGTTTTAAGTTTGCCTTAGTTAGATTTAAGTTTGCGTTATTTACTTTATTGCCCTTTAGTTTTAGTCGCGCTTTAAATTACTTGCACTTTATTTTAATTAGACTTAGATTTACTTTAATTGCACTTTTACTTTAATTGTTTTGCACCTTTTATTTTCAAAACTACAACGACACATCTTTGTTCCACCAAAGTTCAACTGAGTCACACATTAAACAAATAAGTTTTTCAATTCGAAGAGACATACGTGAACGAATATTTTTAACCTGGTAAAAAACCAGTTATCAGGGACTTTAGGCTTGGGTAGATAGTTGATACTACTGATTTTCAAAGTTTAAAAATTGAGTTTGATGAGTCTAGTAGTTGTTTCAAAAGACGGATTGTCGGGTTAGTACTTTTAAAGTGGTCCAAACGGTTTTATAAAACAAGTGTACAAATCTGTCCTAAAATTTGGAGTCGAGTAAAGCGTCGAGCTGATGGAATTTAAAGTGTGAACTTTGGCTCAAATTTTGGTGAGGTCTTATACAGGTTATAAGTGACCTTGACACCAACTTTCATGTAAAACGGACAAGTCTAGATAGGGTAGATCGCTGTGTACATTCGGGGTGTACTTGCTGATTTTTATTTTGGACACGTAGTTCAATGCTTGTGTTGCGTGAGTTTGAGTGTTCACCATCGGACATGGTGACTTACTCAAGTGCTTAGTCATTATATAAATGACTTAGCTACTGATCCAAATAAGGGTAAAGGATAGTTTGACTTGCGTTGACTTGGCGTCGTATGACGAGTCATTTTCAAGTGTTCAAGTGTTTTAACGAGTAACGTTGGATAAATGGGTAGTATGAATTCATTTGATTCGTGTCAATGGTTTTGAAACGTGTATACTTTGAAAACATTTGAGTCATGTTATATTTGGTATATATATCGATATTGAGTTCGAGTCTTAACGTGCGCCTTATTGTGATAGGTTGCGGTTTTCGTGTTTTCCCCGGGCATCCATATCGTCGGTGATCGTCTCACTACATTGTTTCTACTCAATTGCTGAGTACCGTGATTGACTTAACACGTGGCTAAGGGCCACGAAATTTCTAAGGATCAAGGAGGAGGAATTATTTAATTTGCGTGTTTGGATTAATTCCTACTTGTTATGAAGGTATAGTCACTCCTAGCATTTTAGTTTTGATGTTACTAGTACTTTGATTCTTTTTATTCATGAATTTTGAATTCCTTGGGTGAAACCCACTGAGATTATAGATACTTAGGGCATATTAGGACTTAGGAAACTTGCGTGGCGATTTGGTATAGCCTAAGTGTTGCTTGATTGAGGTTAGGTAGCTAAATGGAGTTGTTTTTGTAGTATGGAAATCACCACAGAAAAAACAGGTCATGGCAAAATTTTCTTAAACATATGACCTTTTTTTTATTTGAAAAATGGATACCCACTGATGTGATTAGTATGTGTTGAGTTGGATGGAAACGGGAAGTGTCCGGATGAGTCCGAAACGGTCGTTTTACTAAACTAGGTCAAATCTGAATGTTATGCTTAAAACGTGGGTAAATTGACTTGGGTAAAAAGGATTAATTTATGATTTTATGACTTTTTACAGTAGCTACAAATATATAAAACTTCTCTTTTTGGTTTCGTGTCAAAATCTTTTACCGATTAGGATTTATGCTTAATCTACCGTAAGGTACGAAAGACGTTTACAACTTTCTGTTTTGATAGTCTGTCACTAAAAGTGCATTTCCCGTTGATTAAAAATAGTTCTAGGGCTGTTCTTTCCCAACTTTTAAAGGTAAGAGAAATACCTATACATGTCAAGAAATTTAACCTCCTGTACAATTATAGATTTTTAGATATGACCAAATCTTCACAGCCTTTTTCAGAAAACTGAATGCAGTCCCTTGTTTTGGTTTTTAAAACCGAGTCTTAAACGTGTTAGGAACCCACACATAAATGCTTGGACCATCATACAAGGTTGATATTAGGTTATTACAGTAGGTTCAAGGTGTTGGGTCAAAATTTTAACTTAAGCTTAGGTCTCGCCATCACACGCAAGTTACCTAGTCATACTATGTCCCACCACTTCTAAAACGTTATTGCTTCATTGAACGCATTCTTATTACGCGTCACCATTGCATAGGTCCGTGAAGACTTCTTTTTGCTCAGCCCCTTTTACCTTGTGATTACTTACTAAAGGTGAGTTCATAGCCCCTTTTTACTTGAACAATGTTTCTAAATGCGGGGTGAGATTTTACATGATGGAACACATCCATTTAAAACTGTATACTATCCAGAACTTGTATGCTATTCAGACTTGTATGCTTTCCAACAGTTTTCATTGATATTATTGCTTATAGTTAATAGCCTTAAGTTTCCTCTCTTGATCATGAACCGTTAATTGTCCCGTATGCTTTGCGCTAAGCGCGAATGTTGTGGGTGGATCCATCGGGATTGACAATCCCCGTCCCGATTACCTTGACGCACTTACATTTGTTTATACTTGAGTATTTAGGCTGAATACTCCCTAGAGGAACTTACTTTGAGTTAAGCTTCGGTTCATGAACTAAACAGCAATAATATTGGTTTCAGACTATGGTTAATGATCATAACCATTTTCTCTATTTACTTGTTTTACAAATAAATGCTTGTGTTCCACACCTTTATTGCTAAACCTATGAATTTCACTCAACTTTGTGTTGACGATTTTACATGTTTAATCTCAGGTATTATTACTTAGCTTTGCTTGGATGGGAGCCCGCAGGATATTATCGCAGCTTGGAGATTTCTGTGATGCTTTTAAAAGACTGGTTTTAGTATAAACTGTCAGAAATTTATTATATCTTTTGGGCAACTTTATGTTATAAATCATGATGAAATAATATATCTTTCCGCATATAAAACTCGGGGACCTATGTTTAAAACTCTGATCATTTAGGATGTGATATATATGCTTTTATTACGTCAGCTTTGTGTCAACTGTAATTCATTGTTTCTTGTACTATGACGTGTTACCCCTCGTTGCCTAGTTGTTCCATGTCAGATTTTGGGGGTCTCACAGATTGGTATCAGAGCGATGGTTATAGGGAACTGAGTCGTTTTTCAAAACTTAGTCTATAACCGAAAGTTCAAATATTTTATTGTTTCTAAGTGTCAAACACAGAATTTGCCATTGCTGCTCGATATCTTCGCGGGTAACTCTCTAATCCTTATTATTTACTTTTAATTATCGTTGTAGTATTTCATCTCTTGATTTCATTTTGAAATATTACTTTACGCTAATGACGATAATTACTATGTCTTTTCAAAGTCTATGTGCTTCATGAATTATCATTGAATGTTACTGTGATTACATCTGCCTATACTGTATTTCTTGAATTCTTGTTCTTGTGAATTGATCTTATTGCAATGATATTATATCGTTATGACGTTACATACTTGTATTCAGAGCGCGTATGCTGCCGACTTTTCATACTCATTTTTCAGAGTACTATTGCTATTTCATTTATGCGTGATACGACTGACTATATATGCTCGTTCGGTTTGAACCGTCTGTTTTTCTTGACTCGTTGATACGTGTTGTGCATACTATCGCGATACCATTGTTCGGGACTGAATAAGTGTTGTTTTCGATGAACTTCTGATTTTCATTCTACTACCGTGTGTGTTGCTTTCATTGTTTATTTCCCTTAAAATATCTACTTAGATACGCAGATTTTCTTTCTGACCATTCATAATTGAATGTCTAGTCTATAGACCATTGTGTAGCTCAATGTGTCTCCCAGAAATACTAAAGAACATCGTGTGAGTCTCACATCTCGAAGAATTCGTTGAATCAGTGCTGAATAATATTGTTGGTTTTCATAATCTTGATTTACCCTTACGCCACCGTTTTACGCGACACTTGTACATGGATTACATCTTACTTCATTGACCATTCTACGTTTCGATTTCAACTTAGAACATCCGTTGTACCTTGAACACATTATTGTCATTTATTATGTGATGATCGTTTGGAATACGATCCTACTTGTATCCTCCCTTTTCATTGAACCTCTTTGCTCCAGGAATGCCACTTGTTATTGTCCCGTTTCTTTCTCGATATATCTTGTGATTTTTGGAAACCATGCCACCAAGAGACCTTTCTGCATTGCAATCTTGCAGCCGAAGACACGGATGATATGCATCGTTTTTTTTATGTCTCCGATTATCGTTGGCATTCTTGAACCATTTCTATACTGTGTTTTCTTTACATGACTAATTATACAGTTTACCTTCTTTCGTCTTTATGGAATCCACAAGTCCTATGTGTACATTAATTTTGAGCTATCATGAAATTTGGATTTAGTTTCAAGCTGTGTCGAAAAATATACTTTGTACAGAAACTTTACAGGAAGTTTAACAGTGTCGAGAAATATTTTTATAACTTTAGACATAAAAATATATATATTTCTACATGTTGAGACGTCCGTTTAGGACATAAAATTTGACCAGTAAACTTTAAAATCGAGCAAGTTACGCTCATTTGAGATTGTAAAATCTAAGAAGTTATTTTCTGAATAATGCTAAAATATCATTTTGTTAACAGATTTAATGCTAGGGCATTTTCGTCCATTTTTTATTCCGTTTCAAGTCTCGGGTAAAACTAGAAAGTTGTTCAAAACATTGTTTTACATCGAAATGCATTAGACTTTGAGTCTTAGAATATCGTTTAGTGAGTTAATTGGTCTAGTCAAACCCAAAGGTCAAAACTAATAAAAGTTAAAAACATGGATTGAAGCGTTTTTGAGTTCGTTGAGCTCGTAAAACTTTAACTAATGATATTTTGCAAACTAAAAACAATGATTGCGTTTGAAAAGAATAGAATAGCAACTTTGAGTTCGGTCATACATGTACCTAGATCTTAAACTTTTGAAATTAGGTAACTTCCTAATATAGAAGCTTTTCGAAGTGATTGTACTATTTGTTAACTGATACCCTACTTTCTTAAAAGTATATTTTTGTCAAATAAATTACGATGTGCACATACGGATTCCTTATTATTTCTTTTATTTATGACTTATTTGTCATTCCATTGTCTTTCTTTGCTTCTATCGTACCACTGATTTGGACCGATATTTGAAGATCTTTCTTTCATATCGTTTGTTATCATCTTGACACGTGTCTCCTGACGATTTCGGCTAAACCTCTTGAAACCTAATCACCTTGTAACCATTTTATTGGTTGTCTTGAACTACTCCTTATTTCCCTCTTGTAACCCACTCGCTACTTTATAAACTATTGTCATGTTACCATACAACTCAAACTGGTCTTGTTTGCGAATCATTTTACAAAAGGTTTCATTTGGGCTTTCTTAAATAGTTGACTGCTATCTTATAAAATTAACTTATATTAATTTTACAATGTATTTTCACAAATTGTTCTAATACGGTCTTATAAAGAACCCTTGTAACTATACGAATTGTCGATTTAAAACAGTTAGCCAGTAACTTATTAGCAAATAGTTACATAAACTATTTTGATTTCTGTTTTTACAAATGGCATTATATACATATTTTAAATAATATGACCTGTAATATTGGTTTGACGAAGATGAGCATCGCATTGCTAGTCCTAAATTATGCATGGCCTGATCACCTATGCTTAATTTAGAAGGAGCCATGCAAGGCCAAATAGTAGTCGCCTTAAATATTTAACCTAGAATCAACTTTTTAGTTATGTTGCTTAAAATGTTTGATAAAATAATGTTTTGAAAACTTTTAAATTTTATGCGAGTAGCAACAGTTTGCAACATACACATATGAACCATTATCTTTTCTTGAACTAAGTACATGCCTCGAGCACATATTTCCTTACTCAACGACCTTTGTTTTACCTGTTACCTCATCATCCTCATGATACGATTTTCGTTACCATTTGCCTAAATTCTTACCATTGGTACCCAACTTGAAAGTTTCAACGTTGCTATGCTCCTACATCGATTGACCATCTCTATCTATTTTGGTAGACCTTCGAAACGTCTCTGGATGCGATTAGTGATTTATGATTGGACGTGAACGATGATTACGTGTAATTGCCATGATATGTGTTAAGATACTATCGTCTTGAAATTTCATTCGTGTGAATCATGTGTTGATTTCGCCTTTCATTGCTAATGTTTTTCATCTTACTGGAACTTCTCTCAATTGACTTCTTAAGAATTTTCTTTGATTCGAAAATTCGTTGTGTGGCTTTTCCCTTTCGATCGTATTTCGACCACCGAGAACTTAATAAGCCGTTATTGGTGACGCCAACCGCACTCGTGAATTAATCTTGCTATGATCATTGTTTCTTATTATTTTTATTATTGACGTGACTATTCTACCACGTTTGTTAAGAATTGATACGATTTCCGTCTTATTCCTTTGTATATTGCTCGCATACAGATTGTTGACCTTTATATGATTCACATTCGTTGCTGTCTTGTCATCTTTTGAAAACCAGAAATTGTTACGTGTTTATCGTTTGATATCTTAAACACTTTCTTAAATTTCTAAAAAAAAATTATTATTAATTTTTAAGAACATTTTATACATTTTATCAAATGTTTAAATTACCAAAATAACTGTTTCAAGTTAAGTATCGGATCTATATATCCTCTTTGGTAAATTTACCTAATGTTTCAAAAGATATCAAGCTGTATCTTTTAAAGTATTTGATTATATCATACTTTATTGTCAACCTAATGAAATTATTTAAATTAATTTATAATTTCTAACAATGATTCAAAATAACTTGGAAAAAAAAATCTGAATTTTCTCTAATGGTGACGATAAACCCGAGTTTTAACGATAATTTAATACAGTCATCCAAAAGTTCTTAAGCCGATCAGGATAACTATCTTGAACTGTTCTACTTTTGCTTTGAAAATCCTGATCAAGAAAAAGATATAGCAACAGCTTACTCCCTAAATATAGATAGTTTGATTTTAAATCACTACACCTTGTGAAATTTTCTTTTAATCAAGGAAATACATAAACTGAGTTTTAAAGTAATACCAAAATCCTAGACAACTGATTGTGACAACTTGTATTTTAAACGATCATATGTTATTCATTTTTCCCTTCTATTTCTCTTGTAAATAGATTCTTACGTTTTAAGATTTTCACGTTTTACAGTTGCACGATTTGCGACCCCTTGTTGATTTACAATCTTGGTTCATTTTATCGCACTTTGCCTGTTTAAGCGATTCTTGTGTTCATTCTTGTTAGTTTATCGCACGTATTTCCAACAACTCTATCTCTCAATGTATCTCCGTATTGAAAGATCGTTATCCTAATCCAAGACTGAAAAGTTATACGAAAAGGAGTTAAGAAACTGAAGCATAGTGAATTCTAACCGTTAAGATTCGTCATGGTACGGAAGTTTATCTGGGAAGCAATGAATTTTGTTCTACACTTTGTACCTCCTCTTGTTTGCATCTTCTACTGTTTTCAGGAGAACTCTGGAGACCAGAGTTCCTTTAGGGGGGAAGACTGTGAGAACCCGTACTTTCCCAACATTATTTTATTCTTTTTATTCGTGCTTCTTGAATTTTTCCAACGTATTACGTTTTCTTGTATTGTTATATGTAAATCCTGAGATTTTTAAATTATATCTTTTTTAAGTATTTTTCGGATCATCGATAAATACTTTGCATGGAATTATAAAATTTTTATTTTATTTTTCCATATTTAATTTAAATCAAAGTTTTTTTTATTTAAAATCACCCGCGTGCGTTTTACAACGATTTTATTCAAAATCAATGTACAACGAGAATTCCTAGTGATCGCGATACCGACGGATGCCCAAAATATTACGTTTATTTATCGATTGTTTCGATAATTAATATTTTCGACGATTTCGTTTTAATTACGTATTAAGTCGTGTCGAGAAATCGTATAATCATTTTTATGATGCATTATAACTTTTGAAAAGTATTTTTACGAAACCCGAGCCCCGTAAATATTTTTAATATTTACCAATAACTATTTTCTACCCTTTAAAACTATTAATTGTTTTTAAGTCCACAAGTTTCAAAGTTGGCAAAACTAACCCTCCACTTAACTAGCACTATATAAATCATTTTTTTACTTCCATTACAACATACACTTTCATTTTTTAACAAAAAAAAAAACACATCCTCCCTCCCCTTCATTTCTCTCCGCCACCACCACCACATTAACACCCCTAAAACCTTGATTTTTAACATGAATCTCTTAAAACAAATTAAAGACCCATGTTCTATTGTGGTGATTCTATTAATAACAAAATCACCCACATGCATCAAGATTTCAAGAACTTTTGATTTCATGATTGTATGATGTTGTAATCATCTTGCATATGTTATATTTGGTAAGATTATCATGTTTTGATCCTTAAAAGTCTTGTTTTTAATCTTTGATTTTTGTTAGATTTTTCATACAAGTGTTTTTAGGAGTGTTTGGTTGATGGGTATGATAGTATAGTGATCCTAGGGGTATGGGAATGATTGGTTTTGAGTGAAAAATAGATTTGTCATGTTTTCTAAAAAGCTAATTTGGGACAGCAGCTTTAAACAGATTGTTTCGTGGGTTTAAGGTCTGTGAAAGACTGAGATTATTTGAAATTGTTGTAGAGTTTTCCGAGACGGTCGTTTTGGTATAAGATAGAGCTTATAACTCATTACGAGTCAAAAGTTATGCTAGTTTTAGTTTTCGTGTACGGGGAGACGCAAGTCGGCACAATCCGAAATTGTGGCTGATTTTGGGTCGACTCTCTGGGACTTTAGGCTTGGTTAGATAGTTGATACTACTGATTTTCAAAGTTTACAAACTGAGTTTGATGAGTCTAGTAGTGGTTTCAAAAGACGGATTATCGGGTTAGTACTTTTAAAGTGGTCCAAACGGTTTTACAAAACAAGTGTACAAATCTGTCCTAAAATTTGGAGTCGAGTAAAGCGTCGAGCTGATGGAATTTAAAGTGTGAACTTTGGCTCAAATTTCGGTGAGGTCTTATACAGGTTATAAGTGACCTTGACACCAATTTTCATATAAAACGGACAAGTCTAGATAGGGTAGATCGGTGTGTACATTCGGGTGTACTTGCTGATTTTTATTTTGGACACGTAGTTCAATGCTTGTGTTGCGTGAGTTTGAGTGTTCACCATCGGACATGGTGACTTACTCAAGTGCTTAGTCATTATATAAATGACTTAGCTACTGATCCAAATAAGGGTAAAGGATAGTTTGACTTGCGTTGACTTGGCGTCGTATGACGAGTCATTTTCAAGTGTTCAAGTGTTTTAACGAGTAACGTTGGATAAATGGGTAGTATGAATTCATTTGATTCGTGTCAATGGTTTTGAAACGTGTATACTTTGAAAAAATTTGAGTCATGTTATATTTGGTATATATATCGATATTGAATTCGAGTCTTAACGCGCGCCTTATTGTGATAGGTTGCGGTTTTCGTGTTTTCCCCGGGCATCCATATCGTCGGTGATCGTCTCACTACATTGTTTCTACTCAATTGCTGAGTACCGTGATTGACTTAACACGTGGCTAAGGGCCACGAAATTTCTAAGGATCAAGAAGGAGGAATTATTTAATTTGCGTGTTTGGATTAATTCCTACTTGTTATGAAGGTATAGTCACTCCTAGCATTTTAGTTTTGATGTTACTAGTACTTTGATTCTTTTTATTCATGAATTTTGAATTCCTTGGGTGAAACCCACTGAGATTATAGATACTTAGGGCATATTAGGACTTAGGAAACTTGCGTGGCGATTTGGTATAGCCTAAGTGTTGCTTGATTGAGGTTAGGTAGCTAAATGGAGTTGTTTTTGTAGTATGGAAATCACCACAGAAACAAACAGGTCATGGCAAAATTTTCTTAAACATATGACCTTGTTTTTATTTGAAAAATGGATACCCACTGATGTGATTAGTATGTGTTGAGTTGGATGGAAACGGGAAGTGTCCGGATGAGTCCGAAACGGTCGTTTTACTAAACTAGGTCAAATCTGAATGTTATGCTTAAAACGTGGGTAAATTGACTTGGGTAAAAAGGATTAATTTATGATTTTATGACTTTTTACAGTATCTACAAATATAATAAAACTTCTCTTTTTGGTTTCGTGTCAAAATCTTTTACCGATTAGGATTTATGCTTAATCTACCGTAAGGTACGAAAGACGTTTACAACTTTCTGTTTTGATAGTCTGTCACTAAAAGTGCATTTCCCGTTGATTGAAAATAGTTCTAGGGCTGTTCTTTCCCAACTTTTAAAGGTAAGAGAAATACACATGTCAAGAAATTTCACCTCCTGTACAATTATAGATTTTTAGATATTACCAAATCTTCACAGCCTTTTTCAGAAAACTGAATGCAGTCCCTTGTTTTGTTTTTTCAAACCGAGTCTTAAACGTGTTCGGAACCCACACATAAATGCTTGGACCATCATACAAGGTTGATATTAGGTTATTACAGTATGTTCAAGGTGTTGGGTCAAAATTTTAACTTAAGCTTAGGTCTCGCCATCACACGCAAGTTACCTAGTCATACTATGTCCTACCACTTCTAAAACGTTATTGCTTCATTGAACGCATTCTTATTACGCGTCACCATTGCATAGGTCCGTGAAGACTTCTTTTTTCTCAGCCCCTTTTACCTTGTGATTACTTACTAAAGGTGAGTTCTTAGCCCCTTTTTACTTGAACAATGTTTCTAAATGCGGGGTGAGATTTTACATGGTGGAACACATCCATTTAAAACTGTATACTATCCAGAACTTGTATGCTATTCAGACTTGTATGCTTTCTAACAGTTTTCATTGATATTATTGCTTGTAGTTAATAGTCTTAAGTTTCCTCTCTTGATCATGAACCGTTAATTGTCCCGTATGCTTTGCGCTAAGCGCGAATGTTGTGGGTGGATCCATCGGGATTGACAATCCCCGTCCCGATTACCTTGACGCACTTACATTTGTTTATACTTGAGTATTTAGGCTGAATACTCCCTAGAGGAACTTACTTTGAGTTAAGCTTCGGTTCATGAACTAAACAGCAATAATATTGGTTTCAGACTATGGTTAATGATCATAACCATTTTCTCTATTTACTTGTTTTACAAATAAATGCTTGTGTTCCACACCTTTATTGCTAAACCTATGAATTTCACTCAACTTTGTGTTGACGATTTTACATGTTTAATCTCAGGTATTATTACTTAGCTTTGCTTGGATGGGAGCCCGCAGGATATTATCGCAGCTTGGAGATTTCTGTGATGCTTTTAAAAGACTGGTTTTAGTATAAACTGTCAGAAATTTATTATATCTTTTGGGCAACTTTATGTTATAAATCATGATGAAATAATATATCTTTCCGCATATAAAACTCGGGGACCTATGTTTAAAACTCTGATCATTTATGATGTGATATATATGCTTTTATTACGTCAGCTTTGTGTCAACTGTAATTCATTGTTTCTTGTACTATGACGTGTTACCCCCTCGTTGCCTAGTTGTTCCATGTCAGATTTTGGGGGTCTCACAAAATCCGTGTGTAATTTTCCCGCGGATAACACATTATTCTATTATTTATAAATCGGTGGGAAATTCGTGGTAATTTTCCTATGGATTACACATTATTTTATTATTTATACATCCGTGTGAAATCCGCAGGAAATCACCAACGGATTTGCCACGGAAATTTCTCACGAATTTCCCACGGATTAGACATTATTTTATTATTTAAACATCCGTGGGAAATCTGTATGTAATTTTCCCACGGATTACACATTATTTTATTATTTAAACATCCGTGGGAAATAAGTGGAAAATTACCCACGGAAATTTCCCACGGATTACACGAATACACGTAATTTTATTATTTATACATCCGTAGGAAAGTCGTGGGTAAATTTCCCACGAATTTCCCACGGATCTCCTATATATTTCCCACGGATTACCAATATTTTGTGATTTATACATCCGTGAGAAAGTTGATAAACGTTTAAACAATAAAACATATGAATTACATTATAAAGCCGATACAAGTTTAAACAATAAAACATATGAATACCTATCGACTACTCAGATGAACATCTCGTATACAACAACGATACCCTATCGACTACTCCGTTAAACATCTCGTATATAATGATACCCTAAGGACTAATCCATTGAACATCTCGTGTACAACGATACCCTATCAAAAAGTCTGTTAAAGATCTCGTATAGAAGGATACACTATCGACTACTCCGTTCGACATCTCGTATACAACTGTACCCTATCGACTTTTCCATTGAACATCTCGTATACAACAACGATACCCTATCAACTACCCCGTTGAAAATCTCGTATACAACGATACCCTTTCGAAAACTCCGTTGAACATCTCGTATACAACGATACCCTATCGACTACTCCGTTAAACATCTCGTACACAACAACGATATCCTATATAATACTCCGTTAAACATCTTGTATATAATGACACCCTATGGACTACTCCATTGAACATCTCGTGTACAACGATACCCTAACGACTACTCCGCTGAACATCTCGTATACACGGGTACCCTATCGACTACTCCATTGAACATCTCGTGTACAACAACTATACCATATCGACTACTCCATTGAACATATCATATACAACGGTACCCTATCGACTTCTTCGTTGAAAATCTCGTATACGATGATCCCCAATCGACTACTCCATTGAACATCTCGTATACAACAATACCCTATCGACTATTCCTTTGAACATCTCGTGTACAACAACGATACCCTAGAGACTACTCCGTTGAACATCATGTATACAACCATACCCCCATCGACGAATCCATTGAACATGTTCGTGTACAACGATATTGTATCGACTCATCTGTTTGAAAGACAACCTATCGACTACTCCGTTGAGCATCTCGTGTAAAATAACACACTCTCGACTTGTTCGTTGAACATAACATGTACAACGATACCCCTATCGACTACCCCGTTGAAAATCTTGTGTACAATGATATTATATCGACTCATTCATTGAACATGTCGTGTACAACGATATTATATTGATTAATTCGTTTGACATCTCATGTACAGCGATACTCTCTCGACTTATCTGTTTAACATCTTAAGTATAACGATAGGCTTTAAACTCGTGCGTTGAACATCTCTTGTACAATGATATTATATCGACTAATCCATTGAACATGTCCTTTACAACGATATTATATCGACTCATTCGTTGAACATGTCGTGTACAACGATAGTATATCGATTAATCCGTTTGACATCTCATGTACAACGAGACTCTCGACTCATCCATTTAACATCTTATGTATAATGATACGCTTTAAACTCGTCCGTTGAACATCTCGCGTACAACAATATTATATGGACGAATCCATTGAACTTGTCGTGTACCACGATATTTTATCGACTCGACCTTTTGATATATCATGTACAACGATACCCTATCGACTACTCCGTTAAACATCTCGTGTAAGCGATACATGATCGACTACTATGTTGAACATCTCTAACATACTACATACTTTGTTAAACATCTCTTGTACAACGATTCACTCTCGACCGTTGAACATGTCATGTACAATGATATTCCTATCGACTACTCCGTTGAACATCTCGTGTACAACGATATTATATCGACTCATCCATTGAACTTGTTGTGTACAACTTTATACGACCATATCGAGAAACTAATGGAACAGACCTTTTTTCAGAATAAACCATTGAAAATGTGTGTATATTTATGCGTGCATGTTCCGCATGTTCATTCATGATATTTATTATGTCTTATGATGTTTTTTTATGTCGGTATGCGAACATGTATATGCGTGAACGCGTAACTATGTAGAAAAGGTAAAGGGAAACGATCATGCCCGTGGAAAAGCCGTAGGTAGTATCCCACAGATTATCCACTGATGTATAAATCTGTTGGAAATCCATCAGAAATTTCCCCACAATTTACCGACAAATAGTATCCGTAGATAAATTTCCAACATATTTCCCACCAATAAGATAAATCCGTGGGTAAAATATCCACTGATTTCCTACAATAATATTCTTCACTTACCTCGCCTTATGTTTTCCCAAGAATGTCAAATTGACCGCCCTTAATTTTCCACGGATTTTCCACGGAATACACATTATTGTTATTTATACATCCGTGGGAAATACGTGGGTAATTTTCCCTCGGATTTCCTACGGATCACACATTATTTTATTATTTATACATCCATGGGTCAATTACCTACGGATTTCGCATTATTTTGTTCCGTGGGAAATCTGTGGGTAATTTTCCCATGGATTTTCCACGGATAACATATTATTTTATTATTTATAGAGAAATTTGTGGGTAATTTTCCCACGGATTACACATTATTTTATTATTTATACATCCGTGGGAAATCCGCATGAAATTACTAACGGATTTCCACGGAAATTTCTCACGGATTAGACATTATTTTATTATTTAAAATTACGTGGGAAATCCGTAGGTAATCTTCCTATGGATTACACATTATATTATTATTTATACATCCATGGGAAATCCATGGAAAATTACCCACAGAGATTTCCCATGGATTACATATTATTTTATTATTTATACATTCGTGGAAAGTCATGGGTAAATTCCCACGAACTTCCCTCGGATTACAGATTTCCCACGGATTTCCACATATTTCCCACGAATTACCAATATTTTGTGATTTATACATCCGTGATAAAGTTGATAAAAGATTAAACAATAAAACATACGAATTACATTATAAAGTCAATAAAATATACGAATACATATCAACTACTAAGTTGACCATCTCGTATACAAAAAGATACCCTATCTACTACTCCGTTAAACATCTCGTATACAATGATACCCTATGGACTACTTCATTGAACATCTCGTGTACAACGATACTGTAGGTCTACGTAATCCTTGGATTATCTAAACAATGGAATGATTACAAGAGAAATAGAGATAGATGAAGATCTAGAGAGAGAAAGTAGAGAGAGGTTGGAGAGATTAGAGAGAAAGTAATATTAGATTAAATGAAAGTGAGAACCAACCCTCCTAACATGCTCGGAAGGGGTATATAGCCCACCCTACATGTTGGCTTGATGGGTTATATTGTTACATTATTAGATCACGGGCCCATACTAGATCATCTCTTTGGAGTGACTGATCCTTTCTAAATACGTAAAAATGTATTTCCAACGATCTCCCCCTAAGGGAGGTCGCTCCAAGAGACAAAGTCCTAAATAGTCTATAGCTCGTGATCTATGCTAACTATGGTGTGACCGAGAGTTTCTTTGAAATTTCGTATTTCCAACAATCTCCCCCTAAGGGAGGTCACGCCTTTTTACAAAATCTTAAACCTAGCATACTATGCTTGAGTCTTCGATCTTGTTCTTGTGAATATGTTGATGTGATCTTTGATTTTAGTCTTGAGCATGTTTCCTTGCCTTAACCTTGTGCATTCATCACTTGTGATATTCGCCTCCTCGTGACTTCATGTTCCACATACTTATACCTTTATAAATTCTTGAAAGCTTCAGAGTTTGATACAGCGGAAGACTTGAATTTTAGCCTTTCTTGAGTTTGTTGAAGTATTAAGTGCAAAAAGTATAAGCATGTGGGGACGATTTCTTTTTGGACACCGCAATGCCACCGTCTTGTTTCGCTGCATAAGACAATTAGCAACAAAACAAAGACACAGATGAAATGGCTTTGAACATTTCAGCCTAATTAGGTAGCATTTTTCCTCCGGTCGGTGAAAACCATTGGACGATGTTAAATATCGTACTTGTGGCAGGTAATTTCAATTAAGAACCTCCTTTACAAGATTTTGCGGGTAAACCCGTTCTCTTTACTCGACCGTCCAAAGCTGATTGCGAACGTAAAGAGTGAATCATTTGGATAAAATTATCCGCATGATGTCAGTTTATATTCCTGGAACAAGTGAATTCATTTAAGAACCGCACCATCGTTGCTTTCCAGTTGTCACGAGGTTGATTCATATAGAATTTTGCAAGTTACCTACCAAGTGCTGTTTGATGTTAACCCTAGAAGGATTTCCATTTGTCATTGTGAATACTTAATGGTATCACTCTGAATGTTCTAGAAAGATCACTAAGATATTGCGTAGAGGCCTGGAACGTGTTTAAATTCAGTTAAGAATTAAACCATCGTTGCTTTCTAGTTATCACATGTTTGATTCATAAACAGTCGCACAAGTCACCTACCATGAGTTTTTTGATGTACACTAAAGAAGGATTTCCATCTTTATTGTAAATACTTTCGTATTACCTGGATGTTCAGGCAAGATCATGAAGATTTTGCGTAGGACTCTAAGTATCTTTCTTACTTTTCACAAAGTGTGAAAAAGCAAGGAAATATGGAAGTGTGTCCTAATGAGATATTTGATGATCTCAAATGGCTCTAGACTCTTTTTAGTGATCCGAGGCTGGAGAGGAGTGCCACCATTTCAATACCAATATATTCGGAGTGAATAGATTGATAGATAACGTGTTGATCTTCGTGTGATTAAAACAAATACCTTTTAAGAGATATCTGAGTTAGCTGGGATGGGTTGTGCATTACATCACTGGGTCCATGATGTCTATCTTCAATACTAAGAATCATTAAAAATGATCACGATAACATTTGTAGTTGACTCGGTTTCTGCCTAAATTTTTAGGGAGGGCTTCTTTCTATTCACCCTTTATCTTTACAATTCTTTTCAATTCTTCAATCCCTTAAATTCTTACCAATACGTCATAACTAGCACCTTCTTGTGATTGTTCCAGTGCTAACTTAAGTACTTGCACCAGTACAAAAAGTGGAATACGTCACACATCCTGATTTTTTAACAGTCACACTATCAGATATGTATGTGACAAAATTCACCAGAATCAAATACACAGCCATACTTGAACTCCTTATATGTGACTATTTCGATTTTTCGCTGTCACACATATAAGTATTGTGTGACTAGGCGCAAATGCTAATTTTACTAGGTCCATCTAGCCACTCACAATTTTAGATGTGTGACATAATGCAAATTAGTTTGAAGTGTTAGCCACACTATACATATGTGTATGTGACGATTTTTTGTTTCACACTTGAACAATGTGACCACATTTCATGTTTTGTCACATGAGTTAATTGTGTACGTGGTTAAATCATATAGTCTCATTTGTGACATATTATTTAAACGTGACTTCGAATTTTTGCTGAATACTTAGCCACATATGAATTTTTAGTGTGTGACAACTAAAAACTAAGTTTGAACGTTAGTCTCCTATAACTATAAGAGTGACCAAGAGTCATATCTTGTCACACTAAACCGTCCCACGATCATGTGACTAACTGCTTTACAATAGTCACACGATGTCACAATGTGTATCTAAATGATATTCATGGCCACATTATAATGTGATTATGTGTAACCAATACATTCAAAACAGTCACATGTGAAATAGTCGCGTCACTATGTTTGAGAGCAAAATGTGATCTCAACCTTTATGTTAGTTACATTTAATGGTTTTCTGGCAAAATTCATGATCCTATACGTGGTCACACGAAGTGTTTGTTTATGACGCTAACTTATAGGGATGTTTTGTCATACATTTTTTAAGTATTAATAAGTGTGAAAACACTTATCCTTTTACCACTTAATTATAATAATAACCAAGCTAAAACGTGTATTTTATGTCGTAAATGTCGGAATTATGCGTGGTTTGTGTTTTTGTTGTGATTTAGGATCAAAATGTGAAAAGGGAAGAAAACACGCGCTTTCACGAGCTTTTATCGAAGAAAAAGACAAAAGACAAAGTCAAAAGATCAAGAGTGCAAAAAGAACGGAAGTCCAAGGCCTATTCTGAAGATTTATCGAAGAAAAAGTCTAAAGACGGAAGTTTAATGAAGTCGAAGAACTCAAGTCTATTTATTGAAGAAATTATAAGACAAGTTCAATTTATCCATCGACAAATCCTGAGACAAAGTCGAAGAATTTAGAAGACGAAAAGACGTGAAGAAGAAGAAAGGAACAACACATGCTAACCTCCCTATAAATACCCTCCTAATGTGTCATTAGGAGGTGTTGGCTATTTGACACATAGTTCTTCCAATTTAATTTTCATGTCATTTATTTACTTGTCAATTTAAATTCCTTGTTTTGCACCTTAAATTTGTAAGTCCTTTAATTTTTACTTTTAATTGTTGTTGAATCATTAATTTTAATCAAGTTTTTATTATTAATCTCTCATTCTACCTTTCTTGTTTTGCTTAATCTTTATGCTTATTTGGTTATTGTCATGCTTATTTGATTGTTTGTTATGTTTTTATGTTTTTGATTGTGTTAGCTTATTGATTTTATAGCTTAGTTTGTGTTTGATTTGATTTTAGTTAAGTGTTTTTAATAGTTTAATTTTATTAAAAGTTGATTTTTATTATTTAGATTAATTTGTGTTTTTCAAGTTTTTGATTTGTGATTGAATTAGTTTTTCTTAAAAGTGTTTTAGATTAAGTTTTGGTAAACTGCTTATTTGATTTTAGCTTAATCGTAGCTTATTTCCCTGTTTTCAGATTATTCTGTTACTGTTGTTCTGTTTCAAAGGATCTTCGGAAAAGGGTTTTCGTATTCCGAAGAATACCCCTTTATTCCGAAGATTTTATTTTGCCCGAATTAGTTTTTATCCGAAAATATAGTTTTCTTTGAAAACTTTCATTTATCCGAAATTATTAGTATTATTCCGAAGAATCCCTTTTTCTGAAATTATTGCTTTATCCGAATTAGCAGTTTTTCCGAAGATTTTAGTTATTCCGAAAATAACTTGTTTCTCTGAAAATATTTGATATTCCGAAGATTTAGAAAAATATTATTCCGAAGAAAATATTCTGAAAAAAACAACACTCCGAAGAATAGTAATATTCCGAAGAAATTTTTGACGTGCCTGGTTGTGTGCTTAGTGTTTTTCCCGCCAAAAGGAGCTAGTAGCTTGGTTGCTTGAGCAGCTTGCCTGCTAGCTTGTTTTTTATTTAATATTGTTTCGTAATCGTTTAGTTTAATCTGAAAGTTTTTCCGATTTCTATTTTGAAAGTCACGTATTTTTAGTTGAATTTTTCGTCAATTTTTAGTATTAGTATTTTTTCCTAAAGTTTAAGTTTTGTCTTTTATTTAGTGCCCGCTTTAGCTTTTTTCTCGTTTAGTTTTAAAGTAGCCACTTAGTTTTATTTCCTCCTTTTTCATTAGGTAAACTTTATTTTCAAGTCGAAAGTTAATTTCCTCTTTTAGTTTTATTTTTATTAATTGTTTTGCATTAATTTACGTTTTTATTATTTGTTTTGCTCCTTTATTATTAGCTATTTGTTTTTGGCTTATTTTTGTTACGTTTCGCTTTTACCTTTTAAGTAAAAATAGATAACCAAACTTCCCTTTTTCTTAACCAAAACCAATTGAGCTCCACTTTGAACCTTAGTCAATTCGATTAGACACCAAGAAAACGAACTTTTTAATTAGCAAAATTATACTTTCAAATGGCGCCGCTGCCGGCTCTTTTCGTGAAGATTAACGGTTTTTGTGAGAGACGCGTTGGATTTTGGAATCTGTTCACTCGTGAACGTTATTTTTCTTGCTCAAAAATTTTCAAAAATCCATAAAAATTAAAAATTTCAAAAAAATCAAAAAACATTTAGAAAATCATAAAAAAGCATTTCTTTTGAAAAGTTTTGCACCAAAAATATTCCTCTTAACCCTCTATTGTGTTTAATTCTTTTTCTCAACCCCTCTTATTTTTAATTCTTCATGGATTCGTATTGCGTAAGGTGTATGATACGATTATATGGTTTCGAATCATGTGCATGGTGTTATTGTGAGCAATGCGGAAAAGATCTTCCAACCGTTTCCGATTCACAATTTTCACATTTTGGATTTTGTCCATCGTGCAATTCGATTAATTCATCCTTTGCTTCTAATGCACCTACTCCTCCCTCTTGCATATATTGTGGAAGCGATTCTCATTGGCATATTTTGTGTCCTATTCGATACCCGTCTTTTGACGAGCAAGAACCGGGTTACAATTATGACAAAGGTCATATCTATCTGCCATATGCACCGGGTTTTTCTCAATACCCGTGTTGCAATAATTATGGGGGCCCTCACGATACTTCTTATTGTCAGCCGATGAATTATTATGAGCCACATCCGTGCTATAATTCCGGTTTTCAAAATTTTGAGCCCCCACGTCACACCGTCAATCATCAACCTTCCTTCGAACATTTGAGCTCCCAAGAACAATGGGCCACTCTTGTTAAGCAAGGTCAACAACTTCAAGAAGCTTTCAACAAGATCATCGAAAAATGTCAAGAGGATCAACGACAAGAGCAAATATCGAATAGACTTATACTCCTCCTCCTGTGTATCCATACTATTATGATGATGATGACGATGAGAATACTATTTCTTGGAATGATCTTGTTTCTCAATGTGCTAGTGCAATTGTACCTCCTTCTATCGATATCCCTAATACGTCTAAGGATTTTGATACATCGAGTGAGATTAGTGAATTTGGTCTCGACAACTTATTTGGGGAGGTTTGTGATGTACCGACTTGTGCTGAGCTTACGGACGAGGTCCCTCTTAATGATAATGATTTTTCTCCATGCTATCAGAATTTCACCTTTGAAATTTCTCAATCTCCTCCGGGAGATGAAGGCGATGTTGATCTGTTCTCTCCGACATACGAGAAGTTCCCCACTGAACTTGGTCTTGTAGATGAGGTGGAAGACGTTATTCTTCGTGAAAAATTACTGAAAGTTCATCTTCTTATTGCTAAAATTGAAGCATTGAATTTTGCTCCTATTTCCGAGCCTTTACCTCCGTCTATTACTCCCGTTGAGAATAATGACACATTATGGAAGAAATCGACAATCTCTCAATACCTTCGGGTATTGATGATGATGACACGAAGGGGGATATTCTTTTTATAATTTGCTGCATGAAGATATTGTCCCAAGTCCCCCTCCCGAGCACCTTTTATCCCAACCTTTAGAAACCATTACCGAGGATGAGTGCTTTGACCCGGGAGGTGACATTGACCATTCCATGATTGACACCTTTACGGCTTTGCCGCTCAGTGATAATCATATGTCTTTTGGGGCTGACATTTTGATTCTTTTACCCACCCCACCTCCTGTGGATCATGATTTCACTTATTTTTCTTTTATTGAGAGGACTTTTCTGCCGTTTAAGACTTATCCTCCTACCTCTCCTTTATTATTTTCCTCCGGGAACGAGGACAAGGCTTTTGATCCCGGTATTACATTAGAGGCTTCCCTATGGACCATTTAATTCGGGGACGAGTCAGGCTCGCGACTCGGTTAACAAAAACAAGCGCTTTTTGGGAGGCAACCTGAGTATCTATCCTTTTTATCTGTTTTTTATAATAAGTGTAGGGGGAGACCCCAGTATGTGTTTGTTGTTTTCTTTCTTATCATGTGCAGGGATTAGAGATTTCAAAGATCCATTCTTGATGACTTTTGACGAACCGTGATCCCGTGCTCTCGTTTTCCCGGTTCTATCCTAAACTCTTTTGATTCATTATTTTATCATTTATGATTTAAATAGGAATCACTTTAGTTGTCTCTTCCTTAGCAAGATTTAAACAACGTGCACAATGGCCTAAGTGCAGGGGAGTTTACTCCCACATGCTTAAACATTGAGGAAAATGTTTATATTAAGTGTAGGGGGGACTTCTATCAAAGTTAAGTGGTATTTTCCATGAATTTGTCCTCATTTTAACCGAAAAATTGATTTTTCGACATTTTTCAAAATTTTTAATCTATTTTGGTCTAGTAGTATTGTAGTATTTTCCTTTGTTATCGTTATTTACTTTCTTTGCTAGAATAAAATTTTAATAAAGTGGTTTTAATTTTTAAACGTTGTGAATCTTTTGACTCAACCCGAGTTTACTTATCCTAGTTTACTCTAGCTAGTATCCTTAACGTGTTTAAGTCATGTTTTGCTAGGCTTTTATATAGGGAACTTTAAAACGCGAAAGTCTTAACTCTTACGGGTTAAGAACAAGAACTTTTTGCATGTTCCTATAATTGATCCTAGAAAGTCGTTTATCAAGGGAACTTTAAAATGCGAGTTCTAAACTTGAAAAAGTATAAGAAGTTGCAAGATCCTATAGATGACTTGAAAACCTAAAAATTTGATTTAATAGGCTAAGCATCCACGAGTCTCATTCCTTGAGATTTTAAATTGTGGAGAACGAGAGATGATAGAGTCAATTATAAGTTTGGTATTCTTTCATGAATTTATGTGAGTTGATTATAAGCTTTTTCTCCCATCGCTTGTTAATAAATTTAATTGCAATAAATAAGGTCGTACGATTTGAGAAGTTACTTAGCTTCTAGCCCAATATCGTTTAAAAGTTGCTCGGTATTAATTAGAGTTGATAGCCAAGGCATAACTTATTGAAGCGGGATGCGAAGATTGGCGAGTCCGAAAAGGCCCTAACAAGGCATGAGGGCTACATTTTGTTGCTAAAGATCCCAAGTGATGTGAAGAATCATTTATCAAAAATAAATATGAAGGATCGAGACACACGACGAAAAGCAAATACTCCCCTAAAGATCATGGAGAAGTCTATCCAAAAAGGCCCTAACAAGGTATGAGGATAAATAGATCCAAGTCCTAAAAGGAGGCGGATCGTTGTATATCAAAATCCCAAATAAGAATTGGAGAAAAATGAAGAAGTCGTGGTCCAAATATGAAGAATCTCTTAAAAAGTTCAAGTGAAGAAATTCCTATTGTGAAGAGAAGACCATTATTTCATGAACGTCTCTCAAGATTTGAAGTATGAAGTCAATGCCAAAAATCGATCCGAGAAAGGTCTCAAATCGTGAAGCGAGTTATGCCAAGATATGAACTTTATGAGGTCCCGAGAAGCAGTTTTAAAAGATTTTGTCGTTTAGCTAACTATTGATTAAATCGTTCCACTTTATTTACAGCCTAAATAACTATCGAAATAAGTCAAAAATGCATCCTCGTGATCATTTAAGACAACAATAAAATAAAAGAGATACACCTAGGAATAAGGGAGTCTAAGTGAATAACTAGGCCACATGAGTTTGTGTTAGTTTGTTAACTTATAATAACAATGATCTCATTTTTAAGCTTGGTACGGGGAACGTGAAACTTGAGGGTGATAAACATTCATGACATTCAAAAACCCTAAGGTAAGTCTTTGATCTTTTTACATGTTTAGTATTTAATAAAGGCCAAGGTGGGTTAATTATGATGAGAAATGTAAACTGTGCTTTGAAATTAATGCATTGCATGAGGGCATTGCAATGGTCAAGTATCACCAAAATCATGTATATTTAGTTAGATAATATATTTTTGTAAACTAAAACCTATTTATATAAACTAAGTTAATATTATAACTGGATAGTTATAATCCTATTAAAACCATACTCACAATCCCATCAATGGTCAAACTCAAGTATATGGTTGCTGTTATTTGTTTTCACTACTATATGTATGCATGATTTTCATCTAAAACATTGCATATTGTATTACTGTTGTTAAGTTTCACAGATTATAAATGTCTAACTTTGTCGAAGTGACTCCAATAACCGACTACAATGTATATATGCAAGATGATAATGGACAGTTTGGTATGTACTCATGTTTTTAAATTCTGCATTCATGTTTATGTGCTAGTTATTACATTGGAAAACTGTAAAAAAATCTTGGTTTTAGTATGAAAACTACATACTTAATAATTACATTCATGTATTTGCATTAAATCTGTATTAGGCGTGTGAGCTTTGATCTTCACTTTCAAAGTGTATAAATTGAACCAATCCAACAATATCAATCGCATATCTGAAAAAATTATTTCAAAATATGGTGTTTGGATTGTTTTGCAAAAAAAAAACGAAGTCTGCAGCCAAAAGATATGCAAGTGAAGCCAACATTGAAAGTTCACCTAAGGTCGACAACAAGTAAGTCTGTTTTTAATTAACTTAGTTTGGAATCAATCCATTTTATATATATATGTAATTTCTAATTAATAAGTATCTGTGTGTCAGGAAACAAAGAAGGAAAGACGAACATGATGGTACCACGAACAAAATTGGTGACGCTGATAATCACGTGAATATGAGTGCAGATAAAACAAAGAATGCTGGCCATTGGGTTTGGGATGATGTTCCTGATGAATGTTATTACCCCCTAGAAGCTGAATATCAAAAAGCTTAGGAAAAGGAGATTGAAGAACAGGCCAGGGTTGAAGCACACCGAAAACAACGTGAAGATGAGTTGAGAGAACGTCGTGAATCCGAGTTAAGAGAAATGCGGGAAGCTTAGTTGCAACACCCCACTTTGATAAGTGGACCGTTACGTGTAATTATGGCGTGTCATCAAATGATGTAAGGTAATATGTACTAAAACATACATGACCTAAAGGGAAAAAATGAAATCAAACATCGGTTCCCAACATAAACCCAAAACATAAATAAAGTAAATGAAATGAGAAGGACCAAACAAGTGTCCAAACAAGCATAAGTATAAGAGGGAAAAAGGAGAATAAGTCTAAGGCAACTTTCATCCTATGCACGTCCTCCAATTGCTCAAGTCTGTCCTTGGGTACCTACCGTTTTGGGACATGGAAAGAAAAGTAACGACTGAGCAATACGATCAATGAACAGATATATGACATAGTATGAATAACTGAAACATAAATAAGACTAAAAAGCAGCGGAAATGTGTAAGTCCTGGAAAACCTGGAACATGTTTATAAAAGTGGTTTTATAGTTTGAAAAACTTATGATTAACTTATGAAAACAGTATTTTAATTTTAGCCAAGAGCCCATATAGGTCATGAGGTATCAACGTGCATGAATACTTAGAGGGGTAACCTCATCATGCAATTAGAGGGGTGACCTCATCATGCAATTAGAGGGGTGGCCTCTAATTATAATGGTCTGGGTTAGAGGGATCAACTCCTTGTGAAGGTTGCAAGGCACACACCACATTCACCATGAAAATCCTGACTGAAAACATGTTACTAGGATGCACCCATACGTCCTACATGATAATATAAATAAACATCCAAAACTGAAAGGGACGCCATGAGCAATCACTCCGTCGTGGGGAAGTCATAACATTGGTGCCTCTGGTGTTATGGTTATGGTACCTCCATAACTAGGTGGAATTGGCATGCATATATATAGCTCATGCATTTAAAATAAAACATATGCATTCAAAACATATAAAATAACTGGGGAAAACAGATGGCTGCAAACGGGGAATCCTAATCAAACATACGAAGGATTGTCCATACAAAAGGACGGAATAATCCGTACCTTATGTCAACTAGTGAAGCTAAAATGGAAGCTGAACGATCTACTCTGACTTCGCCGATGCTACATAAATAAGGGACATGTATGAGTTGTCTGATTACCGAGTGTGTTACTGGTTCTGTATGTTTTTAGCTTATTGTTCTTGTCATGTTTTAAGTGTAATATTGTATTTATTCATGTTTTACATGTATTCTGATTATGTATTTCATGTATTCTTGTGTTACTATACTTGTAGTGTCATAATAAGTAACTTTCTAAAAATAGCAGGGTTTCAAAATAAAAAGTTTCCAAAATTATAAAGTTTCCAAAAATAGTAAGTTTCCAAAAATAGTAAGTTTCCAAAAATAGAAAGTTTCCAAAAATAGTAAGTTTCCTTAAGTAGAATTAAGCTAGATTAATAAGTCTAAAATATAAGCTAGTGCTTCTTAGTCATAAGTTATAAGTCATGATAATTTATTAGTAAAGTTTATTAAATAAAAAGAAATACTTATGCTAAAATGATTATTAATTAATAATGAAAATGCATGGTTTTATAATTAATAATATGTCATGGTTATTTTAATAAAACTTTACCTTATTCATTTAATTAAATTAAAGCATGGTTTTTAATTTAATTAAGTTATGATAAATACTTAGGTTAATTCCATGATAATTATATAAATAGTTATAACCTAAGTTACTAGTTAATTTAATTATAACATGTATTTAACTAATTAAATTAACCAATTAAAAGTACTAGTTTATTAGGTGTTCATGTATTCCACGAGCCCGAACCCGAGCCTACCGAGACATACGTCCCAGTCACATTAAACAAACAGACCAAACACCTCAAAACAACACACAGCCCTCACCACGACCGACGATCGTGGTTTCCAGCCAGCGGCCAAATAGCCTAGGATGATGCCGTTGCCACTGTGAGTCACAGGGTTCCCACTGGCTTGAGCCAGTTCCCCCTACCGTGTACAAATTACCCATCGAGAGCCTTAGAGCTCTCAGTTTCCTACTGTTTGCCCAGCAGTTCCCACTAAGGGGCTGTTGGGTGTTGCGATTGCCCACAAAAGACCACCACCGTCCCCAAGTAGGTTGCGGCTGGTTGGACCCAAAATACCACTGAGACCTTTATAGGTCTCGGTTTTCCGTGCAATCCGAACAAAACCAAGAAAAACCCTTAATCCCGTGTTACATCTTATAGATTAAATGTTTTTATAATTGATTACAAAGATCTTGACAATTAAACCTAATTAAATTCAAAGAACAAGGATTTTAAAGATAAAGTGTTAATGGATTGAGGATTTAGAACCCGAACATATACCCGTAACCAAATCAAAATCAACAAAGCTTTTCTCCCTCTTTTCCCTTGTAAAAACCGGCGACCAAATGGAGTAAGGAGGCTAGGGTTGTTGTTTGATTTGTTAAAACTTGTAAAATGATTCTCCTATGATTGTTTTGTGATTAGTGAATGATCATAGGCTGGGCTTGGCCCACTTGTTTTCTTTCTTCCTTTAGGCCGACCATACAAGGCCTTTTTCATGTTTTTCGGTAGTCATGTTTTAAGCAATCATCGTGTAGGTTCGTGTTTAATTCTCGTGTTTTAATTCTTGTGCTTTTAATTCTTGAATTGTTTTAGTATTATACGTAAATACATATCGTGTAAATATATTTAATGATATACGTGATACTTGGAATAAATGTTCGTGCTTTGTAATGTATGCTAATAAATATTAAAGTTTTAATTAATAGTGATTTCATGCATTTAATGTTCTTGGTATTTTATGCGGGTTTTACATGAGTTGAGAGAACAGCGTGAAGCTGAGTTGAGAGAAGCCGACGCAGTTGGTAGTCCATTTGAAGAAGAATATCTGTCTGAGCCTGAGGAAGAAGAAATATGAAGTAGACGATATAGAGAATATTGATTATGATAACTTGTATTTAGCTTTTAGTGGTGAGAAATCACCTAAATTGTGATTTTTAATTTGAAATTACATCACCTTTATGATGTTTAGGGTATTTCTGTTATGTTTAATGAATGCAATTTTTGTTTTCAGTTCAAACTAATTCATATAATACCGATTCCAACAAGAACAAAGTTAGAAAAGTAAAAACTTATCTGAACCCAAACCAGACAATCAACTTCAATCACAACATATGTTCTCACAAATATGTATCCATAAACTGCAACCAACAGAATGCATAAAATAGCCTCTACGTAAAACATCCATTAGTCCAACTACCTGTATCCAGAATAAGACCGCATAGATAAACATCAAAAACAAACAAAAATAGTCATAACATTATCTCGGCTACTGAGCATTATAACAACCTGCTGATTCACTATACAGGGGTCAAATACATACTTAAATAACCAAAATCTTACTATTCATACGAGTACCTAGCACGTATGTTACCCAAGTGTTTACTTACAGCTATAAATTATCACCAAAATCATGTATATTTAGTTAGATAATATATTTTTGTAAACTAAAACCTATTTATATAAACTAAGTTAATATTATAACTGGATAGTTATAATCCTATTAAAACCATACTCACAATCCCATCAATGGTCAAACTCAAGTATATGGTTGCTGTTATTTGTTTTCACTACTATATGTATGCATGATTTTCATCTAAAACATTGCATATTGTATTACTGTTGTTAAGTTTCACAGATTATAAACGTCTAACTTTGTCGAAGTGACTCCAATAACCGACAACAATGTATATATGCAAGATGATAATGGACAGTTTGGCATGTACTCATGTTTTTAAATTCTGCATTCATGTTTATGTGCTAGTTATTACATTGGAAAACTGTAAAAAAATCTTGGTTTTAGTATGAAAACTACATACTTAATAATTACATTCATTTATTTGCATTAAATCTGTATTAGGCGTGTGACCTTTGATCTTCACTTTCAAAGTGTATAAATTGAACCAATCCAACAATATCAATCGCATATCTGAAAAAATTATTTCAAAATATGGTGTTTGGATTGTTTTGCAAAAAAAAAATGAAGTCTGCAGCCAAAAGATATGCAAGTGAAGCCAACATTGAAAGTTCACCTAAGGTCGACAACAAGTAAGTCTGTTTTTAATTAACTTAGTTTGGAATCAATCCATTTTATATATATGTAATTTCTAATTAATAAGTATCTGTGTGTCAGGAAACAAAGAAGGAAAGACGAACATGATGGTACCACGAACAAAATTGGTGACGCTGATAATCACGTGAATATGAGTGCAGATAAAACAAAGAATGCTGGCCATTGGGTTTGGGATGAAGTTCCTGATGAATGTTACTACCCCTAGAAGCTGAATATCAAAAAGCTTAGGAAAAGGAGATTGAAGAAGAGGCTAGGGTTGAAGCACACCAAAAACAACGTGAAGATGAGTTGAGAGAATGTCGTGAATCCGAGTTAAGAGAAATGCGGGAAGCTTAGTTGCAACACCCCACTTTGATAAGTGGACCGTTACGTGTAATTATGGCGTGTCATCAAATGATGTAAGGTAATATGTACTAAAACATACATGACCTAAAGGGAAAAAACGAAATCAAACATCGTTTCCCAACATAAACCCAAAACATAAATAAAGTAAATGAAATGAGAAGGACCAAACAAGTGTCCAAACAAGCATAAGTATAAGAGGGAAAAAGGAGAATAAGTCTAAGGCAGCTTTCATCCTATGCACGTCCTCTAATTGCTCAAGTCTGTCCTTGGGTACCTACCGTTTTGGGACATGGAAAGAAAAGTAACGACTGAGCAATACGATCAATGAACAGATATATGACATAGTATGAATAACTGAAACATAAATAAGACTAAAAAGCAGCAGAAATGTGTAAGTCCTGGAAAACCTGGAACATGTTTATAAAAGTGGTTTTATAGTTTGAAAAATTTATGATTAACTTATGTAAACAGTATTTTAAATTTAGCCAAGAGCCCATATAGGTCATGAGGTATCAACGTGCATGAATACTTAGAGGGGAAACCTCATCATGCAATTAGAGGGGTGACCTCATCATGCAATTAGAGGGGTGGCCTCTAATTATAATGGTCTGGGTTAGAGGGATCAACTCCTTGTGAAGGTTGCAAGGCACACACCACATTCACCATGAAAATCCTGACTGAAAACATGTTACTAGGATGCACCCATACGTCCTACATGATAATATAAATAAACATCCAAAACTAAAAGGGACGCCATGAGCAATCACTCCGTCGTGGGGAAGTCATAACATTGGTGCCTCTAGTGTTATGGTTATGGTACCTCCATAACTAGGTGGAATTGGCATGCATGTATATAGCTCATGCATTTAAAATAAAACATATGCATTCAAAACATATAAAATAACAGGGGAAAACAGATGGCTGCAAACGGGGAATCCTAATCAAACATACGAAGGAATGTCCATACAAAAGGACGGAATAATCCGTACCTTATGTCAACTAGTGAAGCTAAAATGGAAGCTGAACGATCTACTCTGACTCCGCCGATGCTACATAAATAAGGGACATGTATGAGTTGTCTGATTACTGAGTGTGTTACTGGTTCTGTATGTTATTAGCTTATTTTATATGTTCTTGTCATGTTTTAAGTGTAATATTGTATTTATTCATGTTTTACATGTATTCTGATTATGTATTTCATGTATTCTTGTGTTACTATACTTGTAGTGTCATAATAAGTAACTTTCTAAAACTAGCATGGTTTCAAAAATAGAAAGTTTCCAAAATTAGAAAGTTTCCAAAAATAGTAAGTTTCCAAAAATAGAAAGTTTCCAAAAATAGTAAGTTTCCTGAAGTAGAATTAAGCTGGATTAATAAGTCTAAAATATAAGCTAGTGCTTCTTAGTCATAAGTTATAAGTCATGATAATTTATTAGTAAAGTTTATTAAATAAAAAGAAATACTTATGCTAAAACGATTATTAATTAATAATGAAAATGCATCGTTTTATAATTAATAATATATCATGGTTATTTTAATAAAACTTTACCTTATTCATTTAATTAAATTAAAGCATGGTTTTTAATTTAATTAAGTTATGATAAATACTTAGGTTAATACCATGATAATTATATAAATAGTTATAACCTAAGTTACTAGTTAATTTAATTATAACATGTATTTAACTAATTAAATTAACGAATTAAAAGTACTAGTTTATTAGGTGTTCATGTATTCCACTAGCCCGAACCCGAGCCTACCGAGACATACGTCCCAGTCGCATTAAACAAACAAACCAAACACCTCATGTAACACCCCATTTTGGAAATGGAAATATCACAGTAATTA
Organism: Glebionis coronaria; assembly: GCA_025667525.1. Taxonomy (NCBI): domain Eukaryota; kingdom Viridiplantae; phylum Streptophyta; class Magnoliopsida; order Asterales; family Asteraceae; genus Glebionis; species Glebionis coronaria. Next base: position 449,138,216 of record CM046882.1, on the reverse strand, counting down.
TGGCGTGTCATCAAAGCATACAAGGTAAAATGTCTAAACATTACTTGACCATATAAAGGAAAATACCGGAATCGAACATCGGTAGTCCAAAAGTAAAGCTCATCACACACAAACATAGTATATTAAGGAATAAGGACGGAACAATGTCCAAAGCATAAGTATCATAAAGAAAAGAAATGCATAATGTAAAGAAGGCTAGACAGCTTCCAGTCCATATGCACGTACTCTTAGTGTCTACGAGCGTCCCTGAGTACCTGCCGTTTTGGGAACATAGAAAAGGAAAACGGCTGAGCAATACGCTCAGTGCACGGATGTACAATAAAGCATGAATAGGATAAGCATATAACATAATAACAACGACAGAAACTAAGTCCCGAGTAACCTGGTTAAGTCTTAATAAAACTGGTTTTATAGTTTGAAAGTCTTATGTTTATCTTATAAAAACTGTTTGTCATATTTTACCATTAGCCAATATAGGTCATGAATATCCACCGTGCATGTATAATTGGAGGGGTGACCTCATCATGCAAATTAGAGGGGCTGCCTCTAATTTATTATACTGGTTTTATGGGTAGGAGGGATCAGCTCCTTGTGAAGGATGCAAGGCACACACCACATTCACCATGTAATCCTGAATAAAAACGTGTAACTAGGATGCACCCATACGCCCCACATGATAAATATAAATAAATGGCCAAAAGCTGAAGGGACGCCACGAGCAATCACTCCGCCGTGGTGAAGTCATAACATCAGTGCCTTTAATGTTATGGTTATGGTACCTCCATAACTAGGTGAAACTGGTCATGCATGTATATGGCTATAGGTAATCATATTTAAAACATAAGCAATCAAACTCATACTTATACTACGAGAAAACAGTTGGCTGCATACGGGGAAATCCTAATAAGGAAAGAATGTCCATACTGAAAGGACGGGAATCCGTACCTTATGTCCAGTGAACGAGAACGATGAACTGCGAGAATCCTACTTCCGAAACACTAGTGCTACATAAATACGTACATGAAATAAGTATCTTCTTACTACATACATAGCTGGTTTTATATCATGTCTTAGCTTATTTTATGTGTTCTTACTATTTTACACTGTTTAAAGCCTTAAACTGTGTTAAATCCTATACTCTGTTCACTCTGATTAAGTATTTCTGATATTTCATGTGTTATTATACTTACTGTGTAATAATAAGTAACTTTCCAAAAATAGCAGGTTTCCTTAAACAGAAAGTTTCCAAAAATAGAAAGTTTCCAAAAATAGAAAGTTACCAAAAATAGAAAGTTTCCAAAAATAGAAAGTTTCCAAAAATAGAAAGTTTCCAAAAATAGAAAGTTTCCAAAAATAGAAAGTTTTCAAAAATAGAAAGTTTCTAAAAATAGATTTACTGCTTAAAATAGATAAGTTTCTAAAAATAGAAAGTTTCCATAAATAGATTAGCTCCCTTAATTAAATAAGTTTCTATAAATAGATTTGCTGCCTTAAATAAATAAGTTCCTAAAAAATAGCTGGTTTCTATAAATAAAATAGCTGCTGTTGAATCCAGATCGTTAGACTCAAACAGTAAAAACCGTGTTATCTAGGTTGTCAATTGTACATGTGATGAACACAGCGGAATTGCACAATTAACATGAATACAGATGTTTAACAAAGATGAAGTTTTCCCAAAGGGTTTGTATCATTGATTAACACAAACCACTTTAGGTGTGTGTACATTGAATCCCACACCTAGAGATCAATGTTTACAGTAGGTTACATTGTGAATATGAAAGTGATAAACAAAACCTACGTATGGTTCTTTTATAACATAAGGAAACCATGATACATGGAAACTAAATAATATATTAATGAATAAATCAAAACAGACTTATTCACTCTTATCACTACTTTGACCAAATCTTTTCTTCTTATCACATATGGCAGGGGAAACATACAGCAGGGGAAAGTTTCTCTAGCAGGGGAAACTTTGTAGTATTTTGTCCACCAGCTTGAAGTTTCACATAATGTCTTATTTGGTCCTTTCTAGTTTCCATTGTGATTTGACTCATCAACTTTTAGCCCAACAATCTTCCCCTAGTTGATGATGTCAAAACACTTCCCCTTAAACATACAACACCAAAGATCAACAGGCTGAACTTCTTTGTAGACAACTTCCCCTTTTTGACATGATCAAATAGGGGTCTTCTATGTGAACAACCTTGATTTTCAACTACTACTAACCAATATCATACATCAAACCCAAGTATTCTACTTTTCAAAATACCCTCCATGAAGCACATAGGGGATAGTGTTCCTAATAAAAAATGATTTTGAGCAGTAGATACTCACACTAGTTGTAGTAATACTAATGAGAAGTAGCAAAAATCTTCACCTTGACGTCGTATGTGAATGACTAACACTTTATCAAATGAGCTTCCCCTTAAAGTGTGCTAGTCATTTATGAATCTTCAATTCTGTAGGCTTTGTATAATGATTACATATGCAGAAAACTGATTATAACTTACTTGATGATGAAGAAGAATAACCCGAACTTGCGTTTTATATCTTGCACTAACCACGTGACAAAGCGTTCCCCATACAAAATCCTCATTTACTTTTGAAACGAGACACTGAGCACGATAATGTAACTCCTTCAAGTGATAGAAAATATGTGCATAGAGTACCATAAGAAAAATCACACATTCCTAGATCTTGTACCACTTCGTCACTAAGCGTTTAAGCATAAAACACATACCCGCGAAAATCTACTTCGTCCTCAAATAACTAATAAGAACTTTTCTTCGTAATCAATAAAATTAAAACGAGCCTTTATACCTTTAATCCAGTTGCTGTGAATAACCAAACTCCAAGTCACTGCTGTCCCAAAAATCATATCTGACAGCAGGGGGAACTTTCAAAGGCAGGGGGAATTAATGAAGGCAGGGGGATCGTAGCAGGGGCTTCTTTTAATGAAAGCAGGGGGAACTTTTTCACAAGCAGGGGGAACTTTTAATGCCCCTGTTTTTGTTATTAACTGTGCCAAACCCACTCAAAGTGGGAATGAGTTTTATAACAGAGGAAAAATAACAAAAACAAAGACAATTAAAACATACCCTACTGTGAAAATTTTACCCACTGTGTCTTCCTTTTAGAGTCACGAACAAACAACATTTATGCTTCACTTATTTTATAACAGCTAAACCAATACACGATTGTTTTTACTGTATAAAGCCAAAATAAACATAACCCTCATCATTCGTCCATTCTTTGTTTGTTTTGGCAATACAATAATGTCATTATTATCTTACCCCATTCTTGCTGATCCCTACGAAGCAAATAAACAAAGCAAGCTTTGTTTCATACCCCACAGCCCTTCTCATCGAAATATAATATATATGTATGCTTACATAGCAGATGAGACAAAAACCATAATAGCCGCTCCATCATTTGTTAATAAACCACACGTAATGTTTGCAATTACTTTCAACCTAGGAAGTAGTCTGGCCCCACAATTTATTAGCATACGTCCACATCTCCAATTATGTAGACAAACAATGAATTAACCCTCACATGGCTATGGTAGCAATATGTTTGACTATGGAATAAATAAAAACACATGATGCATTTGTTATTTACCCTCACGTCAACACAGTTGAATAAACGCAGCTACTGTATCATTCGATTCAATTAATTCTGGGGCAAAAACAGTATAGCAATCATTAAACGTCTTCACGTGGCTTCAATTAACCCTAAATAATTTTTCACAGCAGCAACAATTAATTACCTAGGGTTTTAACATAAACCCTAGATCTTCACAGCAACAATACGAACAAGAAAAACATCTTGATTCTCCTAGATATCGAGCCACCCTCTCTGATACCACTTGTTGAATCCAGATCGTTAGACTCAAACAGTAAAAATCGTGTTATCTAGGTTGTCAATTGTACATGTGTTGAACACAGCGGAATTGCACAATTAACATGAATACAGATGTTTAACAAAGATGAAGTTTTCCCAAAGGGTTTGTATCATTGATTAACACAAACCACTTTAGGTGTGTGTACATTGAATCCCACACCTAGAGATCAATGTTTACAGTAGGTTACATTGTGAATATGAAAGTGATAAACAAAACCTACGTATGGTTCCTTTTATAACATAAGGAAACCATGATACATGGAAACTAAATAATATATTAATGAATAAATCAAAACAGACTTATTCACTCTTATCACTACTTTGACCAAATCTTTTCTTCTTATCACATATGGCAGGGGAAACATACAACAGGGGAAAGTTTCTCTAGCAGGGGAAACTTTGTAGTATTTTGTCCACCAGCTTGAAGTTTCACATAATGTCTTATTTGGTCCTTTCTAGTTTCCATTGTGATTTGACTCATCAACTTTTAGCCCAACAACTGCCTTATTTAATTAAGTTTCTAAAAATAGAAAGTTTCCATAATTAGAAATAAGCTGGTTAAATAAGCTAAGTAAATAAGCCTAAGTGTTTTCATGATTATTTTCTAAGTCATATGATATATTATATAGTTTAATAATTATTTCATGTAATTTAATTAAACTATAGGTTATAATATTTAATTAAAGTATGACATGTTTTTAATTAAATATATTAAATACTTAGGTTAAAATATGTATTATTAATTATTAATAATATAACCTAAGTCATGTTTAATTAATTAATTATATCCATGGTTTTTAAATAATTAATTAATTATAAGTCTTAATAATATAAATACTTAGGTTAAAAATAATTTCATGATTATTAATAATTAGTTAACCTAAGTCATGTTATTAAATTAATCTCATCTTTTTATTAATTTAATTTTTAACATAAGTTTATAACATAAACAACTAACATAATCATGATCCGGATCTAAGCCTAAAAACATGAACCGGACATGAATCGACACCGTACCCCGACCCAATCGGGGTACCCCTTGCTGCCGTGGGACCCACACGCACCAACCAAGACCAAAAAGATCTTGGTGGTGGTCGGCTAAAACAAACCGAACCCCCTTGGGGTCGGTTGTACCTTGCGGTCCAAAAAACAAACACCCCTTAATCGACCCTCTGATTAATTAATGATCAAAACATGTTAGATCTATGTTTAATTAATGTGTTTTTATAAAAAAACATCACGTGTTCATAATTAATAAAAGATTAATTAAAAAGAAAAAGGTTAAAAAGGTTTTACCGTATTCGTGGATCAAGAGGGTGATGAACAAACACGAACAAACAAAAAATCAACAAGATCAAAGATCAAGAAATCACCTTGATTGGTGATTTGAAGGTGGCGGCACACAAGAGAGGAGAAAGAGAGATTTTAGGTTTTCTTGAAATCTTCTGTAAAAGTAATTTTGAGTAGTAAAAATCTATTTAACCCCCTCTTAGTAAAATTGGTAATGGGCTTGGCCCATTACCTTGTTTTGGCCGCGGGTAGGGACTCCCTCGTGGGGTTCCCGTACCTCGTTTCGTGTCTTGTTATTTAGTATTCGATTATGTTTAATTATGTTCGTGTTTTAAATGTTCTCGTTACGTAAATACCATACTCTTATATATTTAATTACGCTCGTATTAAATATATATACGTAATTAATAATAACTCGTGTTTTAATTACGCTCATGATCTCGTGATCGTATGTTCGTGATTAATTATTGCTAAATAATTATTACGTGATCGTGCATATACCATCCTTATCGTGTTCTAACACGTACGTAATACATAAACTCCTAACACGTAATCGTAATCATGCTATATTAGGAAAGTTTTTAACTAGTACGTACGATCCTAAGGGTACTATGCATGGTAAAAGCATGCGGGTTTTACAACTCTTCCCCCCTAAAAAGAATAATTCGTCCTCGAATTATAGATAACGTAAACTGGAAAAGAAGAACATACCCGAATTTAAAATATGAAATGAGGGTAAGAAGTCCGGATAGACTCCTCCGTTTCCTAAGTGGCTTCCCGCTCGGTATGATCCCTCCATAGAATTTTGACGAATGGAATCGTCTTCTTTCTCATGACTCGTTCTTGCCTGTCAAGAACTCGTTCTGGTTCTTCTATAAAAGTGAGATCTTCACGAATCTGTTCCAGTAGATACTGAACCATGTGAAGGGGATGATATTGATACCCTCTGAGTAAGGACACATGAAACACATTGTGCACATGCGAAAGCTGCGGAGGTAACGCCAATCGGTAAGATACTTCACTGACTCGTTCAATGATATCAAACGGTCCGATGAAGCGAGGACTGAGCTTCCCTTTAATCCCGAAGCGTCTAACACCACATGCCGGCGAAACCTTAAGGAAGACGTGATCTCCTACGTTAAAGTGTAAATCCTTACGATGCTTGTCGGCGTAACTCTTTTGACGTGACCGTGCCTCCTGAATCTTCTGCCTAACTACTGCGATCTTCTCGTTTGTCATCTCTATGATTTCTGGTCCTTCGAGTGTTCGGTCGCCAACCTGATCCCAGCAGATTGGGGCGCGACACTTTCTTCCATACAACATCTCAAATGGAGCACACTTGATGCTTGCGTGCCAGCTGTTGTTGTACGCAAACTCCACCAAACAGATGTATTCGTCCCAATCACCCGTCCATTCCAACGCACATGACCTCAACATATCCTCCAATGTCTGAATGGTTCGCTCTGACTGTCCGTCCGTTTGAGGATGAAAAGCCGTGCTAAGCTTAAGTTGTGTACCCCAAGCTTTCTGCAGACTTTTCCAAAAGCGCAAAGTGAATCGAGGATCTGTGTCTGAGACGATGCTGGATGGTGCACCGTGGGGTCTCATGATCTCTCGTCTATACGTATCTGCGAGTTTACTTACCAGATCTTCCTTGCGGATCGGTAAGAAATGAGCTGATTTGGTAAGTCGATCAACGATAACCCAAATTGCATCGTGCTTCCTTTTGGTAGGCGGAAGACCGGTAACAAAATCCATGGTGATTTTGTCCCACTTCCACTCTGGAATATCTAACGGTTGAAGGAGACCGCCAGATCGCTGATGCTCGATCTTAACCTACTGGCAGGTAAGACATTTGGAGACGTAAGTGGCCACATCCTGTTTCATACCACTCCACCAAAAGTACTGCTTGATGTCATGGTACATTTTAGGTGAACCAGGATGTATCGAGAATGGGGAGCTGTGAGCTTCAGCTAACAAAGCTTCCCGGAGTTCTTGGTCATCAGGAACACAAAGTCTAGTGCCCTGCCATACGATACCATCTACATCTACTCTGAATTCCGTCTGCTTCTCCAAATTCTGTACTATCGCCCAGATTTCTCCGTTATCTTTCTGAGCTTCCTTGATCTTAGATAGTAACTCGGGTTCTACTCTTAGATTAGCCCAGTAACCGTACTGTCCACGTACCATGATCTTGATGTCTAGTCGCTCCAAGTCTCTTATGATTTCCTCTTCGATTCTAATGCTGTTGATCATTCCGGACTTCCTGCTAAGGGCATCTGCTACTACATTTGCCTTTCCAGGATGATACTGTAGATTAATGTCATAATCCTTCAACAGCTCTAACCATCTCCTTTGCCTCATGTTCAATTCACGTTGAGTGAAGATATACTTCAAGCTCTTGTGGTCCGTGAAAATGTCACATGATTCTCCATATAAGTAGTGTCTCCAAATCTTCAATGCAAACACGACTGCAGCAAGTTCCAGATCGTGCGTGGGGTAATTCTCTTCATAAGGCTTAAGCTGCCGTGAAGCGTACGCGATCACTTTCCCATGTTGCATGAGAACACAGCCAAGTCCCTTCCCCGATGCATCGCTGTAGATTTGAAATCCACCCGTACCAGATGGTAGAGTAAGAATAGGTGCAGATAATAGCTTCTGATTCAGGTCTTCAAAGCTCTTCTCTCGATCTTCAGTCCCGACGAATTTCTCCCCTTTCCGCATCAGTTTGTTCAATGGTAGTGCTAGGCGGGAAAAGTTCTCCACGAACCTACGGTAATAACCAGCTAAGCCTAAGAAACTGCGGACTTCCGTCGCTGATGTCGGCCTCGGCCACTTAGTAATGGCCTCAACCTTCGCTGGATCCATAGTGATTCCTTCTGCTGATACAATGTGACCTAAGAATGCCACCTTGTCTAACCAGAACTCACACTTAGAGAATTTAGCATACAGCTGCTTCTGGCGAAGAATCTGTAGTATTGTACGAAGATGGTCTTCGTGTTCCTCCTTGGACTTAGAGAAAATCAGGATGTCATCAATGAAAACAATGATGAATTTGTCCAGAAATTCATGGAAGATTCTGTTCATCAGATCCATGAACACTGCTGGAGCATTTGTCAGGCCAAATGGCATAACTACAAACTCGTAGTGGCCATAACGAGTACGAAAGGCAGTCTTAGCAATATCCTGCTCCTTGACTCGTAACTGGTGATAGCCTGACCTAAGATCGATCTTGGAGAAGTGTTTGGCCCCTTAGAGTTGGTCAAACAGATCGTCAATGCGTGGCAGTGGAGACCTATTCCGAATGGTAATCTTGTTGAGCTCGCGATAGTCTATGCAATGACGCATACTGCCGTCCTTCTTCTTAACAAACAAAACCGGTGCGCCCCATGGAGATGCGCTCGGTCGAATGAAACCTCATTCGAGAAGTTCTTGCAGTTGATCCTTCAACTCCTTCAGCTCTATGGGAGCCATGCGATAATGAGCCTTGGAGATTGGTTCAGCTCCTGGAACCAGCTCGATACTGAATTCCACTTCTCGTGCAGGTGGTATGCCCGGAAGTTCTACTGGAAACACGTCTTGGAATTCCGACACTATTGGTTGATCCTGAATCGATGGAGATTCAGCATCCATGTCGTGAACCGTAGCTAGATAACCCTCGCAGCCATGTGACATTAGTGCACGCGCTTGCAGGGTGGATATGATTTGTACAGACCGTCCGGGTATGAACCCGTTATGAATGTACTCTGGTGCATTGACATCACCGAAGATAACTCGATATGAATGGCAGTCTATAGTAGCATGATATTTGGATAGCCAATCCATGCCTAAAATCATGTCGAAGTCATTCATGTCCAGCGGAAGTGCGTCGACAGGTCGAACCTTATCATCAAATTCTAAGGGAAGACTCTTGTATACATGGGTGATTAATACAGATTCCCTCAGAGGCGTGGAAATAGTAAGCCTATTTTCTAGTGGCAAGGGAGGCATCCTAATGTTCTTAGCATAAGTAGTAGAAATAACCGAGTGAGTAGCACCCGTATCGAAAAGAACACATGCAGCGCGACCATACATATACAAGATTCCAGTGATGGTACCTGTAGACTTGTTGGCCTGGTCTCGAGACGTCGTGTAGACATGCCCGGCAGTAGGAGGCGGCTTGGTATCAGCATGTCCCGATGTACCCTCCATCTCGCCCTTACGGCAATCCTTCATAATATGGCCAGGAAGACCACACTTGAAGCACGCATCAGTATTACGGCGACATGGTCCTGGGTGCCTACGGTGGCAAGTAGAGCAAAGAGGATGAGTGTATCCTCCAACAGGTGCTCTGGCTGGCTGAGGATCTGATAAAACATTTTACATGAGACATAATAGTTGGGTACAAAGGACGAAGTGGATAATCGTAAGATTGAATACCAGTGATAGCTGGACGGCTAGGCTGCGAACCTCTCTGGTTCTGGTCCCTACCGTTTCCGTGGTTCCTGGTAGAAGTTTGCTTAAAGTGTCAGAATATGAGTCATAACATAAAACATAAGGAATTTCGTAAGTATTAGGACCTCCAGTTGCTGGATTTCCCGGTGTTGTTACGGTAATGTCATTACCGCCACGCCTATCCGTAGCAGATCGGTCATTAGTCTGACCATTTCCCTTGGCTGATGAGGCTGCTGCTGAGTAGCCGACTGAGACCGGTCCCCAGTTTTCTGCCTGGAAGATACATTTAAAGAGATGAATATTTGACATATGGAAGGTATACGGATTGGTCACCGCTTGAATACGAAGGTTTACCTCTTGTCGGGTCTTTCAGCTTCCCCGAACTCATCCCTCTCCTGCAGCATCTCCAGTTTCCGTGCTGCATCGGCCACTTGTGCTACAGTATTGAATGTAGCACACACCAGATTGTTTACGACCGATGTGCGAAGAGCCCATATGAAGTGATGTGCCTGCTCTTCTGGAGTACCTGCTGCCGCACCAAGGAAACCAGCCAAGCGAAGAAAGCGCTGCATAAACTCGTTGCTATTCTCCCCAGCTCTCTGACGGATCCCATGGTACTCCCTCTTGAGCTTGTCCTGCTCAGCCTTGGGAAAGAACTGCTCCATCACCCTGTCCTTGAACTGAGCCCAAGTCAAACCAGCAACCCACTCATCACCACCTTCAGATTGCATCAAAGCTAACCACCAGTTGAGTACATCGCCTTCGAACCGATAGCATGCCAACCTCGCCTTGTATGCGGGGTCACAGCCCATAGCGTTGAAGATTTTCTCGATGTGAGCCAACCAGCTTTCAGCATCGCTGGGGCTATCTGTCTTCTCAAAAGCTCTAGGGCGGAGCTTATTAAATCTCTCCAGCCATACTGCTAATGTTACTGGAGGAGGAGGAGGAGGTGGCTGATTGTGCTGCTGCTAATTGTTGGTAGCTTGCACTTCAGCACGGATGTCATTCCTCAGTTGAGGAAGCAAGGCTTGCATGGCAGCCTGAATTGCAGCATTGAGCTGCTCCTGTTTGCGTGTGAGAACCATCTGACAGTATAACATAAAACATATGATTAAACAGTTCAAATCATAAAATATAAAATATATACCTGAAAAAAAAATTTATACTTAAAATTTCACGAGAAAAATTTTATGCAAGAAAATTTTTGTATGAATGCATGATGCAGTTTTATGAAAACTTTGTATGCTCGAGAGTGAACGCCTCTGGTCAGTTCACTCAAAACAAAAGACACATCGAGGGGACGCCTATGGGTCGGTCCCAAATCTAAAAGTTTCGATAAAACACATGCGACTAAATAGGGCCAGTCATGTACCAACCATTACTTAGTCAAAAATCCTGTAACAATGACATATATGTATGCTTAAAAATGATGAATGCATGAAAACAGCTGTCAGTTCTAGGAAGACCGTAGTGACTACCCACTAATCACAGGTCATATTTTAGAGCCTACAGGTCGAAGCCTTGGCTCTGATACCATAATTGTAACACCCCATTTTGGAAATGGAAATATCACAGTAATTATGGCATGTCATCAAAGCATACAAGGTAAAATGTCTAAACATTACTTGACCATATAAAGGAAAATACCGGAATCAAACATCGGTAGTCCAAAAGTAAAGCTCATCACACACAAACATAGTGTAGTAAGGAATAAGGACGAAACAATGTCCAAAGCATAAGTATCATAAAGAAAAGAAATGCATAATGTAAAGAAGGCTAGACAGCTTCCAGTCCATATGCACGTACTCTTAGTGTCTACGAGCGTCCCTGAGTACCTGCCGTTTTGGGAACATAGAAAAGGAAAACGGCTGAGCAATACGCTCAGTGCACGGATGTACAATAAAGCATGAATAGGATAAGCATATAACATAATAACAGCGGAAGAAATTAAGTCCCGAGTAACCTGGTTAAGTCTTAATAAAACTAGTTTTATAGTTTGAAAGTCTTATGTTTATCTTATAAAAACCGTTTGTCATATTTTACCATTAGCCAATATAGGTCATGAATATCCACCGTGCATGAATAATTGGAGGGGTGACCTCATCATGCAAATTAGAGGGGCTGCCTCTAATTTATTATACTGGTTTTATGGGTAGGAGGGATCAGCTCCTTGTGAAGGATGCAAGGCACACACCACATTCACCATGTAATCCTGAATAAAAACGTGTAACTAGGATGCACCCATACGCCCACATTATAAATATAAATAAATGGCCAAAAGCTGAAGGGACGCCACGAGCAATCACTCCGCCGTGGTGAAGTCATAACATTAGTGCCTCTAATGTTATTGTTATGGTACCTCCATAACTAGGTGAAACTGGTCATGCATGTATATGGCTATAGGTAATCATATTTAAAACATAAGAAATCAAACTCATACTTATACTACGGGAAAATAGTTGGCTGCATACGGGGAAATCCTAATAAGGAAAGAATGTCCATACTGAAAGGACGAGAATCCGTACCTTATGTCCAGTGAACGAGAACGATGAACTGCGAGAATCCTACTTCCGAAACACTAGTGCTACATAAATACGTACATGAAATAAGTATCTGCTTACTACATACATAGCTGGTTTTATATCATGTCTTAGCTTATTTTATGTGTTCTTACTATTTTACACTGTTTAAAGCCTTAAACTGTGTTAAATCCTATACTCTGTTCATTCTGATTAAGTATTTCTAATATTTCATGTGTTATTATACTTAATGTGTAATAATAAGTAACTTTCCAAAAATATCAGGTTTCCTTAAATAGAAAGTTTCCAAAAATAGAAAGTTTCTAAAAATAGAAAGTTACCAAAAATAGAAAGTTTCCAAAAATAGAAAGTTTCCAAAAATAGAAAGTTTCCAAAAATAGAAAGTTACCAAAAATAGAAAGTTTCCAAAAATAGAAAGTTTCCAAAAATAGAAAGTTTCCAAAAATAGATTTACTGCTTAAAATAGATAAGTTTCTAAAAATAGAAAGTTTTCATAAATAGATTAGCTGCCTTAATTAAATAAGTTTCCATAAATAGATTAGCTGCCTTAAATAAATAAGTTCCTAAAAAACAGCTGGTTTCCATAAATAAAATAGCTGCCTTATTTAATTATGTTTCTAAAAATATAAAGTTTCCATAATTAGAAATAAGCTGGTTAAATAAGCTAAGTAAATAAGCCTAAGTGTTTTCATGATTATTTTCTAAGTCATATGATATATTATATAATTTAATAATTATTTCATGTAATTTAATTAAACTATAGGTTATAATATTTAATTAAAGTATGACATGTTTTTAATTAAATATATTAAATACTTAGGTTAAAATATGTATTATTAAATATTAATAATATAACCTAAGTCATGTTTAATTAATTAATTATATCCATGGCTTTTAAATAATTAATTAATTATAAGTCTTAATAATATAAATACTTAGGTTAAAAATAATTTCATGATTATTAATAATTAGTTAACCTAAGTCATGTTATTCAATTAATCTCATCTTTTTATTAATTTAATTTTTAACATAAACAACTAACATAATCATGATCCGGATCTAAGCCTAAAGACATGAACCGGACATGAATCGACACCGTACCCTGACCCAATCGGGGTACCCCTTGCTGCCGTGGGACCCACACGCACCAACCAAGACCAAAAAGGTCTTGGTGGTGGTCGGCTAAAACAAACCGAACCCCCTTGGGGCCCAAAAACAAACACCCCTTAATCGACCCTCTGATTAATTAATGATCAAAACATGTTAGATCTATGTTTAATTAATGTGTTGTTATAAAAAACATCACGTGTTCATAATTAATAAAAGATTAATTAAAAAGAAAAAGGTTAAAAAGGTTTTACCGTATTCGTGGATCAAGAGGGTGATGAACAAACACGAACAAACAAAAAATCAACAAGATCAAAGATCAAGAAATCACCTTGATTGGTGATTTGAAGGTGGCGGCACACAAGAGAGGAGAAAGAGAGATTTTAGGTTTTCTTGAAATCTTCTGTAAAAGTAATTTTGAGTAGTAAAAATCTATTTAACCCCCTCTTAGTAAAATTGGTAATGGGCTTGGCCCATTACCTTGTTTTGGCCGCGTGTAGGGACTCCCTCGTGGGGTTCCCGAACCTCGTTTCGTGTCTTGTTATTTAGTATTCGATTATGTTTAGTAATGTTTGTGTTTTAAATGTTCTCTTTACGTAAATACCATACTCTTATATATTTAATTACGCTCGTATTAAATATATATACGTAATTAATAATAACTCGTGTTTTAATTACGCTCGTGATCTCGTGATCGTATGTTCGTGATTAATTATTGCTAAATAATTATTACGTGATCGTGCATATACCATCTTTATCGTGTTCTAACACGTACGTAATACATAAACTCCTAACACGTAATCGTAATCATGCTATATTAGGAAAGTTTTTAACTAGTAAGTACGATCCTAAGGGTATTATGCATGGTAAAAGCATGCGGGTTTTACACCTCAAAACAACACACAGTCCTCACCACGGCCGACGACCGTGGTTTCCAGCCAGCGGCCAAATAGCCTAGGATGATGCCGTTGCCACTATGAGTCATAGGGTTCCCACTGGATTGAGCCAGTTCCCCCTACCGTGTACAAATTACCCATCGAGAGCCTTAGAGCTCTCAGTTTCCCACTGTTTGCCCAGTAGTTCCCACTGAGGGGCTGTTGGGTGTTGCGATTGCCCACAAAAGACCACCACCGTCCCCAAGTAGGTTGCGGCTGGTTGGAACCAAAATACCACTGAGACCTTTATGGGTCTCGGTTTTCCGTGCAATCCGAACAAAACCAAGACAAACCCTTAATCCCGTGTTACATCTTATAGATTAAATGTTTTTATAATTGATAACAAAGATCTTGACAATTAAACCTAATTAAATTCAAAGAACAAGGATTTTAAAGATAAAGTGTTAATGGATTGAGGATTTAGAACCCGAACATATACCCGTAACCAAATCAAAATCAACAAAGCTTTTCTCCCTCTTTTCCCTTGTAAAAACCGGCGACCAAATGGAGTAAGGAGGCTAGGATTGTTGTTTGATTTGTTAAAACTTGTAAAATGATTCTCCTATGATTGTTTTGTGATTAGTGAATGATCATAGGCCGGACTTGGCCCACTTGTTTTCTTTCTTCCTTTAGGCCGACCATACAAGGCCTTTTTCATGTTTTTCGGTAGTCATGTTTTAAGCAATCATCGTGTAGGTTCGTGTTTAATTCTCGTGTTTTAATTCTTGTGCCTTTAATTCTTGAATTGTTTTAGTATTATACGTAAATACATATCGTGTAAATATATTTAATGATATACGTGATACTTGTAATAAATGTTCGTGATTTGTAACGTATGCTAATGAATATTAAAGTTTTAATTAATAGTGATTTCATGCATTTAATGTTCTTGGTATTTTATGCGGGTTTTACATGAGTTGAGAGAACAACGTGAAGCTGAGTTGAGAGAAGCCGATGCAGTTGGTAGTCCATTTGAAGAAGAATATCTGTCTGAGCCTGAGGAAGAAGAAATATGAAGTAGACGATATAGAGAATATTGATTATGATAACCTGTATTTAGCTTTTAGTGGTGAGAAATCACCTAAATTGTGATTTTTAATTTGAAATTACATCACCTTTATGATGTTTAGGGTATTTCTGTTATGTTTAATGAATGCAATTTTTGTTTTCAGTTCAAACTAATTCATATAATACCGATTCCAACAAGAACAAAGTTAGAAAAGTAAAAACTTATCTGAACCCAAACCAGACAATCAACTTCAATCACAACATATGTTCTCACAAATATGTATCCATAAACTGCAACCAACAGAATGCATAAAATAGCCTCTACGTAAAACATCCATTAGTCCAACTACCTGTATCCAGAATAAGACCGCATAGATAAACATCAAAAACAAACAAAAATAGTCATAACATTATCTCTGCTACTGAGCATTATAACAACCTGCTGATTCACTATACAGGGGTCAAAGACATACTTAAATAACAAAAATCTTACTATTCATACGAGTACCTAGCACGTATGTTACCCAAGTGTTTACTTACAGCTATAAATTATGCCATCTTCAAAGGCTGCATTTCCGTAGAAGTACACAACAGCAAAAGTTGATAGTAGCATTTGTTAAAGGGAAACCATACTAAATAAATCATGTTGAGAACACACAGAAATATAGCATAACCAATTAAAACGAATGAACAAACTATTTTTTGAATTTTAATTGATCTGATCTAAAAAATTAGGATGTTCCATTACGAAAAGTTAACATGACATATATAGATCGATTACAGTTTCGGTGTCTTTTCAAGATCAAATGCTACATGTAACTCGTCATAATCCCAAGCCTCTTTTTCCTCGACTTCCTTGTCATAATCTGCCTCTGGTTCATATGAATCATCTTCTTCAAGTCTTCGTATAACAGCAATTTCTTTCCAATGCTATTCCATATGTCATTATATGCCTCTGGTTTGTACGGATCCTCTTCTTCAAGTCTTTGTATAGCATCAATTTCTTTCCAATGCTATTCCATCCTACGTTTCTTAGCCGCTTCTATCCTCCTCTCATAAAAAAGATAGATTGAAGTTCAGCATTACCGGAGCATCCACTCAGAACGTACATGAATAATTTATGTAATTATAAAGCCAGATGTCAAGGATAGCTGCAAAATACAGTTGTTGATAGTATACACCTAGAAATACAGCCCGTTTTCTCTTGAAGGTGGATATCGCCATGATTCCCCCTTTCTTGTGAATGTCGTCTTCTTGTCCATTAATGGAATCCAAAATAGCATATACAGATGCACCAACAGTTTTTAGTTTATCCTTTTTATGTACGGACCTATTACTTGCCCTTCGCATTAGATTTTTCATGGGTATCAATAGTATCAACTAAATCATCCAGTTTGGTCTTTAATGAGCGACCCTTTTTTTCTATTTACTGGTCAAAGTTTCTACTTCCCACTTCTCACTTTGACGCATCTTTGGGTAGCAAATGTTCCGGGTCATCACTCTGAATATACTCTCACTTTCACTATGAGTTTAGTATCTGAATATACTCCACACTTGGATCAATCCGGATACTCAATGCATGAATGTGTCCACACATAGACGAATCCAGATACTCAAACTGAAAAAGAGTACTCAAATACTAAAAATGAAACTAAAAGTGAGAGTATTCAAAATGATGTCTTGGACCATTTGCTACCCCTAGAAGCGCCAAAAGTGAGAACTGCAAACAAAAAACTTTAACCAATTAACAGAAAATAAAAGAGTCGCTCAGTAAGACTGAAATGGATTATTTAATTGATGCTATTGATACCAATGAAAAAGCGAATGCCATGGGCAAAGTAAGAGGTCCGTACATATTTAGGATAAACTAAAAAATGTTGGTGCATCTATAGATGCTATATTCGATTCCATTATTGGGCAAGAAGATGGCGTTCATAAGAAAGGGGGAACCCTGGCGATATCTACCTTGAAGAGGAAACAGGCTGTATTTATAGGTGTATGAGAACCATGATAATAAAACAACACATTCTAATTGTGAAAATTATTTTCAGTTCAAACTAATTCATACAATGACGATTCCAACAATAAAAAACTGAGAAAAGTATAAACTTATCTGAACTCAATATCCAGAATAGATTCTTATATCGCAGACTTGTGTATTTCTTTCGGAAATTAGCATAAATCTTCATATCATATTGTCTATGCTCAAGCATCTGAATAACATCTTTTGCAGCATCAATAATACCTTGCAAACACAAGAATTTATCATTATTATGGTCCAACTTAATACCATGCAGCTACAGGTAAATTATATTATTACCCTTATACATCCAACCAACCAACCATTATTTAACCATCTAAAATAGTTCTTACTATCTGGCATTGCGTCACACTAATCTTACCTGTTGAAGATGGGTTGTATCTAAGAATCTCAGAGGCATATGACCACCACATTCCATAATGATCCTCTAAACAACTGTGATATTGATTTAAAGCTTTCATATGGCCCCTCCTAGCCTGACTTATATTAACCTTACACTTAGGAAAGTACTATAATTTTGCATCTAATATTGTAAAATACACGATTTTACCATGATGAAATGTAATATAAGTCTACCCAATGATCCTAGATCATTTCTCAACCTAGTAATACTAATAGAGTTTCGAGGACAAAACTCAAGATGGCATGTGGATGGTGTAAAACCTGAGATTTTTCGTTCATTAAATAATAATGAGTTATGTTTCAAAACCCTTTTCGAAACAATATGTTGGGAATCTAAGTTTGTTAGATTCCCTGATCATAGATTTAAACACAAATTAAGCTGTTAGATAGTCACTTGCCTGTGCATAGGAGACAGGCAAGTATCGCAAGACTCACAGAGATCCAAGTCTATGTGAGCAACCTCAGAGGAGTCCATGTCAGAGACATTGTCAAGGAAGTCAAAGATTACTTGAAGACATACTCATTGGCTGTGATGGATAACAGCCAAGATGTATCAGGGACTCTGAGGGGTTGAGGGTTAACAGGGGTGGCAATACCCTGTTAACACTCAGCACACTTTGGACATGCCATTTGTGTGTACGAGACAATGAAGAAAAAGGAAACTGTTTCAAGATCTGTTTCCTTAAAGCATTATGGCAGACTACCAAGAATAGAAGAACATCTTGTGACAGATGTCTGAAAAGTGAATGTCTTGTGTAGTCACCATCAACTAGTACTTAGGTCAACCCCGTATCACTATAAATAGGATGTGTATCCCAGCATTAATGTTTAATACTTTGAGAATATTCACACCATTAATGTTTAGAACTTACTGAATCAAACAGCTGTGACTGTATCATAAGTTAGGGTTTATAGTTGTTCGAAGTGTACACAACACATTGTCATCAAACGGTGTTATCCATAACACTTGTAATTCTTTATTATACAATAATAAGATTACGTTTGAAAAGTAATAATTTGTGTTGCTTAGTTAAGTTTAGTGTTTCTAGCACTGATTAGGGACTTTCAATAGGTATCAGAGCGGTGTTTGATATTAAAACATTCAAGAAACATCGTTCTCAGCTTTATAATCAAGATCCACATGCCAGAAACTTCTAACCTACCACAATCACCTTCTGGAAACAACAACAATGCATCACCATCTTCACCAAGACTCACCCCTCCACCTCCTAATGACGTTGATCTACCCCAACTTCTTGACTCAAGAGGCGAATCGCATGTCACCAGTGTACCAGTCTTTGATGAAGAAGATTTTTCTAGTTGGAAGAGTCAATTCCTTGTGTATCTCGAAGGACTTGAACCATTTATTCTAGAAATTTTAGAAAATGGTCCTTATGTTCCCATGGTGCTTACCTCCATTGAAGAAAACCCTCTTCCCAAACCTATCAAACAATGGACTCCAGCTGATAGAATATTGGCAAACCAAGATAAACGTCTCAAAAGCATCATCATATCCTGTCTTCCCAAACACATCATGAAGTCTGTCATTCAGTGTCCCACGGCCAAGCAAATGTGGACAGACCTCATCCTTGGCCATGAAGGACCCTCTGAAACCAGAGAAACCAAGATTCAGGCACTCAGACTTTAGTTCAAATCTTTCAAGTCACTTGAAGGTGAAAAGGTTCAACAAAACTATACAAGGCTGAAGATTCTTCTCAATGACCTAGCTATGAATGATGTCACCATTAGTCAAGCTGAGATTAATGCCACATTTGTCAACAGCCTTCCAAGAAAGTGGTTGAGTATGAATCAGACTCAGAGAGCCAATAACTCAATCAAGAATGACACCTTAGCTCAGCTTTATGGAAAGTATAATTATGAAGAAGGGCTGATTGATACTATATACAAGTTAGAGACTGAAAGATTTATAGTTCAAGGAGCAACTTCCAAAGCCTTGGTCTCTGCACCACATCCTCATGACAGCGACTCTGATGTTGAAGAAGACACCCGCACCAGCCAAGAGTTCTTGACAGACCTTAATGCTGAGTTTCATGAAAGAGCCTTAATAGCCAATCAAAGAAGATTCTTCAAAAGATCAGGGAGAATAGGATCAACTGGTAAACAAACTGACAGATCAAAAGAAACTTGTTTTGCCTGTGGAAAGCTTGGACACTTCCAAAAAGACTGTCCTTCCACCAAGACATCCTCACCTTCCTATCCATCATCTTCCACCAAACCTTACAAGTTCAAACCACAACATAACAACTCATGTCACCAATCCAACTCATCAGACAATGAGAAGAAGGATTACAAGAACAAGTACAAGGCACTTAAAGCTGAGTTAGAACAGACGAATTTGAAGCTTGAAGCTCTGTCTAAGAAGAAAGGAGGTGATAAAAAGACAGAGAAAGGGTTGGTAGCTGAAGCATATGGTTGGTAGTAGAAAGGGTTACTACTAGAGTCAAGGCTTTCATGGCTATAGCTGAGGATGAACCAGCTATTGGGAAAGGTGACGCAAGATCAGGACAATGGTTTGACATCACAATGAAAAAGGTACACAGGCTTTTATCTATGTCTGATAGTGATGAACGCAAACACGTCCTTGATTACACCATTGTTGATTTGCACTTTGTTGAGGAACAAAGAAAGAACCTACTTGATAAGTTTCACTCTGTTAAAAATGAACTGTTGATTGCTAAATCTGAATGTGAAACTCTCAAACGGGTTAATTTAGAGAAAATATCCCTTCAAAATGAAGTCAGTAGGTTAACCTTGAAAAATAGCGACTTAAATGATCAAGTATCTGAATTAAACAAGGTTATTGAAAAATGGCTGTGTATTAGGTTCACTATAGATTAATTGCATAATGATGAACTGCCTGTTGACATTAAAAGGGATGTATCTGCTAAGAAAAATAAGCTGAAAATTCTCACCAAACCCAAAGAGATTGTTTTTAAATCTACAAAGACTATTCATATGTCAGATCCCATTTTGACTGATGACCCTGTCTCTAAAAATGTGGCTGAATTACCACCTTTACCCAAACTCTCTGGAGTTGAACCCAGCAGTTCCTCAAGAGGAGCTAAGGGTGAGCTTAAAACAGATGTTGAGAAACCACCAGCTAAAATATTTTCTGTACCTGCTAAACAATCTGTTAAGCAAGTTGCATTTAAGCCTGTCTCAACAAAATCTGTGAACAAAGTTGACTCCTCAACTGAAGAACGCCTGTTGTCACTAATGAAAGAAGTATAATTCTTAAAACAACACATTAAGCCTTCCGCTGAATGCTCTACTTCTCGTGAACCTAAGTCTTTCCTAGGTGAACCCAAGGGGGAAAGGTTAGTCAAACCTTGTTGCAATATCTGTAAGAACTCTCATCACATGACCTTAGATCATGATAGACAAATGGCTGTTAAGAGAGCTCAGGCACCTTCTAGGGAAAGACAACAGGGTTCTAAAAGACAACAAGGGAACTACAGACCTTATCCTCCCTGTAAATTCTGTGGATTCACAGACCATCACTCAGATGAGTGTGGTGACTTCCCAGGTTGTGATATCTGTGGAAGTTTTACCCATGAGACAGCTAATTGTCCTTCCCATCGCCAAAAGTTCTATAGGAACTCAAGAATTGCTAATCAGCAATTCAGGGAACCCACTGGAAAGTGGGTTCACCATAGGAACTAACTTGTTTCTATGTATCTGTGCAGAAACATCTTAAGGAATCGGTATGTTCTAGACACATGACAGGGATTTAACAATACCTGCACAGATACTCAAGGGAGCCAGGTCCTAAAGTGGTGTTTGGAGATAAATCTTCAGGCGATACAGAGGGATACGTCTCAGTGAACAGCAATGGGATAACTTTTACGAGGGTTGCATATGTGAATGGTCTTAAACACAATCTTATTAGCATCAGCCAATTGTGTGATGGTGACTACAAGGTTTTGTTTACTAAGACTCAGGGAACCATATTCAACAAGAACAATGATGCTGTGCTTATTGCACCTAGAAGGAGAGATGTTTATGTCATCAACATGGTTGTTTGCTCTGAAGACAGCTCAAATTGTTTTCTTGCTAAAGCCTCTGAAAGTGTCAATTGGCTGTGGCACAAAAGACTGTCTCATCTCAACTTCAAGAACATCAACAAGATAACCACACAAAACCTGGTTGCTGGTCTACCTTCAATAATGTTTTCTAAAGACAAGACTTGTTCTGCCTGTGTCAAGGGAAAGCATTACAGGTCTTCATTCAAGACATGGCAATCATTTTCTATTGACAAGTACTTACATCTCCTTTCACATGGATTTGTTTGGGCCTGTCAAACCTCAGACCATTAATCACAACAAATACACCTTGGTCATAGTTGATGAGTTTTCAAGGTATACATGGGTGTTCTTCCTCAGAAGGAAAAGTGATGCAGCTGATACCATCATGTCCTTCATCAGACAGGTTGAAAATATGAATGATGTTAGAGTCAAAGCTCTAAGAAGTGATAATGGTACTTAATTCAAGAATCATCAACTTGAATCTTTTTGTGATGAAAAGGGTATTTCACAAAACTTCTCTTCAGCTGGCACCCCTGAACAAAATGGTGTGGCTGAAAGAAGAAACATGAATTTGATTGAAGCAGCCAGAACTATGTTGAATGGTGCAGCCTTACCAAAGCAATTTTGGGGAGAAGCTGTTCACACTGCCTGCTACACACAAAATAGATCAATCATTGTCAAAAGACATGGTAAAACTTCCTATGAAGTTTTCAGAAACATATCTCCAGATGTCAGCTATTTTCATGTTTTTGGATGCCCTGTGTTCATTTATAACTACAGGGATAAACTTGGAAAATTTGATGAAAAAGCTGATGATGGTTTCTTCTTGGGATACTCTCCAACAACCAAAGCCTTAAGAGTATTCAACATCAGAAGACAAGAAGTAGAAGAAAACTTTCATGTCAGATTCAATGAAGATGATGATGTCATACAGAGAACTGGAACAGAGGGTGATGAAATTTATTTTAATGAAAATGTGTCATTCCCAAGTGATGAATTCTCTGAACCTAGACCTGCCAGTCATCACCATCATCACTCCAACACTCTCACTCCTTATGTTCCTGCTTTTGACCCTCTGTCCACACACAACATTGAAGTTCCTACCTCTCAGGAACTTAATGAAGAAGAACCACAGCCTTCTTGTAGTCCTTCTTCCTCTACTACTATTGATGACTCACCAATTCTTCAAATCCCTAAAGAATCTCTTGCTGTTAATGAACTTGTACCCCTTGATATGGCTGAAGTAGACTCAGACACTAAAGTAGTCTTTGAAGAAAGCCCTCCTAGTCAACAGGATGAAACTCAAATAGTACCAGCTATTCTCACAAGTGTTCCTATCCATGATTCCCCATCACCTCAAACCAAGTGGTCAAGAGATCAACACATTCTTCTTGTCAACATCATTGGGGAACCTAATGCAGGGGTTACTACTAGACAGCGAATTCATGACTCAGAGTCTGCCTCAACCAATGAATGTCTCTTTGCTGAATTTCTCTCTCAAATTGAACCTAAGAGAGTAGCTGAGGCTCTTGTAGAAGATGGGTGGGTAGCTGCTATGCAAGAAGAAATCAATCAGTTCAAAAGGAACAAAGTATGGACACTATTTCCAGCTCCACCTAGAAAGAATATCACATGCACTAGATGGATACATAGAAATAAGATGGATGAAATTGGAAACATCATCAAAAACAAGGCCAGGCTGGTGGCACAGGGGTATACTCAGACTAAAGGAATTGATTATGATGAAACATTTGCTCCTGTAGCAAGACTTGACGCCATCAGAATCTTCCTGGCTTATGCTGCTTATATGAACTTCATTGTGTATCAAATGGATGTTAAGAGTGCATTCCTCAATGGAGATTTGGCTGAGGAAGTATATGTTGAACAACCTGAAGGATTCGAGAACAACGAGTTTCCCAATCATGTGTACAGATTACACAAAGCCATGTATGGGCTGAAACAAGCTCCAAGAGCATGGTATGAAACTCTTTCTAATTTCTTAACTGAAAAAAAATTTGTCAGGGGTTCTATTGATAAAACACTCTTTACCTTCAAGGATAAGAGTGATTTCATCATTGTGCAGATTTATGTGGATGATATCATCTTTGGGTCAACAAATGTTAATCTTAGTAAACGTTTTGCTAAATTAATGACCAAGAAATATGAGATGAGTATGATGGGTGAATTAACTTACTTTTTTGGTTTTCAAATTAAACAATGTCCTAAGGGAATTTCAATTTGTCAAGAAAAGTATGTTAAAGATTTACTTAAAAAATATGACTTAGCTGATTTTGCATCAATGAAATGCCCCATGCTTCCACCCAACAACTTGGGTCCTGATGAGTCAGGGGTCTCTGTTAATGAGACTTTATATAGAGGCATGATTGGGTCACTCATGTATCTAACAGCTAGTCGTCCTGATATCCAATTCTCCACATGTCTCTGTGCAAGGTACCAAGCTAACCCAAAAGAATCCTATCTAGTGGCTGTTAAGAAAATTTTCAGGTATCTCAAAGGAACACCCTCCCTAGGTCTATGGTATCCCAAGGAATCAGGCTTTGATCTCAAGGCCTATTCAGATTCAGACTATGCAGGATGCTGTATTGACAGGAAAAGCACCTCAGGTATCTGTCAAATCCTAGGAGGAAAATTGGTTGGATAGAGTGCTAAGAAGCAAAACTCTGTGGCCATGTCTTCAGCTGAAGCAGAATATGTCGCTGCTGCCAGCTGTTGTGCTCAGGTGCTCTGGATGAAAAGTCAATTGGCTGACTATGAAATCTTGTATGACAAAGTGCCAATCTTTTGTGACAACACCAATGCCATTGCCATCTCCAACAACCCTGTTCTTCACTCACGTACCAAACACATTGATATCATGTATCATTTTATCAGGGATCACATAATGAAGGGAGATATTGAGCTGCACTTTGTTCCCACAGAGCTGTAACTAGCTGATATTTTTACAAAGCCCTTGGCTGAACCTTCGTTCAACAGGATAGTTGCTGAGCTAGGGATGCTCAATATCTCAAAGCTTGTGGCTTGATAATAAATGTGTTCATTAAATGACTGATTCTATATTAAATGTTTTTCACATGAAACTAGGTAGTTACTTTCCAAGTAAATGCTAAAAAACATTCTCTATATTTAATCATTTATTTTCGAATAACGAGGAGACAAATAAGTTTTGAAAGGTCAAGAGACCCACATGAGCAGTCATTTTCCCACTTTGCATTAAATGCGGTTGAATAACTGTTTTCATATTTGAATATATATATTGTCTCACTTCTCTCCTCACCTACCACAATTCTCATTTCACAAATCTCTCTCTCTAAGCTTTCTCTCTCTAAACCCATCCTCCATTTTCGTTCTTCTTCGACCTTGAATCCATGGCATTCCCAGTTCCCAAGGCAGCAAACGTCAACTTTGA
Source organism: Glebionis coronaria (assembly GCA_025667525.1). Lineage (NCBI taxonomy): Eukaryota > Viridiplantae > Streptophyta > Magnoliopsida > Asterales > Asteraceae > Glebionis > Glebionis coronaria. Next base: position 449,113,080 of record CM046882.1, on the reverse strand, counting down.
ACTCAACGAAAGCATTCTTGCATCAAACAACTCCATTGGATGGATCAAGGCTCCAAACTAATCCTACTCAGATCTTGTTAACTTCATGCAAAATTGTGATGCAAGTGAAGCATTCATAAAATCCCCAACCACCTTCTACCAAGAATACCTTAGGGAATTCTGATACTCTGCTGAAGTCGTTGATGACACCATTACCTTTAGCCTCTCTTGGAACGAACACCCATTTGCCTTCTCACTCAAAGATTTTTCTAGTGTGGCTGGGTTAAAACAATGTGATGAATGCCTAAAGGTGGTAGACAAAAAGGCTGTTAAGGACGCCCTGGCCACACTTAAATCCTTTCATGATGTGAACCCTGCTCTTTCACCCGCTGAGGTCCTCTCTAAGTCTCCTCTGAAGATCAAGTATTTTACCCCTATGTGGCGTGTCCTCTTCACCCATATAGTCAAATCCTTGGGAGGAATGCAGGGATCCCAAGATCAGACGTCCTTCAACCACCAATCTATTGCTTATGGGTTGATCTGGGGAGCTTATGTTGATGTAGGAAGTATTCTCTTCTCTAATCTAGTTGAACAGCTGAAAGGAAGGAACCAAGTCAGGGAAAAGAAAATTTGCTACGTTCGCTTTCTATCGCTGATCTTTAAAAGCCTGTTGGGTGATAGCTATAATAACTCTGCACTCACTTCTCTGAAGCCCTATCGCATCACAGGTGCCATCTACAAGGAAATTGGAGCTGAAGATGTCCCTGTCACCTCCCACATGATGAACATTGCTAACAAACAACCCTCAGCTGAGAAGTCCTTGCTCCCTTATTCAGAGAAGGTGATTACCTCTGGTGTGTCTGGCAAGTCTAAGTCTTTGACCTCTGGGCAGCACACCACGACGTCCAAGGCTTCAACTGGACAATAGCCTAAGAAGAAGAAAAACCCATCTTCTTCCCACACCAAATCTGTTGCAAAGGCCAGGGGAAAGAAGACTGTGAACCTCGACACCTCCTTTGTTCCAGAGACTCATGTGGAATCAGAGACTTCAGCTGACCAACAACAAGGGTCTAGCGTCTCGATGTCAGCCGAGACAATAGGAAACCAACCGAATTCTGCTGATATCATACAGGTAATCAGTGTAAATTTTTAGAGGTCCACAAGCAGCCACTCTCAAACGTCTGTAGGTGAGAGTGGTGAAGTTAGGGTAATCCTCGACCCATAGAAGTCTGTCTATGCACTTAGAACTCTTTAAGACTTCTGTACACCCTGTCTATGCACCAGGGAATGATTCATTTGTGTTTATAAAGCACCCCGATGACCTTGCACTCTCTAGACAGTATTCAGGCAAACAACAACCTGAATACATATATGTCTCGACCTTGACCAGATGTACCTCACACAGCCTCTTGGTTCCCTCAGAAAATGGATCCCAAAAGTTTTACTTTTAGGGGAGCTGAATAATCATCCTCAACTCTTCTAGGGACAACGTAATAAGACAATCTTAACCCACATCTTTTTCACCATTAAAAGAATCCCAAAGGATTTATCCTTTTCAGGGGGAGCTGAATCATCACCCTCAGCTTTCCTAGGGACAGCGTAACAGGCGACCTTCACCCACATATGTTTCACTATTAAAAGAGTCCCAAAGGTTTCTTAACCTTTTGGGGGGCTGAATAATCACCCTCAGCCTTCCTAGGGGCAGCGAATGGCGATCCTTAACAACATATGTTTCCCAATCAAAAGAGACCCAAAGGTTTTAACCTTTTGGGGGGGGGGCTGAATAATCACACTCAGCTTTCCTAGGGGCAGCGAATGGCGATCATTAACCATATAATTTTCACCCTTAAAAGAATCCCAAGGATTTATCCTTTGGAGTGGTTGAGTAATCACCCTCAGCCTCTCTGGGACAGCGAAATGGCGACCATTCCCCTTACTTATTTCCCTGTTACTAATAAAAACAACTAGCAGGCTGAAATTGTACAGCCAGACACAGAATCCCTGGAGCAACAAGATAAAGAGGCTGATACAATCATTCAGGATCAACCAAATGAAGAAGAGCCCCTGCTTGATATTGAAGAAGAAGTGCTGTCATTAGTTGATGATGTCTCTGATCCTGAATCGATGCCTGAGGATGAAATCCCTGTGGGGATGTTTGAGGAGGAGGATGAAGAAGAAGATGATGATCAACAATCTGTCTCTCCTTCCAAGGAAATAGTTGTGTCCACTCCAGCTGATAATAATACTCCTCCTCCCAAGGAAGCTATTGTCACTCCCACCTCTGCTACCTCCACCACAACAGTCTTCCAAAGACCTGCTTATGATCCAACTACTGAATTCCTTATGTTTGATCATCCTGCCCAAACCAACTTTGATCTTTTACCAAGGGGGGATGATTATGCTCAACAAAGCTTGAACATCCATAACCTTCAGCCCGTTCATCATCAATCTGATATTGAACGCCTATCAAGAAAGCTGGATGTTAATAAGTCTGAGATGCATAACTTCACTGTCACATTTCAAGGGATCATCAAGAAGGCAGTCGAGGATGCAGTCACTGAAACCATCAAGGATGGTGCAAGAAAAGGTGTATCTCAAGGACTTAGTCATTTGTCCACAAGAATCAAGGATGTCATTGACACAGAGGTCCCTGCTCTCTTTCATGAACATTAGTTAACAATGCACAGAGAGTTTGAAGCTGTTCGAAGCAGGCAATATCGTCATACAAACTTCATCATTAATCGTGTTCAGGGCAACACAAATGGAAATTGCAACCTTCTGCTGAAGATTGCCAGAGCTTCAAGGACAAGGCAACGTGCTATGGCTGCCTCTGTTGAATATATTGCAAGGAACTTTCAAACACGTTCATCCAAACGTCTGAAGAGACAGGCTGAACGTGAGGGGGAGAAGGAAAAGGTACTTAACCTTGAATCTGCCAAACAGGGCTCAACATCTGCTGACAACACCATTTCTTCACCTGTACCCCTCTAAGTCATCACACCTGATGATGAGGATAACACTAAGGGGGAGCAACAGAATAATGATGGAGTTGATTCATCAAAGTCCCTGACTTTGGTTAACACCAGCGAGTCTGGGGATGATGGTGAACCAGCTGCCAAGAAGCTAAAGTTCACTGTTAGCTCCCTACCAAAAGCAATACAAACTCAAGCTCAGTCATCGTTTATCAAAAGAGCTGAGGAGTTGAAAAATATGAGTATGGAATCCTCTGTCTCGAAGAAAGGAAAGGAGATAGTTTTGGTTGACACAGACACCAAACTAAAGAAGATAGCTGCGATGCTAGAGATAGGATGATCCACCACAGACCTTTCCCAATTTTCAACCTTCACACCTTCCAATGAGAATCCCTTAAGAAATAGAGAAACATGCTGAGGAATTCAAGAGATTAAATGAAATCAAGAAAGCCAAGGAATTAAATGAGGCAACTCTGAGGAAGATGACTCCACCTGAAAGGGAGAAGCAAAGACAAAGGTTGAGGGAAATGGAAGCCAAACGCGCAGAGGCACTAAGAAAAGTAAAAGATGATTATGATGCCTGCGTTCACAACATGTATGCACCTGACAAGATAACCAAGTTCAAATACACAATTCACATGTCCACCAACACACCACATATGATTTTGTAGAGAGACAACCAACAGGGTAATATGAATGTATTTGCGGACTTCATGCTAAAGAAACTTAGGTTATCTGAATGGTTTGAACTTGAAGCCTTAGCTGCCAAAAGAACTGGAAAGGAAAATTTCCTTATGCTTAAAAATCTTAAGGCTAAGTTCACCTGGATCAAAGAAACAGCAGCCAAACTCAAAATAGATCCCCCACCACAGCTATTTGAACAAGAACCCCCAGAGTCTGGCAAGAAAAGAAGAAGGGTCTCTCAACTTGTTATGGAAACCTTTGTCACAGATGATGTTCAAGTGGATGGAATGCACAAGGATTTGATCCTACCAAATGGAATCGTTGGCACTGTTGATGGTCAGACCTACACAGAGCCTGAAAGAGGTATGACATTCATGAACAGAGCTTGCCAGTATGCATTTCAAAGAGAAGATGAGCTTGGCTTAGCATCAACAATTCAACTGCTTTGTCTCAAAAAGGGACTCAAGATTAACTCAGAGTATTCCAAAGTTTTTGCAAAAGCTTTGCAGGCAGAATTGGATACTAGAGCAGACATAACTGAAGCTGAAGAAAAGATAAAAAATGATGACTATTGAAGAAATTCATAGCTCAATTTTTCCTTCACATTTTATTTCACTTTTGTTATGTACTTGTAATTTTCTTTAAGTATGAATAAAATCATGAGGTATGTTTGTTTAGATCTGTTATGAGTAAGAAGAAGTTGTTATCTCACTTACCTTAACTTAGATAGATCTAGCTATATTTATGTTTAAATAGGGGGAGATTGTTGGGAATCTAAGTTTGTTAGATTCCCTGATCATAGATTTAAACACAAATTAAGCTGTTAGATAGTCACTTGCCTGTTCCTAGGAGACAGGCAAGTATCGTAAGACTCACAGAGATCAAAGTCTCTGTGAGCAACCTCAGAGGAGTCCATGTCAGAGACATTGTCAAGGAAGTCAAATATTACTTGAAGACATACTCATTGGCTGTGATGGATAACAACCAAGATGCATCAGGGACTCTAAGGGGTTGAGGGTTAACAGGGGTGGCAATACCCTGTTAACACTCAGCACACTTTGGACATGCCATTTGTGTGTACGAGACAATGAAGAAAAAGGAAACTGTTTCAAGATCTGTTTCCTTAAAGCATTATGGCAGACTACCAAGAATAGAAGAGCATCTTGTGACAGATGTCTGAAAAGTGAATGTCTTGTGTAGTCACCATCAACTAGTACTTAGGTCAACCTCGTATCACTATAAATAGGATGTGTATCCCAACATTAATGTTTAACACTTTGAGAATATTCACACCATTAATGCTTAGAACTTATTGAATCAAACAGCTGTGACTGTATTCATAAGTTAGGGTTTATATTTGTTCAAAGTGTGCACAACACATTGTCATTAAACGGTGTTATCCATAACACTTGTAGTTCTTTATTATACAATAATAAGATAACGTTTGAAAAGTAATAACTTGTGTTGATTAGTTAAGTTTAGTGTTTCTAGCATTGATTAGGGACTTTCACAATACAAAAGTTATTTGAACTGAAAACAAGACAAAAGTCGTATAACCCGTGTACCGACAATTTAATAATTTAATTACTTAAATTATTGTCGAGAGATACTTAATAAACGATTTGATTAAATTGTTTAATGTTTCATTTACCTACGGAGAGGTTAAGTGAGAAGTATCTGTATTAAAACAATACTTACGTTATAAAAACGATAAATGATAAATATTTGTCGTTTAGATAAACGAATTGTATTTATAAGACATATAAATACTACATGTTAGTGGAATAGTGATTTTAAAATGAATGGCGCGATTTTCGTAAAACGAATCGAATTTTATAAAATATAAACGAGCCCCGAACCGTGTATTAACGAAAGTTGTAATATAAGTTACACTTTAGGCCCACTTGTGGCCTTATGAGCCCATCTGTTAAACTTTGGATAGTTAATGGACTTAATAAGCCCAATAAGAAGTTTAAGAAGCCCAACAACTCTTTTGGCCCACTTGACAAGCCACCAACACACCCCACTTCCCCATTAGACCAACTCTAGGTTGGTGACACATGTCCATCATGTCCACCCACCTTCTTGCTTCTCATTGGACCAAGTCTAGGTGGGTGACACTTGTCACATGTCCCTCCACTATATATAAACCCTTTGTCTACACATGTCCTTCATTTCTCCCACACAAAACACACACACACATGCAAAGCTCTCAAGCTTTTCATTCATGGCTTCCACCCCGTAGCCACTTTAGAAAATCGTTCAAAATGTTTAGATCTTATAGATCTACTCGTTCCACCATCAAAATCCACCCCACCACCACGTTTTTACCACCATAGTGGTGGTATGTAGGTGACAAATTCATGCATGGTGGTTACATCAAGTGAAACTTGTAGATCTAGTCCGGATCTATCCATGCATGGTGGTTACATCAAGTGAAACTTGTAGATCTAGTCCAGATCTATCCATGCATGGTGGTTGCTTCAAGTGTTGACAAGATCTTGGATGTTTTCTTGCATGCATCACTCACTAGTACCACGACTTCAATAAAGTCTCGTAAGATCTACATCTCGTTCTTATTTATTTTCCTTTTATTTTTCTTGATCTTATATATATATACCGAATATATATATATATATATATATATATATATATATATATATATATATATATATATATATATATATATATATATATATATATATATATATATATATATATATATATATATATATATATATATATATACGAAATGGATTAATGAGTATTGGGACATTGTATATGAAATTTTGAACACTAAAAATCAAGCTAAACAAGCTCTAGTAACGATTAGATTTATAACAATTTTTGAACCGTAGAAAAAACAGATTGCATGTTGAACTCAGTAGGTTTGGAATACTAAAAACTTACATATTAAGATAGATAATTATTTTGTGATTAATTCCCCGGGTGGCTCGTCCCGTGACGAATTTTAGATAGCAAGATATGACCAAAATAGTGAAAACTAGTCAGATCTGAACATACTGTTTTGATGGACTGTTTTCTTGTAAAATTTGTATACTGACCTACGAATATATAAAACTAAAAGTTGTAGATAAAATCATGAAGAACTAGAATCAATTGGACGGTTTACCAATTCCTTACGGTTTGGAAATGCTGGCCAAAATAGTGAAAACTAGTCAGATCTGAACATACTATCTTCAAAGACTGTCTTCTCATATAAGAACTTAGAATCATTGAAAAAGGTAATATGTAGGTCGTAGATAAAATCATGAAAAAGTAGAATCAATTGGATGGTTTACCGATTCTTTACGGTTTGGAAATGGCGGCCAAAACAGTGAAAACGAGTTTGGCTGCCCAAAAACAGCCAACTCTTCTAAGTGATAAAATTTGTGCATTAGCTATGGTAAGTATAAATTTGGGGCAATTAGACTTATAATCAGTATAGTAAATGAGTTAATAATGTTTTTGGTAAAAAGAACACACTTAGATTATTTACGGTTCAAGAGATATGAACAAATTAACGAGACATGTCGGGAAAATTATAATAAACGGATTATAACTCATTTACGTAAAATGTGATGATTTTTATATAAAACGACGTGGAAGGACCCACTTGTCGGGGATCTTGGACTTATTTATATACTGATGACTATATGACCCGAGACCCGACCAATGTGAAATATTATGTGTATGTGGTTGTGATGCGTTTTAGAACCCAAAAACTATACAAAGTGGACTTGGGCCATAAAAGTCCAACTTACACTTGTAATGGCTATTGGGCCATTACTGGACCTGATATTTATAACCAATTTAGAGTAGTATACTGAATTTAAAATGGACTTAAGTCATATACTTGGGTAGTGGACCACTATTGGGCTTAAGATGGGCTAAAAGTGTCAACTTGGATTTTTCACTTAAAATGACTAAGTGTTCACCTAAATTTTTTATAAAGAATCATAAAACTTATACAATGTCCAAGTACTTATTAAGATATAATTATTACATATATATACGATTTATTTCTTGTCTCGAGCCTAAGACGCGCCTCGTTATCTTTAGGTCTCGTATGATCATGTATCGATTGTTGACATTTATTCTTGATTCACGTTCGTTCTCTATTAACTATTGTGACGATTGTATCAGGTGAGTTCATATCCTCGCTTTTTAAATCTTTTATGATTTTTCAAACCCGCGAGGGGGAGGCATGCTATTAAATAACTGCAACTGTTTTGACAATATGACTATAATTTAATTATAGAATGTAAATTGAACTGTAACATGTTTTGACTATATGATTGATAGATATTTAGTCTATAGAACGTACATTGAACTGTAATCTGTTTAAACTATAGGATTGATATTTATTCTATAGAACGCAAATTGAATGATACTCTTAATTACAATTACCTATTATAGAAACTGTTAAATTGTTGTAAATCGCCCGAATGTTATAAATAGATCTATTTGGGATTGACCATCCCCATCTGGGTGAGTCATGCTCACTGTGCCTGGGCCGGGACAACAGATGTATACCATGTTGGAACTAGGGTTGGGTATCTTTTTGTAGGACACTACGTTCTCATATGTTGAGAACTATGGAAGGTTAAGCTTCAGTTTCGATTAATAGAAAATGTAATTATCTTTTGTATATATGCTTTGTGCATTGCTACTATCTATAAGGTTTGCGTTACTAAACTTAATCATATACTACTTAAAAAACACTAAAATGGGAATAATTGAAATGCTAAACTTGGTTACTTTACACTGCTTAGTAAAACTTACTAAACTTGATTATTTTACACTGTGTAGTAAAATACTGTAATGGTAGTATTAGATATACTAAACTTGATCATTTTACACTACTTAGTAAAATACTGTAATGGTAGTATTAGATATACTAAACTTGATCATTTTACACTACTTAGTAAAATACTGTAATGGTAGTATTAGATATACTAAACTTGATTATTTTACACTACTTAGTAAAATACGATAATGGAAATATTGGATATGTTAAACTTGATTATTTCACACTACCTTGTAAATTACTGAAATGGAAATATAGGAAGTACTAAACCTAATCTTGCTCTGCTCAATAACACTTACTGAACTTGATTTTATACTGCTTAGTACATCAAGGAATGGAATAATTGGAAACTTTAAATTTGACTTTTATATCAGATACTGAACAATACCATGTAGGACAACTTAAAATCCTAAACTATGATTTTACAAAACTCTATGAATTCACCAACTTCATGTTGACTGTTTTAAGCATGTTTTTCCCAGGTTATTTAGCAAGATTAGTTGAGCATGGATTGAGCATCATTTAGGAGCATAAAAATGACGGGGGATTATCTTTTAATGGGATATTCATAACAAATGTTATTCAACGATTTAAACGATTGTACCAAATCAATGTTTACATCAATTGTATTTCAACAATCATATAATTATGATATGTGCTTTGTACGCTATTTGCTCATCGATCCACCACTGTGATACCCGGTCTGGGGGTGTTACAGAGAACGGTATCAGAGCTTTAGTTATAGCGAACCAGATAAATTTTTAAATAAAATAAGAATAAAAATATTTATCTTTTATTTAAAAAGTTGGACTATAACTTTACAAAAATCTTTTTGGGGATTTTTTTAGGACATACTTAGAAAGCATATAGCATAGAGAGCAAGCATAACTATATGATTTAAGTGCGCATTCATTGTTCTATGCATTTATAACTGTTGATTGTATTATATGATAACTCTGTACGTATTTACGTATTATGACTATTTAATATTTATTATAGAAATATTAAATACTCAAGTTACATAATAAAAAAATAAATATGCCATGTTAGTAGGGAGCTTTATACTAAAGATGTTCCATCTCGATATTATGTTTTGACTGAGTGGTTGGGTTTACGATTTAAAGTGCCCTCGCTCCTCAAACGTTTATAGAATGACTTCTAAAGTATGATGGCTTGAACAATGCATTGTAACCACGAACAATCTAATACATAACAAACCATTGGAAATATTTAAATGGAAATTAAATAAAATCTTTGAAAACATTTGGAAATCTAATAGAATCTTTAGAACCCGTTAGAAAATCTAAGAAGATTTTTAAGTCTCTAAAAATCTAAATGGATCTATCTATTTTACTCAATCTTGGAAAATCTAAATTGATTTTTATAAAATTCTAACTGAATAATATGCGTCTTGCAAAATCTTGGGGGAAATCTAAACTAGATTTTTATAAATCTTTAGTAAACCTAATTAGAGTTTATAAATATTGAAAAATCTAATAAAATGTTGGGGAAAAATCTAAAATTAGATTTTATAAATTTTTCTTTGGAGATCTAGACTTAATCTTTAAGAACCAGTAATAAACTTGTAAGGTTTCATAAACTTCACCCCTAGATAAGCGATTAATGTTATTAATGGACTAGTTAAGACCACGTAACAATAGCCCAAAACTTGAATAGGCCCATCTATTGTCTTAGGGACCGATGTAATAAAACTTGTAACATTAATGGATCTAAAAATGTAATTAGGCCCATTAAGAAATCCTTAGCTCATAAGAATTGTTAATGGATCTTGTAAGCTCAATAAGGTTTGGGAAGCCCATTAGCTCTTCTGGTACACTTAATAAGCTCACTTAGTGATTTTACACTTAAGTAAAGTTTTTATACCAAAGATATAACTTATAAAAACTTTTAGACTAAGAACGTTAGTTTATAAAACTTATGAGTTAAAACCGTAACACTTGAAACTTGTCATGATAAAACAGAAATTACAAGGACTAATATTGTAAATATTTGAAAGTCTAGGGATTATTAAGTGTCATTCGTGACTTATTATACCTTAAGGACCACTTTTATAAATTCTTGGAAGTTAGATTGTCATTTTATGACTCTAAGGACTAATGGTGTAATCTGCCGAAACAATTAGAAGCCCTAAGGGTTAGTTCGCCACTTATTGGAAGTTATAAAACCTAATGTTAAATAGAGGGACTATTTCACCATCTCCCGAAAATACTAGAAACCCTAAGGACTAAAGCTTTTAAGAACCGGAAAGTGTACATTTGGTAAAATATAGAGGGACTTGTTTTGCCGATAACCGAAACTTATGCAAACCCTAGAACCTTTATTTCGTTTAATGTATTGAAACTTGAGTATACTACCTTTACATAGTTATTCGATGAATAGGAACCGGTTAGTATATTTTGACTATTAGGATAACTGACGGGCCATTAAATGAAAACGGATTTACAACAACAGTACATGTTGGATCATTTAACAACAGACTAGGGAGCATTATCTCGTGCACTACATTTTATTAAATGTTTGAACTTGTCGTTATGTATGTATATATATATACCTTATTAGAAGGAATAATACGATATAATGCCTATGCTTATGATTGTAATATATTATTGTATTATATTATACATATGAACTCCTTGTTTGATGCGTATTCTTGCGTACGTTATCGCGCGTCAACATGTATTTTTTCGCTTATGATTTTGTACGTATACCTATAGAACACGACTTAATAGCGACTCACATACGTTTACTTTTAATAATATCATCATGTGGTATTGTTTGGATAAATTTGCATCTTTAAATGATGCGGTGGGACCTAAAATCAAGGTACTTATGATCCTATATTTTACATATGGGACCTGAGTCTCCTGATCCTGAGTTAATTATGATTCCGTCTTTAGACGGAATGGGACGTCTAAAGGTGAAATCATAAGTCATCGGTCCATAAGTTTATTTATAATTTCGTATTAAGATGTTATGGGACGTCTGAAGACGAGGGATTATAAATAAACGGACTGTAAAGTATCTTAATAATATCTATTATCTTAGACGTTATATTTATCCTAAATAATAAGCCTTGCCGGGAATATTTAGGTAAGGTGGGCTATGAAATCCTTATTTGAAACGAGTGAGGACGCTTGTTCGTTTGAATAAAGAAATCATAGGTCACCGAATAGGGTTATGAATTTCACCTTACATGGATGAGGACGCTTGTCGATGTAAATAGAAATTTTTAATCACATGGGCTTAAATGTATTCGACATGACTCATTATTGATATTATTTTATGTATCTGACTATGTACGTATCCCTTTTGACTCGCGATTTCCTCCAGTAGTATCTTATCATTAAGATAACTCATAATTGATGTTATTACATCACCATCTAGAAACCTAAGAAGACTCGTATTCATCTCTTTTGGATCATAGCATTGTGCTCTTGATTTTTGGCTTATCCTTAACCCAAATATCATTTCCACTGCATTCGACTGCGTTAGGGGATGTCCACTTCCGTTGCATTTGACTCCTTTGGGAGTGTCCATTTCAGCTGCATTTGAACCTTTTGAGGGTGCCTACTTGCCGCTGCATCTGACCCCTTTCGAGGAGTGTTATTTTCCGCTGCATTTTGAACCCTTTTTTGTTGGGAATAAAATGTAGCCAGTGCACTTGGATGCTGACAAGAGCAATCGGGACGTTGATAAGAAGAAAACAAGTGTTGACAGAACAAGCGTTGACAGGAAGATGTCAAGCGTTGATAGGATGAAGTCAAGCACTGATAGAAGACTTAGTCTATACGTATTATGTTTCTAGTTTGTTTCTAGTAAAGATATGATCAACAATGTATTTTCTATGTTTATCTTTACCTAAAATAGCTGATACGTAAACTCTTGTACAAGGCTCCTTATGTCTATAAAAGGAGGCCTGTAGGTTTATGTTTGATATACGTTTAACACTTTCATTGTACGCAAGTTTGTTTTTATCAATTAAGTGAAAGTTTGGTTTACATTGTTTGTGTGTTCTTGTTTGAGTATTAATTCCGCATAATACTTAAATTGTTTTATACACAACAAAGTTTCTCTACGTGTTTAACTTGATTTAATCTCGTTTAGACAAGCTAAATCGATCTAAGTTTGGGATCAACAAGTGGTATCAGAGCTTGTTGAGAAACTTTGATCTAAAGAACACAAGAACCATAAATCGCCAAAAACCCTAATTCAAGAAACCCTAAAAACATTATGTCTACCCCAGAAGTAACCTCCTCCTCCTCCTCAACCCCCAACATCAAGATTCCCATGCTAGACCCAGACAATTTTGAGCTGTGGAAGTTTAACTTTGAATAGTATCTACAAATCCATGACTACACCCTATGGGAAATTATTGAATATGGGAACACATTCAATAAAGCTCAAAAGATTGCAGTTGCCATCTTACAAAGAACAAATGTTCAAGGCTATACTAAAGAGGATCGAAAAGAAAAACCTGAAGATGGTAGAGCTGTCTCAACTAAGGACATAGCAAAGAGAAGGAATGACATGAAAACCCTAAGCATTCTCAAACTCTCTTTGGGACAAGAAAATCAGCACAAATATAGAAGCTATGAGTCTGCAAAAGATCTTTGGGCAACCCTTGAAGTTGCTTATGGTGGTAATGCTGATACTGTACAAGAGAAAAAGAAGCAACTCTTGCATGAGTATGCTGTTTTTAAAGCTCAACCCAGTGAGAAGCTAAGTGGAGTGAGAAGCAGACTTCTTGACATTACAAGCAAGCTGTCCTTCATGGGAACAGTGCTTGGTGATGTTGATATTATCACCACTTTTCTTAAAAGTCTTGGTGATGCATGGAAGATTGAAGCAAGGTCTATAATTGCTAATAACACTCACAAAAGTTCCACTTTTGATGATGTTTACAATAAACTGAGGCTGGTAGAGAATGAAACTCTTTTGGATCATGGAAGCAAGTCTACCAATGGAAATATGGCCTTCTTCTCATATAGTGAAGGTCAAATTGATCAAAAGGAGTCATACATGCACCCCGTTACTGGATCAACATGTGTTAACGCTGGATCAAGCCTTGTCAACGCCTCACATTCAGACGCTGACACATACAAAGTTGACTCACCAAGAGTTAAGCCTGCTGGTATTGATCTAGATACTGTTTGTGCATACATTGCTTCATTGCCCAATGGTTCAGTGATTACATATGAGGACCTTGAGCAAATTAGTGATGAGCATTTGGAGGAGATGGACATAAAGTGGAATATGGCTCTTGCAAGTATAAGAGCAAACAGATTGAATCGAAGATTCAAGAAGAAGATGAATTTTAATGCTAAGGACACTGCTGGATTTGATAAATCCAAGGTTGAGTGTTATAATTGTCATCGAATGGGACACTTTATGAGAGAATGCAGATCTCCAAGAAGATCTGATGCTAGAAAACCCTCAAGCCAAATCATCAAGGCTCAGGATTCCAAAGCTATGGTTGCCATGCAAGACATTGATGGTGTTGGCTGGGATTGGAGCTACTTAGCCAAGGATGAGGAAGAGAACAAAGCTTTGGTTGTAGAAAAGGAAAAAGAAGAGCATGTTCACTATGCTCTCATGGCACACTCCTCATCTTCATCAGACAATGAGGTATATGATGATGCATTTTGTAGTAAGGGTTGTCGTCTAAACACTAAAAAACTTAACAAAGAAGTTTTAAAATTGACAATAGATGTGGTTAATGAAAGATGCAAGTTATCTAACTATCAACTTTCCCTTACTCAAACTGAAAAAACTGTAGATGAGTATAAGAAAATGGAGCTTGACCTAAAAGATCAAATCAATATTTTAAATCATGATTTAAATGCTAGTATTGAGATTAGAAACATCATGGAGAGTGTCAATGCTACTTTACAAGCAAAATTAGATGAGGCTATCAAAAATAAAGATAATGTAGATCTTAAAATTCAGAGATTTGATAAAGCCTCACAAACCCTAGAAAAATGTGTTAGTGAACAAAGGGATTCTAGGGATATGACCGGGATTGGGATGAAAGAGTATGCTGGTGTTCCAACACCTGCTGGGAACTTCAATGGTGTCCTTAGAAAGGACTTGTCTTGGACTGGTTTACCATAACTCCAAGAAGAGGAATTTATTCCTCCACCAAGAGTTCTTACCCCAGTAGAGGAATACAGGCAGAAGTTGACTGATTTGGACCAATGGAAGAAAGTCAACCCTACCTTGTTTGTTAAGGGGTGACATGCTTAGTGATAGCCCAAATGAGTCTACACCCATCAAAGTGACAAACCCAACCACTTGCAAGACTGTTGACCTTGGCTTAAACGTTGATAGAAAACCTTGTATTAAATATGCAGAAATGTATAGAAAACCTAGGTCACCAAAAAGCCAAATTAGTGATAATGAAACAGGTTTCTTTTCTTTTGGACCTAGAGTTATGTCTAGAAAAGCCTGTTATACTTGTGGAAGTTTTTCACATTTAGCTTATAAGTGTGTCAATGCTTCAAAGGTCAACGCTGATAAAAGGTCAAACACTGTCAAATCCAAACCTTTTGTTCAGCAAAGTCCACAAGTTGTTAGACAAGCCCCATTCTTTACTAAAGGGTATAATACTTATGGAAAAAGACCTTTTCAGAAGACCAATACATGGTCTAATAGACAATGGGTTCCTATAGCAAACCCTAGGTTCAACGCTGATCAGGGTAATTTCAGCGTCGATAAGACCAAGTTAAACACTGACAGAAACGTTGCCAGACCAAATAATGGTAAATATTTGCAACCAAAGGGAAAGGGGTCTAAAGCTTCTTCTAGCTTGACATGGAGACCTAAGCAAGACGAAAACCCTAACTTAGATGGGATTTCTATGACCTATAACAGATTTCATTATATTTCAAAGGTCATAACAAAACCAATTGGGGTTAACTGGGTGTTTAATCCAAAAAGGGATGAACAAGGGGTTGTCATAAGGACTAAGTCTGTTCTTGTTGAACAACCAAATGAATCCAAGTCTGCTCAGGCTTGGGTTCCCAAAGAAAACTAATTTGTTTTCTTTATGTGCAGGGCATTCAAAAGCAGGTTAATGATTATAGCTATTGGGATAGTGGATGCTCTAGGCACATGACTAGGAAGGAAGATTATCTTACAAACTTCACTCCTATTAAGGATGGTGACAAAGTTTACTTTGGAGGCGGATATGGAACTATCACAGGCAAAGGAACTCTTCTCACCAACAATTTGCGTTTTGAAAACGTGTTTCTGGTAAAAAAACTTGACTATAATCTGTTTAGTGTATCACAAGTTTGTGATAACAAAAATAAGGTTTTTTTTACTGATACTGAATGCTTGGTGTTGAGCAAAGATTTTAAAATACCAGATGAGAAATTCATTGAGTATAGAACACCTAGGCATAAGGACATTTATAATGTGAATCTAAATGGAATTAGGATGAATAATAATTTGTCATGTATATATGCTAAGGCTTCAGCTGATGAGAGTAATCTTTGGCACAGGAGATTAGGGCACATTAATTTTAAAAATATAAACAGACTTGTGAGACATGGTTTAGTTGATGGTTTGCCTGAAAAGGCTTTCCACAATGACCACTCTTGTGTTGCATGTCTTAAAGGCAAACAGCACAAGGTCTCATATAAGTCTAATCCAGTGCACTCAAGTTCTAACCACTTCACTTGCTACATATGGACTTGTTTGGCCCAACTAATATAGAAAGCTTAAATGGTAAATCTTACTGTTTTGTCATCACTAATGATTTTTCTAGATTTACTTGGACTTTCTTTTTAGCTTTGAAACGTGACACTGCTGATACCTTGATTAACTTCATTACCCAGATAGAAAAGAAGTCTGTTAATGAGGTTAAGATACTTAGAAGTGATAATGGTGGTGAGTTTAGAAATAAGTTATTAGATGAATTTTATGCCAAGAAAGGGATTACTAGACAGTTTAGTATAGCTAGAACCCCACAACAAAATGGGGTTGCTGAGAGAAAGAATAGAACCCTCATAGAAGCAGCTAGGACTATGTTGGCTGATGCTCACTTTCCCATTGCTTTTTGGGCTGAGGCTGTGAATACAGCTTGTTATGTTCAGAATAGGGCATTAGTCAACAAGATTCATAACAAAACACCTTATGAGTTACTTTGGGGAAGGAAACCTAATATTGGTTTTCTTAAACCTTTTGGATGTCATGTAGTTGTATTGGATACTAGTGATGCCTTAGGTAAGTTTAGTGCTAAAGGTGATGAAGGTTACTTCATGGGTTATTCTATGCAGAGTAGAGGATATAGAGTTTACCTTAAGAAAGAAAAATGTATACTTGAAAAGGTACATGTTATGTTTTTAGAAAGTAAACCTAGTGATCCTGAAAGTGGTCCAAATTGGTTATTTGACTTGGAACCTCTATCTAGGACTTTGAATTATAACCCTGTTGCTAATCCAGACATTGTGAAGGTGACTTCAAATGTTGTGGAAGAACCAATTGTTGATGTTTCAGGTAAACAGGTTGATGAAGAGGTTGGATCACAAGCAGAAAAATCAGCACCCATACTTAAGTATGTTACCATTCCCATATGGACAGATGCATTTGCTGCTACTAGAAAGGAAAAAGGTGGTCCCCAAGTATCGCCAGTTGATAACATGCATGATCTTTCAGGCGCTGACAAAGGAAATTCTGGCACTGACAAGACAAATTCAGGCGTTGATGGTTCAAACGTTGACAGCCTTGGTCCAGGCGTTGATAGATCTTTTGACCATATTTTCTCTTCCAATAATTTTGAACAAGGTGAACCTTCAAACAGAAATGGAGAGGTTCATTCAGATGATGATAGAAGAGAGTCTGAAGAGGATATTGGTAACATGGAAGATGAGATTGAGGACAACAAACTTATTGAGGGAGGAGTACTTACTTCTACAATCAAAAATCACCCTCCTTCTCTAATTATTGGTGATTTGATGACTCCTATTCAAACTAGAAGATCTCATCAGAATCTTGGTGGATTTATTGCCAATATTCACAAGAAGGTTGATACCCCTCTTGTTCAAGCATGTTTGTTTGCCTGTTTTCTGTTTAAACAGGAACCCAAGAAGATTTTTGATGCTCTCAAAGAACCAAGTTGGGTGGAAGCAATGCAAGATGAGCTTCACGAATTTGCTATCCAGGATGTTTGGGAGTTGGTTGATTGTCCCAGACATGTCAGACCTATTGGGACAAGATGGGTTGTTAGAAACAAAAAGGATGAAAGAGGCATTGTTGTCAGAAACAAGGCACGTTTAGTGGCTCAAGGATATACACAAGAGGAAGGGTTAGAATATGAGGAAGTCTTTGCACCGGTTGCAAGGATTGAGGCTATAAGGATTTTTCTAGCCTATGCTTCCTGCATGGGCTTTACAGTCTATCAAATGGATGTGAAGAGTGCTTTTCTTTATGGCATAATTGTAGAGGAGGTTTATGTAATGCAGCCTCCTGGTTTTGAAGATTCAGAACATCCAAACAAGGTGTATAGAGTTAAGAAAGCTATGTATGGACTTCATCAAGCCCCAAGAGCATGGTATGGCACATTGTCCACCTATTTGGTGGAAAATGGATTTAAAAGGGGCACCATAGACCAGACCTAATTTACAAAGAAGACTGGTAAGGATTTCTTACTTGTTCAGGTCTATGTGGATGATATCATCTTTGACTCTTCTAGCCCAAAGATGAGTGAAGAATTTTCTAAGCTTATGACAGACAAGTTCAAGATTAGTGCAATGGGGGAGATGTACTTCTTTCAAGGATTACAAGTTCAGCAAAAAGAAGATGGTATCTTCATCTCTCAAGATAAATATGTAGCATAAATCTTGAAGAAGTTTGGCTTTTTCTCCACATGAGAAAAGGTCTAGCACTCCTATGGATAGAGAACACCCTTGGGGAAAAGTTGGAGATGGAAAAGAAGTGGATGTCAGGAACTATAGGTCAATGATTGGTTCATTGATGTATCTCACAGCTTCAAGACCTGACATTATGTTTGCTGTGTGTGCATGTGCACGTCATCAAGTGACTCCCAAAGAATGTCTTCTTCATGCTGTCAAGAGGATCTTTAGATACCTTAGATGTTATCCAGACCTGGGATTATGGTATCCAAAAGATTCACCATTGGAGCTTATTGCATATTCAGACAGTGATTATGGTGGTGACAAATTTGATAGAAAATCCACAACTGGTGGATGTCAGTTTCTTGGGAGTAGATTGATCTCTTGGCAATGCAAGAAACAAACAGTAGTGGCCAATTCTACAACTGAAGCAGAGTATGTTGCAGCAGCTGCTTGTTGTGGACAAGTCTTTTGGATTCAGAACCAGCTGTTGGATTATGGGTATAATTTCATGCATACCAAAATTTTTGTAGACAATAACAGCACTTTATGCATTATTAAAAATCCTCTACATCACTCTAAAACAAAACACATAGAAATTAGACATCATTTCATAAGAGAATGTTTTGAAAAAGGTTTAATACAACCAGATAGGGTTGACACAGAAGAGAATGTGTCTGATTTATTGACTAAACCTTTTGATACTGGAAGATTTCAATACTTGGTAACAAGTATTAGAATGATCAATCTTACTTAAAATGTGTTTTGGGAACTTATTTGTAAAAGTATGTACAGGATATGCATTGTTATTGGTCTTTATGTGAAATTAGATTTTCCACTTTATTTGTCTAACGCTGACAAAGGTTATCATAACGCTGATAAGTGTTATCGTGACGTTGTCAGCAACATGTTAGTTTTGTGGTTTTTGATCTAATTGTGCAGGCATTGTTAGAATTGTACCATTGGATACAGAGTTGCTTATGGATTCTTGGAGCATTATTGGAGCATGTTTCAATTTATAGATGATGGTTGGAATATTTATATTTGTAAAACCCGCATGCTTTTACCATGAATAGTACCCTTTAGATCGTACATACATGATTAGAACTTTCTTTTTTTAGCATCTTTACGTTCACGTATAAGAATTTTAAGTATTACGTACGTGTTAGAACACGATAAGTATTTATTACGTATGAACACACGATCATTATTCAAATAATAATTATAATCACGAACATGCGATCATAAAATCATGAACGTAATTTAATCACGAGCTAATATTATTTACGTATATATATTTATTATGAACACGAATAAATATATTAAGTCACGATCAATAATTAACTAGAACACGTAAAACACGAACACGATAAAACACGAACATACACTATAATATTTAGACTCGAGAAAAGTACGGGTTACCCTATGTGGGGCCCCATACGAGTGGGTACACCAAAGAAATGGGCCAAGCCCATAATAATTTTACTAAACAAGGGAATTAGGAAAAAAATGTGTCATTTATCACAAAATCAAGAAATAACAAAAACCCTAATTCTTTCGTCTTGATCCTCTTGGCCGCTGGTTATACATCATCACAAGGGGTGTTCGGGTTGATTTTGATCTTGGATATTTTGCAAGGATTCGTGTGTGTTCATCCTCATTTGTTTCACGTAATCGGTATAACCTTTTTAACAATTTTCTTTTATGTTTCGATTTAATGAATCACATAAAATCATGATGTTTTTAAAAACTAATTAAAAACAATTATTAAAACATGTTAATGATCATGGGGTAAATCAAATCGATGGTTTAGGGGTGTTTGTGTTGTAGCTGACGCCTAACCGAGCCTTTAAGGGGTCTCGGCTTGGCTTATTACCCACCACCGAGACCATATGGTCTCGGTATGGTGGTGTTGATGTCACGGCAACAACAAGCAAGGGGGAAACCCGACCTTGGTTCGGGGTATGGTGTTGATCACGGGTCCGGTTCATAGATTATTTTTAAGGTTTATGATTTTACTAGTTATGTTTTAAAATTAAATTAATAAAACATGACATGATTAATTTAATGTACATGACTTAGGTTATAAATTAAATTATTAGATCATGAATTTTAACCTAAGTATTTATATTTTATTAGACTTTAGAATTAATTAATTATTAAAACCATGACTAGAATTAATTAATTAACATGACTTAGGTTATATTATTAATAGTTAATAATACATGTTTTAACCTAAGTATTTTACCTTTATTGTTTAAAATCATGATATATTTAATTAAATACTTTTAACCTATAGTTTATTTAATTTACATGAAATAATTAATAAACTTTACTTTATAACTACATGACTTAGACTAATAATCAGAAAACACTTAAGCTTATAAAATTAGCTTATTTAACCAGCTTATATCTATTTTTAGAAACTTTCTATTTTTGGAAACTTTCTATTTTTGGAAACTTTCTGTTTTTGGAAACTTTCTATTTTTGGTAACTTTCTATTTTTGGAAACTTTCTATTTTAGGAAACCCGCTATTTTTAGAAAGTTACTTATTATTACACAACAAGTATAATAATACATGAATTACAAGTAATACTTAATCAGAATAGACAGAATATAAGATAAACATAGTATAAAGCTTAAAACAGTAAAACATGACATGAACGTATAAAATAAGCTAAGACATGATATAAAACCAGTTACGTATTTAGTAATCAGATACTTATACACGTATGTATTTATGTAGCATTAGTGATACCGAAGTAGGACTCTCTTCTGTTCGTCTTCTTCGTTCACTGGACATAATGTACGGATTCCCGTCCTTTCAGTATGGACATTCTTTCCTTATTAGGATTCCCCGTATGTAGCCAACTGTTTTCCCATAGTATAAGTTTATATGTTTGATTGCTTATGTTTAAGTAGAATACCTAAAGCAATATACATGCATGACCAGTTTCACCTAGTTAAGGAGGTACCATAACCATAACCATAACAATAGAGGCACTGGTGTTATGACTTCCCCACGGCGGAGTGTTTGCTCGTGGCGTCCCTTCAGCTTTTGGCCATATTATTATATTTATCATGTGGGGCGTATGGGTGCATCCTAGTTACATGTTTTTCAGCAGATTACTCAGTGTGAATGAGGTGTGTGCCTTGCATCCTTCACAAAGAGCTGATCACTCCTATCCAAAAACCAGTATATTAAATTAGAGGTAGCCCCTCTAATTTGCATGATGAGGTCGCCCCTCCAAGTATTCATGCACGGTGGATTTTCATGACCTATATTGGCTAATGGTAAAATATGTTAAACAATTTTTACAAGATAAACATAAGGCTTTTCAAACTATAAAACCAGTTTTATTAAGACTTAACCGGGTTATTCGGGACTTAGTTTCTTCCGCTGTTATATGCTTATATGCTTATATTATTCATGCTTTATTGTACATCCGTGCACTGAGCGTATTGCTCGGCCGTTTTCCTTTTTCATGTTCCCAAAACGGCAGGTACTCAGGGACGCTCGTAGACTTTAAGCGTACGTGCATATGGATTGGAAGCTTTCTAGCCTTTCTTTACTTTATGCATTATCTATACTTTGATACTCTTTCAATGGACATTGTTTAGTCCTTTCATTTACAGTACTTATGTTTGTGTGTGATGAGCTTTACTTTTGGACTACCGATGTTTGATTTCGGTATTTCCTTTTATGGTCATGAAATGTTTTAGACATTTATCCTTGTATGCTTTGATGACACGCCATAATTACGCGTGACATTCCATTTATCAAAATGGGGTGTTACAATTATGGTATTAGAGCCAAGGCTTCGACCTGTAGGCTCTCAAAACATGACCTGTGATTAGTGGGTAGTCACTATGGTCTTCCTAGAACTGACAGTCGGTTTTCATGCATTCATCATTTTCATGCATACATATATATGTCATTGTCACAGGTTTATGACTAAGTAACGGTTGGTACAGGACTGGCCCTATTTAGTCGCATGTGTTTTATCGAAACTTTTAAATTTGGGACCGACCCATAGGCGTCCCCTCGCCATGTCTTTTATTTTGGGTGAACTGACCATAGGCGTTCACTCTCCAGCATACAAAAGTTTTCATAAAACTGCATCATGCATTCATGTACAAATTTTCTGCATAAATTTTTTTTTCTCTTGATTTATTGGTATAAATTTTTTTTTCATGTATATATAATTTATGTTTTGATCTGTTTAATCATGTATTTTATGTTATACTGTCAGATGGTTCTCACACGCGAGCAGGAACAACTCAATGCAGCAATCCAAGCTGCAATGCAAGCTTTGCTTCCTCAACTAAGGAATGACATCAGGGCTGAGGTTCAGGCTGCCAACAATCAGCAGCAAAACCAAGCACCTCCTCCTCCTCCTCCTCCAGTGACATTGGCAATATGACTGGAGAGATTCAACAAGCTCCGTCCTCGAGCTTTCGAGAGAACAGATAGCCCCAGTGAAGCTGATAGCTGGTTGGCTCACATCGAGAAGATCTTCGATGCTATGGGTTGTGACCCCGTGTTCAAGGCGAGGTTGGCATGTTACCGGTTCGAAGGCGATGTGTTAAATTGGTGGTTAGCATTGAAGTAGTCTGAGGGAGGTGATAATTGGGTGGCTGGTTTGTCATGGGCTTAGTTTAGAGATAGGGTGATGGAGCAGTTCTTTCCCAAGGCTGAGCAAGACAAGCTTAAGAGGGAGTACCATGGGATCCGACAGAGAGCTGGGGAGAATAGCAACGAGTTCATGCAGCGCTTTCTTCGCTTAGCTGGTTTCCTTGGTGCAGTGGCAGGTACTCTTGAAGAGCAGGCACACCACTTTAGGTGGGCTCTTTGCACATCTGTCGCAAACAACTTGGTGTAAGCTACGTTCAACACAATAGCACAAGTGGCCGATGCGACACGTAAGCTTGAGATGCTGCATGAGAGAGATGAGTTCGGGGAAGCTGAGAAACCCGAAAACATGTAAACATTCGTATTCAAGCGGTGACCAATCCGTATTCTTTCTATATATGTCAATTATTCATCTCTTTAAATTGTATCTTTCAGGCAGAAAACTGGGGACCGGTCTCAGCCGGCTACTCAGCAACAGCCTAATCAGCCCAAGGGAAACGGTCAGACTAACGACCGTTCTGCTACGGATAGGCGTGGCGGTAATGATAATTACCGTAACAATGTTGGACACTCCAACGGCAGCAGGTCCTAATACTTACGCATTTTCTTATGATTTTATGTTAAAACTCATAATTCTGACACTTTAGCAAATCTTCTACTAGGAATCATGGAAACGGTAAGGACCAGAACCAGAGAGGTTCACAGCCTAGCCGTCCAGCTATCACTGGTATTCAATCCTACGATTATTCGCATTGTCCTTTGTACCCTATTATTATGCCTCATGTAAAATGTGTTATCAGGTCCTCAGCCAGCCAGAGCTCCTGCTGGAGGATATACTCATCCTCTTTGCTCTACTTGCCACGGTAGGCACCCAGTGCCATGTCGTCGTGACACCGACGCATGCTTCAAGTGTGGTCTTCCTGGCCATCGCATGAAGGACTGCCGCAAGGGCGAGATGGAGGGCACATCGGGACATGCTGATACCAAGCCGCCTCCTACCACTGGACGTGTTTACAAGACATCTCGAGATCAGGCCAACAAGTCTACAGGTACCATCACTGGAATCTTGTATATGTATGGTCAGGCTGCGTGTGTTCTATTTGATACAGGTGCTACTCACTCGATCATTTCTACTGCTTATGCCAAGAACATGAGGATGCTCCCCATGCCACTAGATAATATACTGAGTATTTCCACGCCTTTGAGAGACTCTGTACGCATAACCCATGTATACAAGAGTCTTCCCTAGAGTTTGATGATAAGGTTCGTCCTGTTGACGCACTTCCTCTGGACATGAATGACTTTGATATGATTTTGGGCATGGATTGGCTATCCAAGCATCATTCTACCATAGACTGCCATTCATATCGAGTCATCTTCGGTGATGTTAAATCACCAGAGTACATTCATAACGGGTTCGTACCCGAAAGGTCTATACAAATCATATCTACCCTACAAGCACGTGCACTACTGTCACATGGCTGCGAGGGTTATCTAGCTACGGTTCACGACATGGATGCTGAATCTCCATCAATTCAGGATCAGCCAATAGTGTCGGAATTCCAAGATGTATTTCCAGAAGAACTTCCGGGCATACCACCTGCACGAGAAGTGGAATTCAATATCGAGCTCATCCCAGGAGCTGAACCGATTTCCAAGGCTCCTTATCGCATGGCTCCCATAGAGTTAAAGGAGCTGAAGGATCAACTACAAGAACTTCTAGAACGAGGTTTAATTCGACCGAGCACATCTCCATGGGGCGCACCGGTCTTATTTGTTAAGAAGAAGGACGGCAGTATGCGTCTTTGCATAGACTATCGTGAGCTCAACAAGATTACTATCAGGATTAGGTATCCACTGCCGCGTATAGACGATCTTTTTGACCAACTTCAAGGGGCCAAACACTTCTTCAAGATTGATCTTAGGCCAGGCTATCATTAACTACGGGTTAAGGAGCAGGACATCGCCAAGACTGCTTTTCGTACCCGCTATGGCCACTACGAATTTATAGACATCTCCAGCAGTGTCCATGGATTTGATGAACATAATCTTCCATGAATTTCTGGACAAGTTTGTCATTTTCTTCATCGATGACATCCTGATTTTCTCAAAGTCCAAGGAGGAACACGAAGACCATCTTCGTACAGTACTACAGATTCTCCGCCAGAAGCAGCTGTATGTTAAATTCTCCAAGTGTGAGTTTCGGTTAGACAAGGTGGCATTCTTAGGTCACATTGTATCTGTAGAAGGAATCACTATGGATCCAGCGAAGGTTGAGGCTATTACTAAGTGGCCAAGGCCGACATCAGCGACTGAAGTCCGCAGTTTCTTAGGCTTAGCTGGCTATTACCGTAGGTTCGTGGAGAACTTTTCCCGCTTAGCACTACCATTGACCAAATTGATGCGGAAAGGGGAGAAATTCGTCTGGACTGAAGAACGAGAGAAGAGCTTTGAAGACCTGAAGCAGAAGCTAGTATCTGCACCTATTCTTACTCTCCCATCTGGTACGTGTGGATTTCAAATCTATAGTGATGCATCGGGGAAGGGACTTGGCTGTGTTCTCATGCAACATGGGAATGTGATCGCGTATGCTTCACGGCAGCTTAAGCCTTATGAAGAAAATTATCCTACGCATGACTTGGAACTTGCTGCAGTCGTGTTTGCATTGAAGATATGGAGGCACTACTTATATGGAGAATCATGTGACATTTTCACAAACCACAAGAGCTTGAAGTATATCTTCACTCAGCGTGAATTGAACATGAGACAGAGAAGATGGTTAGAGCTGTTGAAGGATTATGACATTAATCTGCAGTATCATCCCGGAAAGGAGAATGTAGTAGCAGATGCACTTAGCAGGAAGTCTGGAATGATCAACGGCATTAAGATTGAGGAGGAAATCATAAGAGACTTGGAGCGACTAGACATAGAGATCATGGTACGTGGACCACACGGTTACTGGGCTAATCTTAGAGTAGAACCCGAGTTACTCTCTATGATCAAGGAAGCTCAGAAAGTTGATTGAGAAATCTGGGCGATAGTTCAGAATTTGGAGAAGCAGACGGAATTCAGAGTAGATGCAGACGGTATCGTATGGCAGGGCACGAGACTTTGTGTTCCTGATGATCAAGAACTCCGGGAAGCCTTGTTAGCTGAAGCTCATAGCTCCCCATTCTCTATACATCCTGGTTCGACTAAGATGTACCATGACATCAAGCAGTACTTTTGGTGGAGTGGTATGAAACAGGATGTTGCCACTTACGTCTCCAAATGTCTTACCTGCCAGCAGGTTAAGATCGAGCATCAGGGATCTGGCGGTCTCCTTCAACCGTTAGATATTCCAGAGTGGAAGTGGGACAAAATCACCATGGATTTTGTTACTGGTCTTCCGCCAACCAAGAGGAAGCACGATGCAATTTGGGTTATCGTAGATCGACTTACTAAATTAGCTCATTTCTTACCGATCCGCAAGGAAGATTCGATCAGTAAACTCGCCAATACGTATAGAAGAGAGATCATGAGACTCCACGGTGCTCCATCCAGCATCGTCTCAGACAGAGATCCTCGATTCACTTCGCGATTTTGGAAGAGTCTGCAGAAAGCTTGGGGTACACAACTTAAGTTTAGCACGGCTTTTCATCCTCAAACAGACGGACAGTCGGAGCGAACGATTCAGACATTGGAAGATATGTTGAGGTCATGTGCGTTGGAATGGACGGGCGATTGGGACGATTATATCTGTTTGGTGGAGTTTGCATACAAGAACAGTTGGCACGCAAGTATCAAGTGTGCTCCTTTCGAGATGTTGTATGGCAGAAAGTGTCGCGCCCCAATCTGCTGGGATCAGGTTGGCGAGCGAACACTTGAAGGACTAGAAATCATAGAGATGACTAATGAGAGGGTCGCAGTAGCTAAGCAGAAACTTTAAGAAGCACGGTCACGTCAGAAGAGTTACGCCGATAAGAATCGTAGGGACATACATTTTAACGTAGGAGATCACGTCTTTCTTAAGGTTTCGCCGACACGTGGTGTTAGACGCTTCGGGGTTAAAGGGAAGCTCAGTCCTCGTTTCATCGGACTGTTTGATATCATTGAACGAGTCGTGAAGTATCTTACCGTTTAGCGTTACCTCCGCAGCTTTCGCATGTACACAATGTGTTTCATGTGTCCTTACTCAGAGGGTACCAGTATCATCCCCTTCATATGGTTCAGTATCCACTGGAACAGATACGTGAAGATCTCACTTTCATAGAAGAACCCGAACGAGTTCCTGACATACAAGAACGAGTCATGAGAAGGAAGACGATTCCATTCGTCAAAATCCTTTGGAGGGATCATACCGAGCGGAAAGCCACTTGGGAAACAGAGGAGTCTATCCGGGCTTCTTACCCTCATTTCATATTTTGAATTCGGGTATGTTCTTCTTTTATAGTTTACTTTATCTATAATTCGGGGACGAATTATTCTTTTTTAGGGGGAAGAGTTGTAAAACCTGCATGCTTTTACCATGAATAGTGCCCTTTAGATCGTACGTACATGATTAGAACTTTCTTTTTTTAGCATGTTTACGTTCACGTATAAGAATTTTAAGTATTACGTACGTGTTAGAACACGATAAGTATTTTTTACGTATGAACACATGATAATTATTCAAATAATAATTATAATCACGAACATGCGATCATGAAATCATGAACGTAATTTAATCACGAGCTAATATTATTTACGTATATATATTTATTACGAACACGAATAAATATATTAAGTCACGATCAATAATTAATTAGAACACGTAAAACACGAACACGATAAAACACGAACACACACTAAAATATTTAGACTCAAGAAAAGTACGGGTTACCCCATGTGGGGCCCCCTACCCGCGGCTACACCAAAGAAATGGGCCAAGCCCATAATAATTTTACTAAACAAGGGAATTAGGAAAAACTTGTGTCATTTCTCACAAAATCAAGAAATAACAAAAACCCTAATTCTTTCTTCTTGCTCCTCTTGGCCGCCGGTTATACATCATCAC
This sequence comes from Glebionis coronaria, assembly GCA_025667525.1. Taxonomy (NCBI): domain Eukaryota; kingdom Viridiplantae; phylum Streptophyta; class Magnoliopsida; order Asterales; family Asteraceae; genus Glebionis; species Glebionis coronaria. The sequence goes on along the minus strand of CM046882.1, from coordinate 449,085,091 downwards.
AAGGGGTGTTCGGGTTGATTTTTATCTTGGATATTTTGCAAGGATTCATGTGTGTTCATCCTCATTTGTTTCACGTAATCGGTATAACCTTTTAAACCTTTTTCTTTTATGTTTTAATTTAATGAATCACATAAAATCATGATGTTTTTAAAAACTAATTAAAAAAAATTATTAAAACATGTTAATGATCATGGGGTAAATCAAATCGATGGTTTAGGGGTGTTTGTGTTGTAGCCGACGCCTAACCGAGCCCTTAAGGGGTATCGGCTTGGCTTATTACCCACCACCAAGACCATATGGTCTCGATATGGTGGTGCTGATGTCACGGCAGCAGCAATCATGGGGGAAACCCGACCTTGGTTCAGGGTATGGTGTTGATCACGGGTCCGGTTCATAGATTATTTTTAAGGTTTATGATTTTACTAGTTATGTTTTAAAATTAAATTAATAAAACATGACATGAATAATTTAATGTACATGACTTAGGTTATAAATTAATTTATTAGATCATGAATTTTAACCTAAGTATTTATATTTTATTAGACTTTAGAATTAATTAATTATTAAAACCATGACTAGAATTAATTAATTAACATGACTTAGGTTATATTATTAATAGTTAATAATACATGTTTTAACCTAAGTATTTTACCTTTATTTAATTAAAATCACGATATATTTAATTAAATACTTTTAACCTATAGTTTATTTAATTTACATGAAATAATTAATAAACTATACTTTATAACCACATGACTTAGACTAACAATCAGAAAACACTTAAGCTTATAAAATTAGCTTATTTAACCAGCTTATATCTATTTTTGGAAACTTCCTATTTTTGGAAACTTTCTATTTTTGGAAACTTTATATTTTTGGAAACTTTCTATTTTTGGAAACTTTCTATTTTTGGTAACTTTCTATTTTTGGAAACTTTCTATTTTAGGAAACCTGCTATTTTTATAAAGTTACTTATTATTACACAACAAGTATAATAATACATGAAATACAAGTAATACTTAATCAGAATAGAAAGAATATAAGATAAACACAATATAAAGCTTAAAATAGTAAAACATGACATGAACGTATAAAATAAGCTAAGACATGATATAAAACCAGTTACGTATTTAGTAATCAGATACTTATACACGTATGTATTTATGTAGCATTAGTGATACCGAAGTAGGACTCTCTTCCGTTTGTCTTCTTCGTTCACTGGACATAAGGTACGGATTCTCGTCCTTTCAGTATGGACATTCTTTCCTTATTAGGATTCCCCGTATGCAGCCAACTGTTTTCCCATAGTATAAGTTTATATGTTTGATTGCTTATGTTTAAGTAGAATACCTAAAGCCATATACATGCATGACCAGTTTCACCTAGTTATGGAGGTACCATAACCATAACACTAGAGGCACTGGTGTTATGACTTCCCCACGACGGAGTGATTGCTCGTGGCGTCCCTTCAACTTTTGGCCATATTATTATATTTATCATGTGGGGCGTATGGGTGCATCCTGGTTACATGTTTTTAAACAGATTACTCAGTGTGAATGAGGTGTGTGCCTTGCATCCTTCACAAGGAGCTGATCCCTCCTACCCAAAAACCAGTATATTAAATTAGAGGCAGCCCCTCTAATTTTCATGATGAGGTCGCCCCTCCAAGTATTCATGCACGGTGGATTTTCATGACCTATATTGGCTAATGGTAAAATATGTTAAACAGTTTTTACAAGATAAACATAAGGCTTTTCAAACTATAAAACCAGTTTTATTAAGACTTAACCGGGTTATTTGGGACTTAGTTTCTTCCGCTGTTATATGCTTATATGCTTATATTATTCATGCTTTATTGTACATCCGTGCACTGAGCTATTGCTCAGCCGTTTTCCTTTTCATGTTCCCAAAATGGCAGGTACTCAGGGACGCTCGTAGACTTTAAGCGTACGTGCATATGAACTGGAAGCTTTCTAGCCTCTCTTTACTTTATGCATTATCTATACTTTGATACTCTTTCCATGGACATTGTTTAGTCCTTTCATTTACTCTACTTATGTTTGTGTGTGATGAGCTTTACTTTTGGACTACCGATGTTTGATTCCGGTATTTCCTTTTATGGTCATGAAATGTTTTAGACATTTATCCTTGTATGCTTTGATGACACACAATAGTTACGTGTGACATTCCATTTATCAAAATGGGGTGTTACAATATTCCTATATTGACATAAATTTTTATTTACATGCATATTATTTGGCAACTTATGTATCATAGTTTAAGGGGAGGTTTAGGAACCTTTTAGGACTTTTTGGGTATTCTTATAATACTCTTATCACAATTCTTGATTGTATCCACTTGTGAGTATGATTTAGTTTACTATCTCATGAGGCACTGTAGCATGCAAAGTTGATATACTATGCATGCTACCAAGACCTTTTTGGCCTAGAATTGGGAGTGGCCTGTTGGGAGACTTGGGTATGATTTATATTGGGCTTACCTGGGAAGTTACAAGGGGTTTTATAAGATAACTTAACTGTTAAGAATTTTGGTTAGCAATGGACACTAGAGGACTGTTATGTCTATCTTGCATAAGCAAGTGTGCATGATTGGACAGTGCTTGCCACCCTATAGTAATTTTCAGTTTATATGTTATCTTCACTAGGATAAATCACTTTGTTAAGGTCCTTTTTCATTTTTATCATTTTTATTTTTGGACGTTGACATATATGTTTCCAAACGTTGTTATGACCAATTTAGACATTGACATGGCTTTTTCCAACTTTGACAAGAATATAGCCGATGGGCGTTGATGGGTTATTTTTTACCGTTGACAATCATTGGGTCCTACTCATTTGTTATTTTTGACGAAAATTGGGGCCTTAATTTTGGGAGTTGATAACTTTTAATTAATGTACAAGATAACTTATTTTCTTTTCAATATTTTCATCATTATATTTTGAAAATACTTGCCTCATTTTTTACCAATCACATGTGCCTATCCCTCCTATAAATTTGGCTCCTTCTTTTTAAACAGGGTATTCTCATATTCTTGTCTAACAACTTTTCTCCTATAATTCATCTTTTATAATCTTTCACAAACAGCTTTCTACATCAATGGCGCCTAAGTTTAAGCCAAGTGACTTGGTATTGAGATTCAGAAGTCAACATAATATGATTGCTTATTTGGAGGCTGATGATGCTCTGTTTCCTCAATACACCCAGATGGTGGCGTATTTGAATGCATCTCCACTTAGGTATGCACTTTCTCATGCTCCTCTCATCCCTGTCACTCGATATTAAACAGTTTTGGAACACTGTTAGTTCCTCAACACTTAATAATGTGACTACATTAACAGCTATTGTCCATGGACGTTCATGGGTGGTTACTGAAGCCTTGGTTCGCCAGGCTTTGTATCTTAATGATGCAGATGGTATAACCACTCTACCCATTGGTGAGATAGAACAAGGACTTCAAGCTTTGGGGTATCCTTTCCCTGAAGAGGGTACTTTAAATAAATATAATAAACAAGAATTTCCCCCCAGCTTGGAAGTACTTACTACATGTCATCCTTCAATGTTTGAGACCCAAATGTACTGCACATAATGAAATTAACAGATCCATTGCTAGTGTAATTGTGTGTATTACAAATGGGCAAAAGTATAATTATTTTAAAACTGATTTTTGATGGCATGTGTAAAAACAAGGGTAATAAGATGACTTTGGCTTACCCAAGATTTTTACAAATGATTTTTGATGACCAAAGGTATTGCACCATGGATCATGATGATTTTTATGCGATCCCTGTGCAAAAGAAAGCTATTTTTAGTAAGATGAATTCACCCCCTCATAGAGACATACCCCTTACCGAAGCCATGCTTGCTGTTATTGCAGCAGCATAACCTCAACCTGACCCACAACCATTGCCTGAACCATCACCTTCACCTCAACACATGGAACTTGACCAAGATCCCTTCAACGCTGACACCTTAAATGTTGGCGTTGACACTTAAAATCCAGACGTTGACACCTTTCTACAACAGACCCAAACACCCTTCACGTTCAAACTACCACCCAATCCACATCATCTTCTACACCCACTGAATTTAGGTTGGTAAAATGCCCAATGACTACTAGAGTGTTCTACTCTAGTGGTCCTAGCCATGATGCAGAGAGAACCACCACCACAAGTGTGGTTGGTGATATGGATGAGGCTGGGACTATTGGTACTCGCTTAGATGCAGGCCAAGCCAGTCCTAACATCTTTAAGACCTCATCCATTCCCCATGACTCTACTTTGGGAGGTCAAATCCCCACTCTAGAGGAGGGCAGATTGGAACCATACACAATGTTGGAATTGACGGCTGTCTACATTAGCTTGCAAAAGAAAAATGCAGACCTGGTACAAACAGTCAGTACATAAGGCCTTGAACTCAAGCAATTGAGGGAGAGGATTGTTCTTTTGGAAGAGGCTAACAATAGGCGTGGTGATGAGATGGCATTTATACATGATCTCATCGTTCTTTTCGGGCTTTAAATGCATTAAAATGTCATAAAATACCATATATATGCTTGTGTTTGTTTACTTGTGTATTTTAGGTATGGATATCATGAAAAAGACAAAAGATCACAAGAAACAAGGAAAAACGGACACGAGAAACAAAGCCGTACAAAGAACCGGGCCCTAGTTCATGAATTATCCAACATTTACCCTTGAAGACTTGAAGACATACAATATTGATCCTCAAACAATGAAGAAATGACACTTAAAACCCTTGTGAATTTATAATTACAAGTTTGGTCACTTAAGTTTGTCAAAATTACAAAATGGTCCTTCAACTTTGAAGAAATGGCAAGATTAGTCCCTCATCAATTCTAATTTGTCATTAATGGTCCCTCATGAAATCAAAGTTACATTGAAGACCTTTGAAGATCAAGAAAGTCCAAAATCAGTCCTTCAAATATGGAAAAAATGACAAAAACAACCCTTGATATATTTTTGGAAAAGTTTTGTGCCAAAAGTGTAAAGATGGAAACTTAAACAACAAAGGGATGCGTTTATTTGAGCTGAAAGACTTGTTATACAACTTTTCCCAAAAACAAAGGACCAAAATTGCCAAGCTGAAAGATTAAACTCCTAAAAACGCGGGCAACACTTACTGTAGCGATTTTACCATGAAGAACACCCCTTTTAACCCAGGATTAAAAAGAAGAAAACAAAGGGGAAAGTAAAATTGATTGTTCCCACGTGTAATTCACATCATGTCGATCACATCACACACCAAAAACCTCAATCCCTACTACCAGAAAGATACCCCCACTCCCACTCTCATGACGACACCTGGCATAAGATCATGACATGGAAAGATCAACGAACCAAAGCTTTTCCTTTCTTACCAAGTACCAAATAAACGTCCCTGATTCACCTAAGCAAGCTGGCAACAAGCCTAGAAGATTCTCAAGGATAATTTAGGAATTTCAGTTCTAGGGTTTATGAATAGTGTTTCGTATTCATTTGCCTATAAAAGGAGACCTCAACCTGTGAGAGTCCCTTTGTTCCAGATTTTAGCTAATTTCATTGTAATTCCTTTTTATGAAATAAAGTTTGAATTTCTGAAAATTTTGAATTCTCATTTGTTATTTATAAAAGTTTGGTGTCTGATTAGCTGAAATCTGAGTTCCACTTAAATGTTTTGTTGGTTTTGGGAAAAGGTTTTAAGGATTAAAACACTTGTTTTCAAGAATCAAAGGTTGAAATCTGTTTTTGATCTCACTTTATTGTTTGTTCATCTTAGCAGCTTGGAAGCTGGTACTTGTTCTGCTAGTACCTCAGCTCAAACAATCCAGGGCCTGGATGTAGGTCTTGGAGGTTTGCACCCTTCTCCTTTTTCATTTTTCTTAATTTTTTCTGAATATTGGTGATTTTGCATGGTTATTGTTGAATCTATGTTTTTATGGTTGAATCTTGTTTATCTATGCTTGTTTGATGTTATTGAATTGTTGTTAACTTGATTTGTGGGTTAAATCTGAAATATCCTTTGAAAATTTGTGAAATCAGATAATTAAGGGGTGTTTGGGTTAACTGAATAAGCAGGTTTTGTGGGGAATTGAGTGGTAGTCTTGTGTTGGTGATTATTGGTATTTGTTTACCTGATATACTTGGTCATTTATTTGCAAGTTTTGTGGTTTGAAACACCTAGATCCTAAATTAGGCTCTAAAATCTTGTTTACTTGATAAAATTGGTTGTGGTTTAGGGGACACCTAGATCTAATCATAGACTAGGGTTAACAAGTGAATAAACCTAGTTAGTTACATCAAGGAAGTATGATTTGAGGCTTGAAATTGGATTTGTTGTCAATTAGATCAGCAAAGTGTGCATGTGTATTTGAAGTTCATAACATCAAGTATAATCTGCTTTGATTTTGTTCAATACCTTTTTTCAGTTATTGATTTAAGTTTGTTTGTGCTTAATCATAGTTTATATAGCTTGTGTATGCATCTTGTTGAATTTGGAGTGCTTATTCTAGCTTAAAACTACTTAAGTGTTCATAACAACTTATAATCCATGTCTGTGCTAGATCTGAGCATTGTTTGATCTTTCTGTGCTTATTGGGTGAACCAAAGTGTGTTTTTGTGCTTGATTGTGACTCGTTGTGATTAACTGATCACTTGGGTGCCCTTGTCTTCCAATAAAACATACATAATCTCTTTAAAAAGCTTGGTCAAATAGTCAAAGCAGTGGGAACTCCTTTCCCCTACTGCTAACCACTGCTTGTGTATTTTTGTGTTCAGCTTACCAATAAGCTATTCTAGCTTATTTTAACCAGCAACAACTTGGATTTTGTAATAGGTGCTCATCATTTGACCCATTTGTTCAAACTGGAGCATTTGGTGGGTTGACTTTAGGGTTTGAGTACAAAACCAACTTAATTGACTTTTCATAAGTGCTTATTGGCTTATTCCAGCTTATTGGTGTTGCTTATTGGATTTTGGTTGATTGATTTGGCTTATTGAAGTCATTTGTGACATTTTGCAAGTTGAATCAAGTCCTGAGGTGCCCTAAATCTCAAACCCGACTATTTTGTCTTTTAGTGGATTTGTACTTTGCTTATTTCTGGCTTATTGAGTGTGCTTTTTTAAAATTTCTTTTTACAGATCTCTTTAGCATCCCAAAAGAAGGTTGTGTGTCAAATTAGAGCTTATGGCATTAGCTTATTGCTTAATGGGCTTAATGGCCCAATAAGGATAAGCTGTTTGATCATTAAGCTGTGATAAGCTCACTTTCTGCTTTTGGGCATTCAGAGTTTTGTGTTTAGAATTAAATCTTGAGTCAGCTAGTGCTTTTCTAGGTCATTTGGGCTTATTTTGACTTTTTGGGCTAAAAAACCCAATAAGCTTGACTGTTTTTGGTTTTGGCCCATTTGAGGGCCCAATAGGGGTATTCTGGTCTTTTCACTTTCATTTTCTTATTATTTAGGTCAAAATAAACTAGTTTGCAAGTTTTTAGAATTTTTTTATAATTTTTGGATTTTTAATATTATTATAAATTATTTTATTATTATTTTTCAAATTTCACATTTTTGCACTTTTTACATTTTTCTTAGCTTAAATACATTAAAATAGGATTTTTGCAACTTTTAGATTAATTTTATCATCTTTAGATTAATTTTTATAATTATTTTAAGTTTTAATAGTTTTTAAATCATTTTAAATAGTTTTTATTAGTTTAAAAATTTCTAATAATAGCTTTTAATCTTTTTAGGTCATTTTAGAGGTTTACCAATTGAAAAATCTTTATTTGGGCTTTTTGATAATTAATTTGATTTTTAGGGCTTTAATTAGCATTAAAAAATTAAATATTTTATTAATTAAAGGTATGAAAAAGTTTTGATCATTGGTAAACTCTTAGTTTATTTATTTTGAATTTTGGTGAATTTTTGGTAAGTTTTAGAAGTAATTTTTATTTTAGCTCATTTTACAGTTTTACGTTAAGTCATAGTAGTAATTAATTTCACGTCTTCGTCATTCTCTTTTCTCATCCCCTTCTAACCAATATTAATCTCAAACCTTGCTACATTTTAGTCACACACATATACCTCCTTGGGAAACGAACTTTGAACTTCACTTAGGGTCATTTGTACACGGTTTTCCTAAACCGTCGTGCTTAATACTTTCCCTATTTACCTCCTTTTCCTAAAGGTGTGGTAAAACACTACAATCATTTTTGGCGCCACTGCCGGGGAGGTGTGTCGTGATTAATTTGTCTTGTTGTTTTTAATATTAACCATAAATAGTATTTGTATTAGTAGAAATCTACTAATACGTATTATCGGTTTTTTGGTTTTTCTTGTGAAATTATTATTACTATATTGTATTAAGTATCACAATCAATACAAAATATCTCCAAAAGTGTGAAAACACAACCTTAGTTGGGATTTGATCTCCTAATTATTGTATTCGAATCGCAAACAAAAAGAAAAAGGCAAAAATAGATAAATACTTTCGTGAAGCTCGATTTTGAAAAATACAAAAACTATAAGGTGGGTATAAGGCGGGTATTATAAAATATACCCTAAGGAAAAAGGCTCTTAAGTGCTCCGCGCCGCCTCGTTTCCCCGCTTGCTTGTGAGTATTTTGAGATTGAAGGCTAATCGAGGGTTTTGCCGCCCAAAGTATTATTACGTATAATATATTTGATTGGTTTTCTTTGTGATTAAACCCTCTTGAACAATTTGGTTTTCACCAAAGTTCTAAAGTCATTCGAAGGCGTTCACTCCACGTGATCGTTTTCATTCCTTTGAGGCTTTTTTAATCAAGAGTTTGATTCGAGGAGAGATTTGGTAGATTGTTGTCTACGAAGATACACCAAAATCCAAAAAAATTAAAAACAATCAAAAACACAAAAAAATTGAAAATTCATAAAACACCCAAAAAGAATCTTCTTTGCTCACCTCCCATTATTCGTCAAATTTATGATCACTCGTAATCAAGCAAAACGAGCTCGTAAACGTCTTCAAAAGCAAGCAAATCAAGAGACGTTGATTGAAGAACAAACTCCAATTGTTGAACCTATTGTAGAACAAGAAGTCGTCATGGCTAATCGTACTATGATGGAGTTGCTACAAGCACCCACCGAGGGTTTTGGAGGCCATTGTGATTCCCGCTATCCTTGCGGAGAATTTCGAGATTAAGACGGGTTTAATGTCTATGTTGCAAGCTAATAAGTTTAGATGTCATGAGAAAGACAACCCGCATTATCACATAAGGAATTTTAATCGTCTCACCGCAACTAGCAAGTTTAAGGATGTTCCACATGACGCCATTAAGATGATGTTGTTTCCATACTCGTTAGATGGACCCGCTAAAATTTGGCTTGAGAAAGAACCGCCAAATTCGATTTTGACATGGGGTGATCTCGTTTCTAAGTTTGTGAACAAATTTTTTCCACTATCTAAAACAACACATTTGAAAAATGAGATTTCAAGATTTATACAACGAAATAATGAAAGTTTTTCAATGGCATGGGAACGCTTTAAAGAAATATTACATGAATGTCCACACCATGATTTTTCGGAATTGCATCAAATGGATACTTTTTATAATGGGCTTAATGATCATGAACGAGATTACTTGAATGCCGCCGCGGGTGGTAATTTTTTGTGCAAAACGACCGATGAAGCTTTAAAGATTATCGAGAATAGATCTAAGGTTTATAGCCCTCGTAACACACCGAGTTTTGCCAATTTGGGTTCGTCATCGTCGTCATCATCTCGTAGCATTAATGCCTTACATGATGAAGCTAATGAGGAAAATCGGTTTTTCGATAGAATTGCTAATCTTATGACTCATTGGAAAGTTCAAGAAGCTTTGAATTCCGCTTCGGTTAAAGCGGTTGCTAAGAGTTGTTTGTCTTGTGGTGGAGCTCATGATCTTTCCGAGTGCATTACCGCGGATGGTAACACTTCGATTGCTTACGTAGCAACGGGAACTTATAACCAAAACGGCCAAGGTTCCCGCTCAAATCAAGCTCCACCAAATCAAAATGCTAATAACTATCAAAACAACAACCAAGGTGGTAATTATCAAGGCAATTCACGTAACTACAACAAGGGGAATTATCAAAGTGGGAATGGACAAGTTACTAATCAAAACCAAAACCGTGATTTTCAAAACACTACACAAGGTTTTCAAAATGCTCACACTAAAAATCTTCAAGGAGAATTTTTGGATTATGCTAAAGCAAATGATGCTAAGTTTGATAACATGCAACGTGAGATGATTAGCTTAAGATCCGAGTTGAAAAACAAGCTTAAAAACCAACTTGCTAATGAACTTAAAACTCATGCTAATAAAATGGAAGGAAATGTCCAATGTCTTCAACAAAATTAACAAAAGATGGAACAAGGACAACATAAGATTAAGCAAGAGTTGTTAAAAGCGGATGCTAGGCAATCAAAATTTGAGGACCGAATGGCAAAAATGTTTGAAGCAATCATGTGTAAACCCTCTTCCTCGGGTGGTCTTCCTAGTGATACCATTGCAAACCCGAAGGGAGAAATGAAGGTTATTACTACACGAAGTGGTAAAACTTTCAAGGAACCAATCTCTCGTCCAAGTACTTCTACGGAGAAGGAAATCAAGAAAGAGCCCGAGGTGATGGTCGAAAAGGAGCATATTACAATCCCACGAAGTACCGCTCATACCACACCTACGGTTGAACCAACACCAATTGTGGAACCCGAGATTCCAAGGCCATTGCCTAATGTCCAACCCACACCACCCTTACCTTACCCTTCGAGACGAAACAAAGAGAAAATGCAAGAACGTAACAAACAACAAATCGATCTTTTTATAAAAATGTTTCAACAAGTGCATTTTGATGTGAGTTTAGCCGACGCGTTGTTATATATGCCTCGTTTCGCTTCCACTTTTAAAAGTATGATGAGCGATAAGGAAAAGCTTTCAAAGCTTGATAATTGTTCTTCGGTTTATCTTAACCGCATACCGGAAAAAGTTGGTGACCCCGAAAAGTTTCTCATTCCTTGTGACATACAACATATGAAAGAATGCCTCGCCTTGGCCGATCTTAGTGCGAGCATTAATTTGATGCCATTTTCCATATGGAAATCGCTTTCGCTTCCGGCTCTTATTCCTTTATGTCTATCGAGATGGCCGATCATTCTACGATTTTAGCATGTGGAGTAGCCGAAGATGTTTTCGTGAAAGTGGGGAAGTTCTACTATCCCGTTGATTTTATAGTAGTTGACATCCCCGCGGATCCTCAAGTTCCTCTGATTTTTGGTCGTTCATTTTTAGACACCTCGAGATCGCTTATCGACGTTCATGCAAGAACTATCACTTTGACATTCAACGAAGAGGAACTTGTTATAAACGCTACTCAAAACTCAAAACCTTCTCATGTTTATTCAATCGCTACCATCAATCACATTGACTTAGTTGATGTGGTTTGCGATGAGTTTTCACAAGAAGTGTTAGGTTTTTCCGATAGCTCGTCAAGTGGCAATCCCACTATTTTGGATCTGATTCTTGCTAATTCTACACCAAATCTCACTCCATTCCAAGGAGGCGATTTTACTTCAAAAGAAATCGACAATGAAGATGAGGTGTTGATTAGTGATGATACTTCTATCCCACCATTTCTTCCACCGGCGGAAGTTATTAGTGTTGAACCAAAATCTTCAATCGAGGAACCACCTATCCTTGAATCGAAAGATCTTCCTTCTCACCTTGAATACACATTCTTGGAAGGTGATGACAAGTTGCCGGTTATTATTGCAAGAGGTCTTGCTAATGATGAAAAAACCGAGCTCTTGAAAGTTCTTAAGGCTCATAAAGAGGCAATTGCGTGGAAAATTTCTTACATTAAGGGTATTGACTCAAAATTTTGTACTCACAAGATTTTAATGGAGGAGGACTACAAACCCGCAATTCAAAGTCAAAGAAGGGTGAATCCCAAAATTCACGATGTTATAAAAAAGGAAGTTTTGAAACTCCTTGACGCGGGGATGATTTATCCTATCTCCGATAGCCCATGGGTGAGCCCAATCCATTGTGTCCCTAAAAAAGGAGGAATGACCGTTGTGCCTAATGAAAACAACGAGTTAATTCCCACTCGTGTTGTGACCGGTTGGAGGGTGTGTATTGACAACCGAAAGTTAAATGACGCCACTTGTAAAGACCACTTTCCTTTGCCCTTAATGGATCAAATGTTGGAGCGACTAGCGGGAAATGAATTCTATTGATTTTTAGATGGTTTTTCTGGTTACTTTCAAATCCCTATCGACCCTCGTGATCAAGAGAAGACTACGTTTACGTGTACTTATGGAACGTTTTCTTATCGTAGGATGCATTTCGGACTTTGTAATGCACCAGGTACTTTTCAACGGTGTATGATGGCCATTTTTCACGATATGATCGAGAAGTTGATGGAAGTGTTTATGGATGACTTTTCGGTGTTTGGCAATTCGTTCACGTCGTGTTTATCTAATCTCGAGCAAATGTTAACGTTGTGAAGAAACCAATCTTGTGCTTAATTGGGAAAAATGACATTTTATGTGTAAACAAGGAATCGTCTTAGGACATAAGGTGTCGAAAGCGAGGATTGAGGTCGATAAAGCTAAGGTAGACGTCATCGCCAATTTACCTCATCCTAAAACCGTTAAGGGAGTTAGGAGTTTCCTAGGCCACGCGGGCTTTTATCGTCGTTTCATCAAAGACTTTTCGATAATCTCTCGACCTATGACACACCTTCTCGAGAAGGATGCTCCTTTTAATTTCAATGAGGATTGTGTTAGAGCTTTCGAAACTCTTAAAAGGAAGCTTACCGAAGCTCCCATTCTTGTTGCTCCTAATTGGTAATTACCCTTTGAAATCATGTGCGATGCAAGTGATTATGCTATAGGGGCCGTCTTAGGACAACGTTATGAAAAGCATTTTCGTCCTATCTATTATGCTAGTAAGACGATGACTGAGGCTCAATTAAAGTACACCACAACAAAAAAGGAATTCCTTGTCGTGGTCTATGCTTTTGAGAAATTCCGACCTTATCTCGTCTTAACTAAAAGCATCGTGTATACCGACCATTCGGCTATCAAGTATCTCTTAGCTAAGCAAGATGCTAAGCCGAGATTGCTTCGTTGGATGCTCCTCCTCCAAGAATTTGATGTCACCGTGCTTGACAAAAAAGGAGCCAAGAATCTAGCGGCCGATCATCTCTCTCGTCTAGAAGATCCTCACAAAGATGTTTTCGAGAACAAGGAAATCACCGAAACATTTTCTCTCGAGACTCTCGGTGTAGTGAATTCCAAAGACACCACCCTATGGTTTGCCGACATGGCAAATTACCATGCGGGGAATTTTATAATCAAGGGTATGACGACACAACAAAAGCGAAAATTCTTTCGTGACGTCAAGTTTTATTTTTGGGACGACCCTTATCTCTTTCGAGTTTGTGCGGATCAACTCGTTCGACGTTGTGTTTTTGGTGCCGAAGCTTCTAATATCCTTAGAGCTTGTCACGAGGGACCCACGGGTGGTCACCACGGTGCTAATCTCACGGCTAAGAAAGTGTTCGATGCCGGCTTCTTTTGGCCTTCTATCTATCGTGATGCACACGCACTTGTGAAGTCGTGTGATTCATGCCAACGTCAAGAAAAATTGTCTCAACGTGATGAAATGCCGCAAAACATAATTCAAGTGTGTGAGATTTTCGACATTTGGGGCATAGACTTTATGGGGCCGTTCCCATCGTCTCATGGTAACAAGTATATCCTCGTCGTGGTGGACTACCTTTCTAAGTGGGTGGAAGCTAAGGCTTTACCTACTAATGATGCTCGTGTGGTAGTGGAGTTTTTGAAGCAACTATTCTCTCGGTTCGGAACCCCTCGTGCTATTATAAGCGATCGTGGAACCCATTTTTGTAATGACCTATTCGAGAAGGTCTTAAAGAAATATGGAGTTACTCATCGTCTTTCTACGGCTTATCACCCGCAAACGAGTGGGCAAGTCGAGGTTTCAAACCGAGCTTTGAAGAGGACTTTAGAGAGGTCGATTGGAGAAAACCGTGCTTCATGGTCCGACAAACTCGATGACGCTTTATGGGCCTTTAGGACCGCTTATAAGACACCTATCGGTTGTACTCCTTATAAGTTAGTCTATGGGAAGAATTGTCATTTGCCCATTGAATTGGAGCACAAGGCATATTGGGCCCTTAAGCATGCAAACTTTGACTTGAAGACCGCGGGAGATCACCGGAAAATACGATTGAACGAATTGGATGAACTAAGAGACAATGCTTATGAAAATTCATTGATTTTCAAAGAAAAGACTAAAAAATTTCATGATGCAAAGATTAAAAATCGGGTTTTTAACGTTGGTGATCAAGTGTTACTTTTTAACTCTAGACTTAAGATATTTTCCGGGAAATTGAAATCTCGTTGGTCGGGTCCTTTCACCATTACACAAGTGTTTCCTTATGGGACCATCGAGCTAGCTCAAGATGATGGTCCTAAATTCAAGGTGAATGGACATAGGCTTAAGCACTACTTTGGTGGGGAAATTCCTTTAATGGTTGACCTCGACCAAGTCACCTTCCCGAATGATAATTAGCGTTGAGGGGATCGAGTCAAGCTCATGACTCGGTAATCAAAAACGAGGTGCCTCGTGGGGGAGATCCCATGCTTATACTTTTATGCTTACTAATAACTAGTTAAAGGGGATTTGTACCCTTCCAACTCGTTGTCTCGTGGTTGTTTGTGATTGTGTTATCTAGATCATCATCATCTACGATTGAAGACTCTCGTGTTCGTTTACGTGAGCCTCCATCGTTTGATTGAAGAAGTTTTTCACGAATCCATTGACATATCCTTTATTGTTCTAACAATTATCTTTTAGCATAATTAATAAACGGCTTTAGATATATTGTTGATCACCCTTTCCATGCTAGATCCTAAGCATTCGATTCTTCGTCTCTAGTATGGGGGTGCTCCACCTTTAGACTCGAAACATTGAGGACAATGTTTACTTTTAGTATGGGGGGTGAATAGATACTTGCTTTGCTACGCCCTCACGTGTTCCAACTTTCAACGTTTTGTCTTGTTTTGTTTCTAATAAGGCTAAAAATGGCCATATTTTAAAAATTTTCTTAGTTTTCATAAGTGTTTTTAAGACACGAATGTATATTTTCCGATGGGTAGAATAAGAGTTAATTTTTGACTTGATGGTCATTTGGAGCCATTTACATTCCTTAACCCGCTCAATTCAAGTTTTGCTAGGCTTTTATATAGGGAACTTTAAAACGCGAAAGTCTTAGCTCATTCGGGTTAAGAACAAGATTTTTTCGGAAGTTCTTATAATTGATCCTAGAAAGTCACCTATCATGGGAACTATAAAATGCATTCTCTAAACTTGAAAAAGTCCAAGAAAGTGCAAGATCCTATAGGTGGCTTGAAAACCCAAAACTTTGATTTGATATAGTCTTAATGAAAGCTAATCCAAATTTGGCTTAATTTTGACTTGCATGGCTAAGTATTCACGAGTCTCTTTAATTAGAGGTCTTTATATAGTGAAGAACGAGAAGTGATAGAGTTAGACAAGTGATCATGCTAAACGTAGAACATGAAAATGTTCTTTCAAAAACTCATATGTTTTTAATTGTGGCTTTTTCTTCCCATAAGATCAATGCATTAGGAATAAAAATAATTGCAATAAGTAAAGTCGTACGATTTGAAAGGTTACTTAGCCTCTAGCGCAAGATCGTTTAAAAGTTGCTCGGGGTTGAATAGAGTTCATAGCCAAGGCATAACTTATTGAAGCGGGACGCGAAGATTGGTGAAGATCCAAAAAGGCCCTAACAAGGCATGAGGAGCTCTATTTTGTTGCTAGAGATCCAAGATGATGTGAAGTATCATTATTCCTAAATCAATATGAAGGATCGAGACACACGACGAAAAGCAATTACTCCCCTAAAGATCATGGAGAAAGTCTATCCAAAAAGACCCTTACAAGGTATGAGGATAAATATATCCAAGTCCGAAAAGGAGGCGGATCGTTGTATATCAAAGTCCAAAATAAAGATTGAAGAAAAATGATGAAGTCGTGGTCCAAATATGAAGAATATCTCAAAAAACGTCAAGTGAAGAAATTCCAAATATATGAAGAGAAGACCATAATTTCAAGAACGTCTTCCCAAGATTTGAAGTATGAAGTACATGCCAAATATCGGTCCGAGAAAGGTCTCAAATCGTGAAACGAGTTATGCCAAGATATGAACTTAAGGAGATATACGAGAAGCCGTTTTAAAAGATTTTGTCCTTCGGCTAACTATCGATTAAATCGTGCTACTTTTCTTTCGGACTAATAACTACTTAAATAAGTCAATATGAATCACTTGTGATCCATGACAAATAGTTAAAAAATGCTAGTAACCCATTTCCTTTTATAATAACTAGGATTGCGGGGAGAAAAAGTATTACACAATTTGGACGTATGAGTAGTGTTAGCATTGTGACTTGTACCAACAATGATCTCGTTTTTGCACTTAGCAGGGAATGTATGACATTCAAGGATGACGAAATTTACTCTAAGGGATATTTACTTGTTTCTATTCATTGACCCTAAAAGTCACATTCGTGATGAAAATCATACATTATGTCTTTACATATCTTCATAGTATTGTTGCAAGTCTTTTACTTTTCAGTAAAGGTTAATAAAATTGAATTTTGGTGATGCTTAGATACTTTATTCTAGCATTGCGTGAGGGCACGGCAATGGCTTAGTATGGGGGAGTGATGAGATGGCATTTATACATGATCTCATCGTTCTTTTTGGGCTTTAAATGCATTAAAATGTCATAAAATACCATATATATGCTTGTGTTTGTTTACTTGTGTATTTTAGGTATGGATATCGTGAAAAAGACAAAAGATCACAAGAAACAAGGAAAAACGGACACGAGAAACAAAGCCGTACAAAGAACCGGGCCCTAGTTCATGAATTATCAAACATTTACCCTTGAAGACTTGAAGACATACAAGATTGATCCTCAAACAATGAAGAAATGACACTTAAAACCCTTGTGAATTCATAATTACAAGTTTGGTCCCTTAAGTTTGTCAAAATTACAAAATGGTCCTTCAACTTTGAAGAAATGGCAAGATTAGTCCCTCATCAATTCTAATTTGTCATTAATGGTCCCTCATGAAATCAAAGTTACATTGAAGACCTTTGAAGATTAAGAAAGTCCAAAATCAGTCCTTCAAATATAGAAAAATTACAAAAACAACCCTTGATATCTTTTTGGAAAAGTTTTGTGACAAAAGTGTAAAGATGGAAACTTAAACAACAAAGGGATGCGTTTATTTGAGCTGAAAGACTTGTTATACAACTTTTCCCAAAAACAAAGGACCAAAATTGCCAAGCTGAAATTTCAAACTCCTAAAAACACGGGCAACACTTACTGTAGCGATTTTACCATGAAGAACACCCCTTTTTACCCAGGATTAAAAAGAAGAAAACAAAGGGGAAAGTAAAATTGATTGTTCCCACTTGTAATTCACATCATGTCAATCACATCCCACACCAAAAACCTCAATCCCCCTACCAGAAAGATACCCCCACTCCCACTCTCATGACGACACCTGGCATAAGATCATGACATGGCAAGATCAACGAACCAAAGCTTTTCCTTTCTCACCAAGTACCAAATAAACGTCCCTGATTCACCTAAGCAAGCTGGCAACAAGCCTAGAAGATTCTCAAGGATAATTTAGGAATTTCAGTTCTAGGGTTTATGAATAGTGTTTCGTATGCATTTGCCTATAAAAGGAGACCTCAACCTGTGAGAGTCCCTTTGTTCTAGATTTTAGCTAATTTCATTGTAATTCCTTTTTATGAAATAAAGTTTGAATTTCTGAAAATTTTGAATTCTCATTTGTTATTTATAAAAGTTTGGTGTCTGATTAGCTGAAATCTAAGTTCCACTTAAATGTTTTGTTGGTTTTGAGAAAAGGTTTTAAGGATTAAAACACTTGTTTTCAAGAATCAAAGGTTGAAATCTGTTTTTGATCTCACTTTATTGTTTGTTCATCTTAGCAGCTTGGAAGCTGGTACTTGTTCTGCTAGTACCTCAGCTCAAACAATCCAGGGCCTAGATGTAGGTCTTGGAGGTTTGCACCCTTCTCCTTTTTCATTTTTCTTAATTTTTTCTGAATATTGGTGATTTTGCATGATTATTGTTGAATCTATGTTTTTATGGTTGAATCTTGTTTATCTGTGCTTGTTTGATGTTATTGAATTGTTGTTAACTTGATTTGTGGGTTAAATCTGAAATATCCTTTGAAAGTTTGTGAAATCAGATAATTAAGGGGTGTTTGGGTTAACTGAATAAGCAGGTTTTGTGGGGAATTGAGTGGTAGTCTTGTGTTGGTGATTAATGTTATTTTTTTACCTGATATACTTGGTCATTTATTTGCAGGTTTTGTGGTTTGAAACACCTAGATCCTAAATTAGGCTCTAAAATATTGTTTACTTGATAAAATTGGCTGTGGTTTAAGGGACACCTAGATCTAATCATAGACTAGGGTTAACAAGTGAATAAACCTAGTTAGTTACATCAGGGAAGTAGGATTTGAGGCTTGAAATTGGATTTGTGGTCAATTAGATCAGCAAAGTGTGCATGTGTATTTGAAGTTCATAACAACAAGTATAATCTGCTTTGATTTTGTTCAATACCTTGTTTCAGTGATTGATTTAAGTTTGTTTGTGCTTAATCATAGTTTATATAGCTTTTGTATGCATCTTGTTGAACTTGGAGTGCTTATTCTAGCTTAAAACTGCTTAAGTGTTCATAACAGCTTATAATCCATGTCTGTGCTAGATCTGAGCAATGTTTGATCTTTCTGTGCTTATTGAGTGAACGAAAGTGTGTTTTTGTGCTTGATTGTGACTCCTTGTGATTAACTGATCACTTGGGTGCCCTTGTCTTCCAATAAAACATACATAATCTCTCTAAAAAGCTTGGTCAAATAGTCAAAGCAGTGGGAACTCCTTTCCCCTGCTGCTAGCCATTGCTAGTGTATTTTTGTGTTCAGCTTATCAATAAGCTATTCTAGCTTATTTTAACCAGCAACAACTTTGATTTTGTAATAGGTGCTCATCATTTGACCCATTTGTTCATACTGGAGCATTCGGTGGGTTGACTTTAGGGTTTGACTAGAAAACTAACTTAATTGACTTTTTCATAAGTGCTTATTGGCTTATTCCAACTTATTGGTGTTGCTTATTGGATTTTGGTTGATTGATTTGGCTTATTGAAGTCATTTGTGACATTTTGCAAGTTGAATCAAGTCCTGAGGTGCCCTAAATCTCAAACCCGACTATTTTGTCTTTTAGTGGATTTGTACTTTGCTTATTTCTAGCTTATTGAGTGTGCTTTTTCAAAATTTCTTTTTACAGATCTCTTTAGCATCCCAAAAGAAGGTTGTGTGTCAAATTAGAGCTTATGGCATTAGCTTATTGCTTAATGGGCTTAATGGCCCAATAAGGATAAGCTGTTTGATCATTAAGTTGTGATAAGCTCACTTTCATCTTTTGGGCCTTCAGAGTTTTGGGTTTAGAATTAAATTTTGAGTCAGATAGTGATTTTCTAGGTCATTTGGGCTTATTTTGACTTTTTGGGCTAAAAAGCCCAATAAGCTTGAATGTTTTTGGTTTTGGCCCATTTGAGGGCCCAATAGGGGTATTCTGGTCTTTTCACTTTCATTTTCTGATTATTTAGGTCAAAATAAACTAGTTTGCAAGTTTTTAGAATTTTTTATTATTTTTAGATTTTTAATATTATTTTAATATTATTTTATTATTATTTTTCAAATTTCATATTTTTGCACTTTTTACATTTTTCTTAGCTTAAATACATTAAAATAGGATTTTTGAAACTTTTAGATTAATTTTATCATCTTTAGATTAATTTTTATAATTATTTTAAGTTTTAATAGTTTTTAAATCATTTTAAATAGTTTTTATTAGTTTAAAAATTTCTAAAAATAGTTTTTAATATTTTTAGGTCATTTTAGAGGTTTACCAATTGAAAAATCTTTATTTGGGCTTTTTGATAATTAATTTGATTTTTAGGGCTTTAATTAGCATTAAAAAACTAAATATTTAATGAATTAAAAGGTTTGAAAAAGTTTTGATCATTGGTAAACTCTTAGTTTATTTATTTTGATTTTTGGTAATTTTTAGAATTAATTTTTATTTTAGCTCATTTTACGGTTTTACGTTAAGTCATAGTAGTAATTAATTTCACGTCTTCGTCATTCTCTTTTCTCATCCCCTTCTAACCAATATTAATCTCAAACCTTGCTACATTTTAGTCACACACATATACCTCCTTGGGAAACGAACTTTGAACTTCACTTAGGGTCATTTGTACACGGTTTTCCTAAACCGTCGTGCTTAATACTTTCCATATTTACCTCCTTTTCCTAAAGGTGTGGTAAAACACTACAATAACGTGGTATGGAGGATTCTTCCAAATGGGAGGATGAGCAGATACATGTGAGTGACGAAGGCTCACATGATGGAGAATCTTTGGGTGTGGCTGAAGCTTTTACTGAATTGAAGAAGCAACCAGGTTTTGATGTATCTTTGGTTACTCCTACAAATTTGAACTTATCCTTTACAGCAATGATGGAGCACTTCACAAGAAGCGCTGACAAGAGTAAGGTGAGCGTTGACAAGCAGATTTTGGACGCCGACACACCAAGCGTTGATAAGAGTAAGTTGGGCGTTGACACACAGGATTTGAACGTTGACAGACCTGTAGATATAGTTGATGTATTCCAGTCATCAACTATCATCAAGGAAGTGTCTTCACATGTACCATCATCATCTTTACCCATCATTGATCCATTAGATAAGGGTAAAGGAATCATGGTAGAAGCAGAGGTTCCAAAGGATGCAGCACAAGTACAATTTGATTCATTGTTAGCTGCACAACTTATGAACAAGAAAAGAAGAAGGTTGGTGAGTCACCATTTGTAGTTACTTCTGAGGAGCAAGAAGGAAGTAATGATGAAAGTTCAGATTCAAGTGTTATGATAGTTGAAGAACCAGAAAGACTTGAATATGGTGATGAGTTGGCAAGGGAGAAACTTAGAGAGTTAAAGTTGCAGGTAGATTATGATATACCAGAAGTTGCTCAAATGTACCATGCATAGGAGAATAAGGTTATGGAGAATCCAGATATGACAATTTCAAATCAAATTTGGGGTTTGGAGATTCTTCTAAGAGTTCAAAGAGATTGCAAGGTGATTCTGAAGCATAAGGCTAGCAATGTTTTCTCACTGCTGAAGAGAGATAGAAGGGAGCTTTATTACATGTTGCTCAAATGTCATCAAACAAGATGGACTTTTCAGAAATTGCAGGGATTATCCTTTGAAGAATTGGAGTATAAGACTTATCCCATTTGGGCAACAGTGCAAGAAATGAACACTATCAGACTTCTGTCAGATGAAAGGAGAGAAGAACTTGCAGAAGAGATGGAGATTCAAAAGGCTATGATTGTTCCAAGGCCTTTGAAGAAGGGAGTTCCACTTGAGTTCCCTAAAGATTTGGATAAAGTGAATCCCAGTGAAGCTGTTATTAGGAGGAGCATTAAGCTCTCACCCATGGAAGCTTCAGATATGGTACAAGTGTTACCTCTTGATGCCAGAAACCCTATCATTAGCTATGAAGAAGATGCAAGTGGGTTTTGGATGATTGGCAGATATGGGAAAGAGGTACACACATTTACTACTCTTATGTCTTTGTTTGCAAGTATGGATAGGGAAGACTTGGCAGAACTTTGGAGGTTCTTGCTGGCCAAGTATGAGACTGAAGCACCTACTTCAGTCAATGGAATAAAGCTTTGGTCAACATTCAAGAGAATGTGTGCACCAGAAGAAGAAGATCCTGTTTGGAAGGATCTTGAGGATGATATCAGTGGACTTCAATGGTGTTTGTATTCAGCAGATAGTGTGTATCATTTGAGTTCTACAAATTTTTCTGAGTATCTTCTTGTGGATGCTGAGTATCCCATGTCCAAAGAAGTTTTGGAAAAGATGAAGACAACACAGCTGGAGATTGACTACTTAAGTGACGTGGCCAAAGATTTGATTAGATATGTTTATTACTAATTTGATAAGATTTGTAAGAATCCTCCTAGTTCTTAGTTTTTATTCAGAAACTTGATTACTAGATTAGATATCAAGTTTAGGGGAGGATTGTTGGGAATAAAATGTAGCCAGTGCACTTGGACGCTGACAAGAGCAATCGGGACGTTGATAAGAAGAAAACAAGTGTTGACAGAACAAGCGTTGACAGGAAGATGTCAAGCGTTGATAGGATGAAGTCAAGCACTGATAGAAGACTTAGTCTATACGTATTATGTTTCTAGTTTGTTTCTAGTAAAGATATGATCAATAATGTATTTTCTATGTTTATCTTTACCTAAAATAGCTGATACGGAGACTCTTGTACAAGGCTCCTTATGTCTATAAAAGGAGGCCTTTAGGTTTATGTTTGATATACGTTTAACACATTCATTGTACGCAAGTTTGTTTTTATCAATCAAGTGAAAGTTTGGTTTACATTGTTTGTGTGTTCTTGTTTGAGTATTAATTCCGCATAATACTTAAATTGTTATATACCCAACAAAGTTTCTCTACGTGTTTAACTTGATTTAATCTCGTTTACACAAGCTAAATCGATCTAAGTTTGGGATCAACATTTTTGGGAGTGCTCACTTCCATTTCATTTGACCCCTTTGGGATGTCACAGAAAATAAAGCTGGTTCATCTGCCATGAGGAAACGAAACCTCGATCATTCAAGGAGACGATAACACAGACTTTATCGACACTATACTTAGTGTCATCTCTTGTACCAAAGACTAGAAATACTTGGTAAGAGGATGCCCAATCTTCTAAGCTCGCATTTCTCAAATCGACAAGGAAGACATACCCAAGCATAAAAGACATGCCCAACTCTCAATGGGTGTATTTGTAAGGGTTATGTTTGTCATCTCCCAAAAAGCGATAATGGGTGTCCAATACTCTTTTGGATAATCTTCTTCCTCTTCGGATCCAATTAGTTCGACAATACCATTGTCTAACAAGCCTTGAAATGAATGACTTCCTCCTTTTAGAAGTCGAAGTTTGTGCAAATTTTGGAACCACAAACAGTAGAGGAATGACCCTTTCAGCATCTCACCAGGGATGCACACTTCTTTATTCTTGGTATCTTCTTTGATTTCCATCACCTGAAGTACTTCTTTTCTATGCAACTTATGCCCGGCTCAACAACAAGTGAAGCAGATTCTTTGCAACTTCCTACCCAAGAAACACCAACAAAAATCTTAGCCATTTCGCTGAGTAAAGCTTTGGTGTCAAACGTAAAACCCCTAAAATTTGGTTTTCTACACACATCACCGGCTTCATTAATGTTATCATTCATTGTACCATATTGTAATGAACTACCTTTACAATGTATCATCACAAGACTTATTGTGTTTTGACGAATGATTTCTTAAACTCAAAATGACATGTGAATTGTGCATGATAGCTGGAATACAACCCGAAAGATTATAATGATGTACAAAAGATCTAGTACATCTACTCAAATCCTGCCCAGCAAGTCTGCTAGATAGGGCTGGTACTGATAGGGTTGGTAAGGCTACAGGTGCCGACAGAGTACTCTACAATGCCTGTATAAGCCAATCAGGACTCCTTAAGCAAACTGAGTACAATCAGCAACTAGGACCGCAGTCTGCCAACGACTCCTCGAAGGTAGGTGATCTCTGCTGTCACTCCATCGTGACAAACAGCTGCAAGATCAAAGAAGGTGGGCAAAGACTGTCCTTGTGCAGTAAGAGAAGAGTGGGTCTTATGCTGAAGGCCCCCTCCAAGGTATGAGTATGCCAATGGAGGAAGTAGTTCTCCTCCAACAACCACTGCAAGGCCTCGTGGCCCAAAAACCTCGTGCTATCTGGGTATCTACCCATATGGTCCAAGAGAGAGTCTATGCGCTCATGCATGACAGTGTACCTAACCTGGCCTGCTATCAACAGGGTGTGGATGTCCGTCATGTCCTGCTCCTGGCTCACGGCCAGAGCAGCACTCCGAACTTGAACAGGATCAGCATGTCTAGTTCCAGAACCCTCTCCGACCTCAAATCCTGGCTTGTAGGTTTTCCAAATGAATATCTATCGTCGTGAGCTTAACCAACTAAGTGTAGTTGACCCTACATCGACTTTTCGTAGTTGCCCTCTCTTAATTTTCATTAATTGACCCGCGAGCTTCTATCGCTTTATCGGATTGAAGGTCAAACCTTCGGATAATACTATCCATCCATAGTAGTAGCAGCATCCAAACACTGCTCAATCGGATGCATAGTGCTAACCGGATAAAAATATCTTTGCATCGCTTTCTATCCATCGATAGTAGTAGCAGCATGCAAATACTGCTCAATCGGATATATAGAGCGACCCGGATAAAGATCTCTTTGGGTAGCTTTCCGTTCATCCGTAATGGAAGCAGCACCCAATTACTGCTCAATCGGACATATAGAGCAAACCGAATAACTATCTCTATACATTATTGGCACCATTCGTTTCTGAGCATGTCTAAGACGAACCTTTAGATCTATGACATCTATACCCTAACAGATGACAAAGTTTTTAATAGCTTCGAGGACGAAGCTAAAATAACGGGGTGGTGCTGTAAAATCCATGATTTTACCATGATGAAATGTAATAAAAGTCTACCCAATGATCCTAGATCATTTCTCAACCTAGTAATACTAATCGAGTTTCGAGGACGAAACTCAAGATGGCATGTGGATGGTGTAAAACCCGATATTTTTCGTTCATTAAATAATAATGAAGTATGTTTTAAAACCCTTTTCGAAACAATACAAAAGTTATTTGAACTGAAAACAAGACAAAAGTCGTATAACCCGTGTACCGACAATTTAATAAGTTGATTACATAAATTATTGTCGAGAGATACTTAATAAACGATTTGATTAAATTGTTTAATGTTTAATTTACCTACGGAGAGGTTAAGTGAGAAGTATCTTTATTAAAACAGTACTTACGTTATAAAAACGATAAATGATAAATATTTGTTGTTTAGATAAACGAACACATCATTTGTATTTATAAGACATATAAATACTACATTTTAGTGGAATAGTGATTTTAAAATCAATGGCGCGATTTTGGTAAAATGAATCGATTTTTATAAAATATAAACGAGCCCCGAACCGTGTATTGCCGAAAGTTGTAATATAAGTTACACTTTAGGCCCACTTGTGGCCGTATGAGCCCATCTATTAAACTTTGGATAGTTAATGGACTTAATAAGCCCAATAAGAAGTTTAAGAAGCCCAACAACTCTTTTGGCCCACTTGACAAGCCACCAACACACCTCACTTCCCCATTGGACAAACTCTAGGTTGGTGACACATGTCCATCATGTCCACCCACCTTCTTGCTTCTCATTGGACCAAGTCTAGGTGGGTGACACTTGTCACATGTCCCTCCACTATATATAAACCCTTTGTCTACACATGTCCTTCATTTCTCTCACACAAAACACACACACACATGCAAAGCTCTGGATAAGTGTGAAAACACTCATCAATAATGATCCATAAACCACTCAAAACACAGTCAAATACATTATATTTAACTGAAAAATATCAGAATTACGTGGGTATTTGTGTTTCATGTGTTTTCAGGTAAGAAGATACATTTTTGGAGCAAAGACACGTTTTCAAAGGATTTTTATGATAAAAGACGAAGAAAAGGACGTAAGAGCTTTCAAGGACGTTACTTGTCATTATTTCAGAGATCTAGGACTTAAAGTGTAACTTTCACAAAGACAAAGGATGAAAAAGAAAGTGGCTTAAAAGTTATAACTCTTATACTTCATAAGTGACAAAATGAAAAGATGAGGGATTAAAAGGAACAATGGGAAAGTTTATAAAATATTTGGTCAAAGCAAGACCAAGACCTGGTCATACCCACTCATACACACGCCTTCTTCTTCTACATTCGAAGAGAGAGAAAGTTTCAGTCGCTTATACTTTCTGTCCACCAAATACTTTCAAGTAATTTTCAAGGCAGATACACAAGGTTTCAAGACAAGATTAAAGAAGAAAAAATGTTCATCTCGTTCTCCTCTACAAGATGATACAATTTAATTAGATCAAGAGCAAGGAACGAAGAAACCCCCAATGATGAAGAATGAAGAACGAAGTCATCCTCGTATTTGACACGTGGCGATTGTTGATTTGAGGCAACACGTCATTGGAGTCATCCACCTCTCCTCTCAAACGGCTATAACTACCGAAGGAAGACCTCATTCAAGACGGTTAGACTAGGTGTTTTTACACACAGTAAGATAGCTAGTTTAGGTTAATTTTAGGAGTAGTTAGGAAAATCAGTTAGATAGTTTTGGTTTGTCGAGAGATTTCTGTTACAGTTCTTGTTACGATTTCAGTTAAGTTTTGAAACTAATTTCTCCATTAATGAAAAAAGTCAAGAAATTCTTCTTTCTTCAATTTCTTTTATCTCTATTTTAACATAGAGAGCTTATTTTGTTTTAAGCTCTTCTGAGCTTATGACTTTTATACAGCTTTTTAATTAGCTTCTTTTTAGTTCTTAGTTACTCTTATTCGCTTATTCAAGTTCCATACCAAATTCTGCCTTTATGTTTTCATTTCTACATATCTTAAGTAATGGAAGTTAAATAAGCTGTTGTAGCTTATTCTGATATAAGCTCTAATGAGCTTGTGAAATTCTCATGATAAGATATTGGATTAGCTAATTCGCAGCTTTTGATTCCATTAGAATTGATTTTTTTTTCAGTTTACTAAGTTTTTTTTACAAGTTTATTCGAACTAATTAGGAATGCGATTAGAGTTCCAGTATTAAGCTCATCAGTTCATTAAGAGCTTATGAGAAGATTTAAGATTAGCTTTTCATTAAGAGTTCAGGTTGGTTAGTATAATGTTAGTAGCGATATAGCAAGTTTCTGTTAGATGTCATAGACCATATAGCTTTATACACGTTCATAGTTATTGATTACGTTTCACAAACAAATTTGTTTCTTTTCCAAATTTTGCAAGTTTTCAGGTTTTGCAGTTACTGTAGCAGATCAGTTGAACAATTCAGTTCAGATCTAATTCAGAAACAGTAGATAACTTTGTTATAGGTTTTTATTTCGTTTGCTTTGTTTGTATCAGTTTATGCAGGATTGACGGTACAAGGTGTTTGGTTCTGAATTTCTGGTGGGAAGCAGATTCATAGATGATGTGATTGCAGTTCCGTTTGGTTATAGAATAGTCAATCAGAAGTGAAGTTGTAGAGATCAGTTTCTAAGCGAGCTCAGCGCTCCGCTTCGACATCAACGGACTTGGCCTGGAAGAAACAGGTTAAGCGCGTTTCATTTTTCTGCAAACTCTTAGGAGCAATCTGCTAGTTTGTGTTTGTAGTGTAGATTTTGCTTGAAGATTCATTTGATTTACTTTGATAAATGTTGTTCGTAATAAGCTTTCGTTTTTACCTCTTGACTGTTATAATTTTGATGTTTTAACTTTTCATATCTGCTGGTATAGTAGTGTTTGGTTATACAATTTTGGTTACTGATTTGTAAGATTTCAGATAGAATTCATTTTTTTTAGTTGCCTGATCTAGCTTCATCAGTGTTTGGCAGCAAGATTTAGGGATTTTTTTTAAATGATTTCTCTTTGAAAATTGATTGATTGAGTATAAAGTGCAATTTATAAAAACGTGTAAAATTCATAGGCTGGTAGATAGAGTTCAATTTGGTCATACTTTAGTAGTTGTACGAGTTAGGCCCTTGATTTTGTATGTTTTCTTTTCAGTAGCAGTCCTTTAGGTAGTTACTTTGATTAACACCGTTAAGTTTGATAGTTGATGGGCTTAGGGCCTTATTAAATTGACGTACCATTTAAATCGTAACTTTGCAAATTCGTTTATTATCAAACGCAAATTTTAGATTCATTTTCGATTAGATAAGATTCAGATTTTATAAAACTTGTGTTTGTAGATTTTATACAAAAACGTTTTAGTGTAAAAGTTTTGCTTTACATTTTATATTTTGTGTTTCTCAATTTTAGTATAAAATTTGTATTTTCAGTTTTAAATTTCGTGCTTTTAAATGTCGTAATTGCAATATGATTTTAGATAGTACGTATACGTAGTAAAAATACTAATTTTACATTTTTAGGTGCTTTATTTGTCAAAGTAGTTAATAATATCATATCAAGTCTTTAACCAAAAACAATTAAGTCAAGCTTGAAAAGTTATATCAATTCGATAAGACCGAGAGAAAACGAACTAAAAAACGAAATATTAAATGGCGCCGCTGCCGGTTCTTTGACTTTACGAGAGACTATCGATTGACGGTTTTCATTGGCTTTTGGGATCTAGTCACCTCGTGAATGTTATTTTTACGTATCATAAATAAAAAACAAATAAAAAATCAAAAATATAAAAATTTATAAAAAACTAAAAAATTAACAAAACAATTCTTTTCCTAAAGAATTGACCAAACAAATTAAAAAAAATCCAAAAAGCAATCTTTTTCCTAAGAGATTGCACCCAAAAATATATATTATTGGATTCTCTCGGTTTTTATGTACATATAGTATTTTCTCTTAAAAACTCATAAATACAAAAATATTTTCCATAGACTATTATAAGTAAATACGTATACGTATAAGAACAACCAATTCACATATTCTCCATAAGTATTGCCAAGGCAATACACCGTGTTGAGGGGCGTTCCGGTCCTTGACACGTGTATCGATCAAACAAAATAAAGCAAGAATAGATAAATACTTCCAATAAGCAACAATTCGAAGAATACAAACAATTAAGTGAATAGAAAGGCGATGTGCTATAAAATGCCATCTAAGGGTCAATAGGTACTTAAGTGCTTCGCGCCACCTAACCCCCTGTTCACTTGTGAGTATTCTAAGAAGGAAGGATTCATTGGGGGTCTTGCACCCAAGTAGTACATACGTATATTATTATTTTCTTGTGGATATTTCATATTGAAACTCGAAGGGGATAATACTTTTCTCATCAAAGTCACACGAGAGCTTCTCTCTCATTCCTCATATTGAGTTGCATGCTCACTCGCGGGCGTGCACAAATACCGATTGGTGTACAACCCCTTCCTCCGAAAAGGAAGAAAAAGAGAAAGAGTAGGAACACCACCGTCCATCAAGCCGATCACGAGAATCGTGCTTTGATTCATCCACAACAAGAAGCCATGGCTAGAGTTGATACTCGTTCTTTGATGGAACGTTTGCAATCCAATGTTCACGGATATGCCGATGTTATCAAGATTCCCGATATTCCCGTAAATTCATTTGAGCTAAAAACGGCTATGATTAACTTGGTTTCAAACACACCTTTCTATGGTAACAAGAATGATAATCCTCATGATCACCTTAAGAGATTTCTTGCTCTTTGCAATACCATTAAGTACAATGGAGTTCCCCATGATGCCATTAAGTTGATATTGGTGCAATTTTCACTAGAGGGATCCGCTAAGCATTGGTTAGACACACAACCACCCGATAGTATCACCACATGGGATGGTTTCACCACTAAGTTTTTGAACAAGTTCTTTCCCCCATCTAAGACCACGGCTTTGAGGAACTTAATTATAGGCTTTCCACAAAAACCTATTCAAACCTTTAGTGATGCTTGGGAGGAGTTTAGAGAGTTACTGAGGAGATGCCCTAACCATGGATTGGATGAAGTTCACCAAATCAATACTTTCTACAATGGCCTTAAACCTCATCACCAAGACTCACTCAATGCTTCCGCGGGAGGGAATATTCTTCTTAAATCCATTCAAGAGGCTTGGGATATTATTGAGACCAAAGCAATGGTTCAAACAAACACACAATTTGATGAAAGAGTCCATGTCATTCAAGAAGGAAGTTCTAACCCATTGGAGACTCAACTCATTTCATGCATGCAAGCATTTACTCAAGCTAAAAAGGAAAGTCAAACATTCATACAAATTCTCAAAAGATTCAAGAAACAATGATGAATGACTTGATGAAGCTTTCTATGGGAAATCATTCCTCAAATGATGTGCATGCCATTACTCTTTCTTGTGTGACTTGTGGAGGTCCCCATTCCTATGAACAATGTGATAAGGTGCAAGGTTATCAAGGGGAATGTTATGCTTACCAAGAGGAACATCGTGAACACTTCAAGCCAAATTTCAACCCCTATAACCTTTCTTACAAGTCCCAAAATTACCTTACTCCACCGGGATTCCCACCCCAACCACCCACCCAACTTCAACAAAATCCTCCTCAAGTGTTACAAAGGAATCAAGGGCAAAGACCACCTTACCAAGGGAATAACTATAGACCACCAAATACCTTTAAAAATCAAGGAAATACCTTTCAAGGTAACAATCAAGGGTTTTACAATCAACCTCCACCTTTCCAACCCCAAGGTTTTCAAGGAAATGTGCCACAAGATTATAACACAATTGAGCTTCTTCACAAAATGAATCAAGAGAATGAAAGGAGGTTCCAAGCTAATGAGAAAAGAATGAGAGAAATGCATGAAGCTAATGAGAAAAGAATGAGAGAAATGCATGAAGAAACAAATAAGAAGTTTATGATGCTTTATAATCAAAGACCACAAGGAGCTTTACCATCTAACACACTATCCAAGAGCAAATGTCAATGCTATTACAACAAGAAGTGGAAAGACAACAAAGGATCCTTCACATCCTAAGCCTCCTATTGTTCCACCCACTTTTGTTCCTACATGTGACAAGCCTTCTACATCTACTTCACCACCTCAAAATGCTCCCATTCAATCAAACACACCTTCTCAACCTATTCCTACTTCTCCTCTACCTTCCACAACTCCCAATGAAGAAGCTATCAAAGACAAATCTTCCACTACAACACCTACTCCACCTACACCAAAACCAAATGTTCCTTACCCTTCAAGGTTGAAAAAGGACAAGTTAAAGAACAAGGATGACATCCAAGTCTCAAGTTTCTTAAGAATGTTCAAGCAACTCAACATCAAGATATCCTTTGCGGAAGCTCTTGCTTATATGCCAAAGTTTGCTAAGATGTTCAAGGATTTACTCTCAAACAAGGAAAAATTGGTTGATTTGCCCAACACAACCCTTAATGAAAATTGTTCCGCCGTGCTACTTAAAACCTTACCAAGAAAACTTGGAGATCCGGGGCGTTTCTTGATACCTTGTAATTTTCTCGGTGTAGAAAATTGCATGGCTTTGGCGGATCTAGGGGCAAGCATAAACCTTATGCCTTTATCGGTTTGGAAAAAAACTCTCTCTT
This sequence comes from Glebionis coronaria, assembly GCA_025667525.1. Taxonomy (NCBI): domain Eukaryota; kingdom Viridiplantae; phylum Streptophyta; class Magnoliopsida; order Asterales; family Asteraceae; genus Glebionis; species Glebionis coronaria. The sequence goes on along the minus strand of CM046882.1, from coordinate 449,053,651 downwards.
CCCGAGCTCACTCCCACTAGGATGACCCTTGAGTTAGCCAACCGAACCATAGCTTACCCCGTAGGTATAGCGGAGGATGTTTTTATAGGTGTGGATAAGTTTACATTTTCGGCCGATTTTGTAGTGGTTGATTATGACATGGATCCTAGAGTTCCTTTGATTGTTGGTAGACCGTTTTTGAGAACGGGTCGTACTTTGATAGATGTGGCGGAGGGGGAACTAATTATGAGAGTAGAGGATGAGAAAGTGGTGTTTAAGTTAGGATAATTTTGTGATAGGAAAGAGGTTAAGGAGTCTAGACCATGTGAGACTATTAACATAGTTGATGTGTTAGATGAGGTGTGTGATGAACACTTTCATGATGCTTGCAAGAGTACTAGTGATGAAATGCCCCATGTTGAAACCGTGGCCTCAATTGCTCCCTCTTTAACACCTTTTGGAGAGAGTGATTTCCTCTTGGAGGAATTTGAGTCTAACTTTCTTGGTGATGATGATTCTCCCATTAATTAGGAAGAAGATATTCTTACTATCCAAAAGTTGCTCAATGAGGACCCTATTCCTTCTCCTACTCCACAACAAGTTACCAATGAGAATCCTTCCATAGTAAAACCTTCCATAGAGAGTCCACCTCCAATTGAACTTAAGGACCTTCCATCCCACCTAGAGTATGCTTTCTTAGAGGGCAAAGACCAATTACCCGTAATAATTGCTAAAGAGTTGAAAGAGGATGAGAAGGAGCAACTCATTGAAGTCCTTAAGAAACACAAGAAAGACTTAGCATGGAAAATATCCGACATAAGGGGAATTGATCCACATTTTTGTACACACAAAATCCTTATAGAGGATGATTACAAACCCGCCATTCAAAGTCAAATAAGAGTTAACCCAAAAATCCATGAGGTCATTAAGAAGGAAGTGATTAAACTCCTTGATGCGGGCATGATTTACCCCATTTCCGACTCTCCATGGGTTAGCCCGGTATATTGTGTTCCAAAAAAGGGTGGAATCACCGTAGTACCTAATGAGAACAATGAGCTTATTCCCGCAAGACTTGTTACCAGTTGGAGAGTTTGTATTGACTATAGGAAGCTCAATGAGGCTACTAGGAAAGACCATTTCCCATTACCTTTTATGGATCAAATGCTTGAACGATTAGCAGGAAATGAGTACTATTGCTTTCTTGATGGCTTTTCGGGTTATTTCCAAATACCCATTGACCCTAAGGATCAAGAAAATACCACATTCACTTGTCCCTACGGTACATTTGCTTACAAGAGGATGCCTTTTGGCTTATGTAATGCACCGGGGACGTTTCAAAGGTGCATGATGGCGATTTTCCATGACATGATAGAGCAAACAATGGAGGTTTTTATGGATGAATTTTCCGTCTTTGGAGATTCATTTACCTCATGTCTCACCAATTTAGAGAGAATGCTTAAGCGTTGTGAGGAAACACGTTTAGTGCTTAATTGGGAGAAATGTCACTTTATGGTGAAAGAGGGAATTTTAGGACACAAAATATCCAACAAGGGATTAGAAGTGGATCGAGCTAAAACTGATGTGATTGCTAAGCTTCCCCCACCCACTTCGGTTAAAGGTGTAAGGAGTTTCTTAGGTCATGCGGGGTTTTGGCACTTTATACAAGATTTTTCTAAGATAGCTAGACCGATGACTCACCTCTTATAAAAAGAGGCTCCTTTCATTTTTAACCAAGATTGTTTGGAATCTTTTGAGACTCTTAAGGAGAAATTGACAAAGGCTCCCGTTTTAGTTTCTCCAAATTGGGAATTACCTTTTGAGCTTATGTTTGACGCTAGTGATTATGCGGTGGGAGCTGTCTTAGGTCAAAGAGTGAATAAGCATTTTCAACCTATACACTATGCGAGTAAAACCATGACCGGTGCACAACTTCATTATACTACCACGGAAAAAGAGTTGCTTGCTATAGTCTATGCTTTTGAGAATTTTAGACCATACCTTGTGCTATCCAAAACCATAGTGTATACAGATCATTCTGCTCTCAAGTATCTCATGACAAAACAAGATGCTAAGCCTAGGCTTTTGAGATGGGTTTTGTTGCTTCAAGAGTTTAAGATAGAAATTCGCGATAAGAAAGGGGCCAAGAATTTAGCGGCGGATCACCTGAGTAGACTTGAGCATCCTTTTCAAGGAGATTTACCAAATCAATAAATCAATGAATCCTTTCCATTAGAGGAGCTCATGTCTATCTCTTCCCAAGAGGATGCCACTCCTTGGTTTGCGGATATAGAAAACTATCTTGTGGGGAATGTGCTTATTGAGGGTCTTACTTATCAACAAACGAAGAAATTTCTTAAGGAAGTTAAGTACTACTTTTGGGATGATCCTTATCTTTTTAGGCAATGTGCGGACCAAATCATTAGACGGTGTGTAGATGGGCTCGAGGCATTTAAGATCTTAGAAGCATGTCATAAAGGACCTACGGGTGGACATTTTGGGCCCAACTATATCGCCAAGAAAGTCTTTGATTCAGGTTACTATTGGCCTTCCATTTACAAAGATGCCCAAGAAATGGTGAATTTTTGTGATGTGTGTCAAAGACAAGGAAAAATTACGCAACGTGATGAGATGCCACAAAATTTTATTCAAGAGTGTGAGATATTTGATGTATGGGGCATAGACTTCATGGGACCTTTTCCGTCTTCCAAGGGAAACAAGTATATACTTGTGGCGGTGGATTATGTGTCCAAATGGGTGGAGGCTAAAGCCTTACCTACCAATGATGCTAGAGTTGTTGTAAAGTTCTTAAAGCAATTGTTTGCTAGATTTGGTATACCTCGGGCCATCATAAGTGATCGTGGTACGCACTTTTGTAATGATCAATTCATGAGAGTTATGAAGAAATATGGAGTTAATCATAGACTTTCTACCGCGTATCACCCTCAAACCAATGGTCAAACCGAGGTCACAAATCGTGGTTTAAAGAGAATTTTAGAGAGAACGGTGGGAGAGCATCGAGCTTCTAGGTCGGATAAGCTTGATGATGCTTTGTGGGCTTTTAGGACGGCTTTTAAGACACCAATTGGTTGTACTCCTTATAGGCTTGTCTATGGTAAAGTGTGCCACCTTCCATTTGAGTTAGAACACAAGGCATCTTGGGCTCTCAAGTGGGCTAACTTTGATTTAAACCAAGCCGGTTCACACAGGAAAGATCAACTTAATGAGATAGATGAATTGAGAGCCAATGCCTATGAGAATTCTTTGCTTTACAAGGAAAAGACTAAGAAATTTCATGATGCTAAGATCAAGAACCGTGAGTTTAAAGTTGGAGAGCCGGTTCTCCTTTTTAACTCAAGGTTGAAACTTTTTGCGGGCAAGCTTAAGTCGAGATGGTCCGGTCCATTCACTATTGCTCAAGTGTTTCCATATGGAACTATTGAGTTGTCACAACCCGATGGTCCAAATTTTAAAGTGAATGGTCACCGTGTGAAACATTATTTTGGGGAGGACATTTTAGTTGAAATGGTCCAAGAGATCCCCATTTTCCCCATGAATTAATTCATTGAGGGACGAGTCGAGCTAGAGACTCATTAACTCAAGCATCGTATAACTAGGTTTAGAGTGTTGTAGGTTAGCAATAAGGGTATAGAATTGGAGATAAGTGGAGGGGTGCCTTTCTTCGTCTTTTCATGTTTGTTTCAAGGGTTGATCTCTCACATTTCATGCTTGGAGCTTATGGAGGAGGCCCGTGTATCCGGTTCACTTCGATTAGTTTTTGCTATTGTGATATTCAACACTTGTGCTTAAAATGAATACCCTTTAGATGTCTCTTCCTTAGCTTGGGTTAAGCAAAGTAATCAATCTCATAAGTGTAGGGGAGTTTATACTCCAATACTCTTAAACATTGAGGACAATGTTTATCTTAAGTGTAGGGGAGACTTCTATCGAAGTGACCTTACCTAAACCATTGCCTTAACTTCATGATAACTTGGAAATTAATTTTTTCAAACATTTTTCAAATTTTCGATCTACTTTGGCCACCAAAAATATGCATTCATAATTTTTGCATAAATCATTTTTCATTTGCATATCACATTTGCATTGTATATATTTCTTCTTTTATTTTTTATCAAAAATATTGAAAAAGGAAAAAAAAATATAATAAGAACATGGTTTAACAAGTTTAGATTTCTTTGACATATTAGGCCCGCCATGGATATTTTGACTCAACCCGAGTTTGCTTATCTTAGCATTCTATAGCTAGTATCCTTAACCATGTAGTCCTTCGTTGGTCTATTAGGCTAAGCATCTACCACTCTCATTATTTGAGATTTTAAATTTGTGGAGAATGGGAGATGATAGAGTTGAAGCAAGTGTAAAAGGGCTAGATGAACTTCATGACAATTAATTTTGGCTAAACCCTTCTCTTCTTTACCTCTAATTTCTTCGCATGTATATATTGTTAATAAATAATCAAGAACGGTTTTAATCGGTTTGTAGTCTCTTATGCATTTTTGTCTAATCATTCACGGTTGGTATAAGTACGTCTTAATATTCTAAGTTAGAACGTTTTATGTGTACCAGACTTATGTCATGCTTAATATTTAGCGGGTGTTTTTCCTTTTATTCTTTTCAACTTTCTTTGTGAGGAATAAAGAAAAATAAGAGCGGCTTACAAAAAAATGAGTGGCTAGAAAAAGAAAAAAAAGAAAAAGAAAAAAAATTATACAAGACTCCCAAGAGGGGCAGTGAAGTGTTAATTATAGTAACTATTAGATTCCAATATTACCTTGACGGGTTGCGGGGATTTAATAGTTGCTCCAATCCAATATTACCTTGACGGGTTGCGGGGTTGAAGATCCAAAGTCTCAAAAAGATGGCGGATGTAAATTATTGCGTGCGTTTTATTTTTCTTTCCTTAGCGAGTGTGTATCTACTTATGAAAGCATGACATGAGGATTTTACACATAAGGCGAATGACTTATTACTCTTGAAACGGACTTATATTAATTGTGAGCGGTTTTTCAAGTAATGGATTAGAGGATTACTTAGGATTAAAACCGTGCTTCCTTATTTTTGGATTTTACATTTCTTATACTTCACGCTTGAAATAATGACAAATTTTCCCACAAGCAATTTGCTCAACTAATAACCGGTTCCACATTTAATTGTCATGAATAAGTTGATGCACTTTTTACTTGTGAATACAATGATCCCATTTTTAAGATTGGTATGGGGAAAGTGAAACTTGAGGGTGATAAATGTCCATGGTACCAAAGCCCTAATGTCACACCCCACCATGGCGGAATATGGGGCGCGACGTATGGATATCATCACAACAACAGCGTGTCTATAGAGAGAACTAAATGAAATTGAAATATCATAGATGGCGACACAAATTTCGTGGCAATATCTCAACAATGCAGGCGTCTAGGTAAGTAGGTAACAGGCCTACCTCTTACCAAAGACATACAAATAAACAAACATCAAACATATAGGTACCACAAAGTTCACTTAATCAAAACACAAAATAAAATCTAAGAGGAAAGGGGATTCCTCCGAATGCAATCCTAGCAGCCTCTATACTCTAGCCACTTCTAACATCATCTTGCACAACTACCTCACCTGAAAATGACACTAAAATCTGTCAACATAAAGTTGGTGAGAACATAGGTTTAAGTTATCTAGAACATCATAAGAAACCTTGACATCCGCTATAAATAAGTTGAAAAAAACAATTTATAGTAATGAACCATAATGTGATAATCATGCTACATGCATCCACAACAAAACTCAAGCCAAGTACCAATCACATCTACAATTCACAAAGCACATTATAACAATCAAGAAGTATCCTGTCACACGCACAAGAACACACACCACACTATCCAGATCTTTCCCACACCACCTGTGGAAGATGAACTATATCCCCGTCGAGATATCTTGCCTCCGAAGAGACGATGCACAAGTACTCAGGACGGATCGTGCCCCACGCTCCACACACATCACAACTGGTCCCATAGACGCCCATACATCTATGTACCAAAGCCAATCACAATCCAAACAAGATTCACATAGCAGAACACGTACCAAAGCACATATGAGAACACATAAGCACGCAAGTCACACAATAACACATTTATGTCCACACATTTTATAACATAGTACTAAATCATGTTAAAGAACATTTCAAGTGTCATCTCCATCCCATACTGGAAAAAAAAACATTTAAAAACGTAGTAAAATGGGACTATGAACTCACCTGGTTGCTTCTCCAAAGTCCTTGCTCTAGCCCCAAGCTAATAATCCAAAAACACATAAATCAATACATGAACCAACCTCTAAAATGGTTCATCAACCTATGATGGACATCTAACCTCCTATCATATAAATACCCCATTTATAACTCTAAACACCCCATTACCCTTCCTTAACAAGTCCTTAACTTGGTTAAGTTTAATAGCTATCCCGTTCACAATTTTACACAAAACAGTCCCAGTTTTAGGTCTCAAAACTTTAAGTCAAACGTCCACTTAAACATACCCATGGTTTCTGTAAAAGGAATATTCATACCCTTACATATGTTGGCTAACACGTCCAACTTGCCCTAACCTTAAAGCTACTGTTAAGGCCCTGATATATATATATATATACTTTTGTCATTCCAGTTTTCCTGATTTTAAACGTATGAAAAGTTCATTACCATTAGAGGGTCTTACCCTAAACCACAATCTTAGCCCAAGTGCAGATCCTTATTACAATATATAAACCATCTCTCATGTTCGTGAGAAGATCCCAATGCAACCCTAAGTACCCCAAACAACCCAAAACTTAAAAAGAAAACAGGCTGAATTTAAAACTGTTTTGACCTCCGACTGTTGTAACCTATTTTTGACCCCCTTCCCAACCTCCAATTTAGTTCTAGTTTCTTGCATTGGAAAGCCACTTCAAATATCTTTTCAGGGCTAGTTTGATCGCATCTTGAATATTCCTAGAACTCCAGATATGATCAAAACAATTGACTCGAAATTCTGCCCAGTTTTTAAAAACGGGTTTAACAAAATCAACCTCATTAATTAACCCTAATCCCTCTAATTACAAGCCCTAATTTATGTAATCATCATATTATGATTAATACAACATTAATTTACTGTTTTTATATTAAACCCTAACCTAAATCCATCATAAGATTATTAAAGAAAACATAAAAACAATTTAATTAAAAAGGGATTTGAAGATTTACCTTGGATTTATGAAAACCCCCAAATTTATGAAGAACCCTAATTTTTTTATAAGACTCACGAATTTCCTTCATCTCCAGGAGAAAAATAATGAATTTGGTTTAGTATATACATTATATAGGGTATGGGTGAATCCTAGTCCAACCCAAAGCCCACTTTCATTAAATATTTTCCTTTTTTCCTATTTTTTCTCTTCTAAACCGACCCAAACACCCCTAATTTCGTTTTTTTCATTATTTTTTTTTCTTTTTATTGTTAATTAATATCTTATTAATATTACCTTAATTTACCTTAATTTATTTCAGCTCCTAAAACTCCCAAAACCTCAAAACCGTAAAACTAGTCAAATTTACGCGTTTTACCGTAAAAGACGTAAAATATACACTTTTAAAAAAAATCTCAAATTCTTAAATAAACTTTATAACTAAGTCTTAAATGACTTAAAACCATCCCGAAAAATATTCTTTTGGATAATTACCCCACCCGAGACCTCTAAACGCTAAACCGTAAATCCTAAAAAAATACTATTACTATAATACTTATACGTATACGTAAACACCACAATATTACCATATTTCATTTCATAGTCACCACTTGTGAGCTCATGAACATGAAATAACCGTTCCTCGATTTACTTATGAGTACTCTATACTCATAAACGATAACCACACCAACCTCGTTCACACAAAATAAACACGTAAACACACAATTCAAGTAAGCACACATAAAATAACCTAAAAGTAAGACCAAGTGACAAACCCAAAACCACGGTTGTCACATCACTCCCTCCTAATAGAAATCTCGTCCCGAGATTCACTCCCAAACTCAAACTTTTTCTCAGCAAACAAACGAGGATACATATTCTTGATAAAACCTTCACGTTCAAACGTGAACTCAGTTTACATGAAAATAATCTCAACCAACAACACATGAGCCTTAACCGTCCGCGAGGAAACTTATCAAAACCATAAATCAAAACTCATCAAAATATAACCACGTATAATAAGGTCTAAAGAACTCTCAAATTCCTTCCCAACTCATTTCTATGTTAACCCTCCAAGTGTTCATTACCGAAATATACCCAAAACACGAGTTTAAACCATGTTGTCCGAAAATTAACCTTGAACTCAACACTTGTACAATTAATTCGACCAAGCTACTGTCTTCCAATTACGAAACTTTCTGAATATTTGAAAAGTATGTTCCGAGTACATAATTTGAAAAGTATGTTCCGAGTACATAATTTTAGGCTTTTGAATCACCCAAAAACCTTTAAAAAACGAATAAGTTATGACCAAAACGATTTTTCTCAAAATCTGCCTAGGCATTAGCGACAGTTTCTGACAGTTAGCAACATATTTTGACAGATTAGCGACAGTTTCTGCCTACACCGATTTATACAAAAAAAAAACGATTTTTAAACCCTAAAACCCCCCATTAATTACCAAAACTAGAACCTAATTTATTTTGATTCCAGAAAATTAAAACTCTATTAATTACATGATTTTAACATATTTCACTAAATAAGAACAAAATTTTTAACTTAAGAACAATAACTCTAGGTGATCAAAACCAAAATATTTTAAAATAACCGAGTCATGCTTATATGTTAAAGAATTTATATTCCACCTTATTTGAAACATGATCCCGACACTTCCTTATTTCATCGACTACCAACAACTATATTTTTTTTTCAATTTGCAAGTTCTATTTTTTTTACCATGTATAACTTGAAACAAAAGACATCGTTACCCCAAAAAGAAATCTCCATCTCAAAATCCTTCACGCCAAAAGTACCGTACAAACAAACACGTGAAATGAGGACCCGAAAAATGCGCTACTACAGAAGTTGAACATCTCAAAGAGAAACGAGCTAGCAACCATCCCAAGAATACAACCGATAAGTAGAAGGGAATTATACATATATAGGCATATGCATACATACACTCAAATCCATCCAACATATATTATACAAGCATGTATTAACTCTCTTTCATGCAATCATACTTGAAAGTCCAGTGGTGTTGTGGTACATATATAATTATGTAGGCCTCCATAATTATACATGTTCCCTTTCACCAATGTACTCCCTCCTATGATGACACTTATAAGAAACTAATACTACACATAACACATAATCCAACAACTCACAAGCACATAACCACACAAGATAAGATCCAAAACCCCATGTATTAAAATAACATAGCCAATGCACGAAACACATAAACTCGTAGTCCAACTGAACCAGCGTAGACAAAATTCAAAATATATAAAGAACATGAAAACATAATTAAGCGAAATCCAACAATGACTAGCGTATACGACCATGGTTCCACCCGCACTAATCAAAACTCGTAAAGAAAATAACATGTAGTTAAGTATGAACCATATTAGTTCATAACCTAACAAATACTGCGAAAATAATATTCAAACACATCAATTACTATAAAATGCACACATACTCCTATGACGCCTATATGCAGGGACCCTTAAGCTATAGACTAGGCTACACGACTAGGCAACCTAATTCTCTAAACCATTGTCTCTGATACCATTCTGTCACACCCCACCATGGCGGAATATGGGGCGCGACGTATGGATATCATCACAACAACAGCGTGTCTATAGAGAGAACTAAATGAAATTGAAATATCATAGATGGCGACACAAATGTCGTGGCAATATCTCAACAATGCAGGCGTCTAGGTAAGTAGGTAACAGGCCTACCTCTTACCAAAGACATACAAATAAACAAACATCAAACATATAGGTACCACAAAGTTCACTTAATCAAAACACAAAATAAAATCTAAGAGGAAAGGGGATTCCTCCGAATGCAATCCTAGCAGCCTCTATACTCTAGCCACTTCTAACATCATCTTGCACAACTACCTCACCTGAAAATGACACTAAAATCTGTCAACATAAAGTTGGTGAGAACATAGGTTTAAGTTATCTAGAACATCATAAGAAACCTTGACATCCGCTGTAAATAAGTTGAAAAAAACAATTTATAGTAATGAACCATAATGTGATAATCATGCTACATGCATCCACAACAAAACTCAAGCCAAGTACCAATCACATCTACAATTCACAAAGCACATTATAACAATCAAGAAGTATCCTGTCACACGCACAAGAACACACACCACACTATCCGGATCTTTCCCACACCACCTGTGGAAGATGAACTATATCCCCGTCGAGATATCTTGCCTCCAAAGAGACGATGCACAAGTACTCAGGACGGATCGTGCCCCACGCTCCACACACATCACAACTGGTCCCATAGACGCCCATACATCTATGTACCAAAGCCAATCCCAATCCAAACAAGATTCACATAGCAGAACACGTACCAAAGCACATATGAGGACACATAAGCACGCAAGTCACACAATAACACATTTATGTCCACACATTTTATAACATAGTACTAAATCATGTTAAAGAACATTTCAAGTGTCATCTCCATCCCATACTGGAAAAACAACATTTAAAAATGTAGTAAAATGGGACTATGAACTCACCTGGTTGCTTCTCCAAAGTCCTTGCTCTAGCCCCAAGCTAATAATCCAAAAACACATAAATCAATACATGAACCAACCTCTAAAATGGTTCATCAACCTATGATGGACATCTAACCTCCTCTCATATAAATACCCCATTTATAACTCTAAACACCCCATTACCCTTCCTTAACAAGTCCTTAACTTGGTTAAGTTTAATAGCTATCCCGTTCACAATTTTACACAAAACAGTCCCAGTTTTAGGTCTCAAAACTTTAAGTCAAACGTCCACTTAAACATAACCATGGTTTCTGTAAAAGGAATATTCATACCCTTACATATGTTGGCTAACACCTCCAACTTGCCCTAACCTTAAAGCTACTGTTAAGGCCCTGATATATATATATATATATATATATATATATATATATATATATATATATATATATATATATATATATATATATATATATATATATATATATATATATATATATATATATATATATATATACTTTTGTCATTCCAGTTTTCCTGATTTTAAACGTATGAAAAGTTCATTACCATTAGAGGGTCTTACCCTAAACCACAATCTTAGCCCAAGTGCAGATCCTTATTACAATATATAAACCATCTCTCATGTTCGTGAGAAGATCCCAATGCAACCCTAAGTACCCCAAACAACCCAAAACTTAAAAAGAAAACAGGCTAAATTTAAAACTGTTTTGACCTCCGACTGTTGTAACCTATTTTTGACCCCCTTCCCAACCTCCAATTTAGTTCTAGTTTCTTGCATTGGAAAGCCACTTCAAATACCTTTTCAGGGATAGTTTGATCGCATCTTGAATGTTCCTAGAACTCCAGATATGATCAAAACAATTGACTCGAATTTACTGTTTTTATATTAAACCCTAACCTAAATCCATCATAAGATTATTAAAGAAAACATAAAAACAATTTAATTAAAAAGGGATTTGAATATTTACCTTGGATTTATGAAAACCCCCAAATTTTATGAAGAACCCTAATTTTTTTATAAGACTCACGAATTTCCTTCATCTCCAGGAGAAAAATAATAAATTTGGTTTAGTATATACATTATATAGGGTATGGGTGAATCCTAGTCCAACCCAAAGCTCACTTTCCTTAAATATTTTCCTTTTTTCCTTTTTTTTCTCTTCTAAACCGACCCAAACACCCCTAATTTCGTTTTTTTCATTATTTTTTTTCTTTTTATTGTTAATTAATATCTACCCAATGATCCTAGATCATTTCTCAACCTAGTAATACTAATCGAGTTTCGAGGACGAAACTCAAGATGGCATGTGGATGGTGTAAAACCCGATATTTTTCGTTCATTAAATAATAATGAAGTATGTTTTAAAACCCTTTTCGAAACAATACAAAAGTTATTTGAACTGAAAACAAGACAAAAGTCGTATAACCCGTGTACCGACAATTTAATAATTTGATTACATAAATTATTGTCGAGAGATACTTAATAAACGATTTGATTAAATTGTTTAATGTTTAATTTACCTACGGAGAGGTTAAGTGAGAAGTATCTTTATTAAAACAATACTTACGTTATAAAAACGATAAATGATAAATATTTGTTGTTTAGATAAACGAACACATCATTTGTATTTATAAGACATATAAATACTACATTTTAGTGGAATAGTGATTTTAAAATCAATGGCGCGATTTTGGTAAAATGAATCGATTTTTATAAAATATAAACGAGCCCCGAACCGTGTATTGACGAAAGTTGTAATATAAGTTACACTTTAGGCCCACTTGTGGCCGTATGAGCCCATCTATTAAACTTTGGATAGTTAATGGACTTAATAAGCCCAATAAGAAGTTTAAGAAGCCCAACAACTCTTTTGGCCCACTTGACAAGCCACCAACACACCTCACTTCCCCATTGGACAAACTCTAGGTTGGTGACACATGTCCATCATGTCCACCCACCTTCTTGCTTCTCATTGGACCAAGTCTAGGTGGGTGACACTTGTCACATGTCCCTCCACTATATATAAACCCTTTGTCTACACATTTCCTTCATTTCTCTCACACAAAACACACACACACATGCAAAGCTCTTGATAAGTGTGAAAACACTCATCAATAATGATCCATAAACCACTCAAAACACAGTCAAATACATTATATTTAACTGAAAAATATCAGAATTACGTGGGTATTTGTGTTTCATGTGTTTTCAGGTAAGAAGATACATTTTTGGAGCAAAGACACGTTTTCAAAGGATTTTTATGATAAAAGACGAAGAAAAGGACGAAAGAGCTTTCAAGGACGTTACTTGTCATTATTTCAGAGATCTAGGACTTAAAGTGTAACTTTCACAAAGACAAAGGATGAAAAAGAAAGTGGCTTAAAAGTTATAACTCTTATACTTCATAAGTGACAAAATGAAAAGATGAGGGATTAAAAGGAACAATGGGAAAGTTTATAAAATATTTGGTCAAAGCAAGACCAAGACCTGGTCATACCCACTCATACACACGCCTTCTTCTTCTACATTCGAAGAGAGAGAAAGTTTCAGTCGCTTATACTTTCTGTCCACCAAATACTTTCAAGTAATTTTCAAGGCAGATACACAAGGTTTCAAGACAAGATTAAAGAAGAAAAAATGTTCATCTCGTTCTCCTCTACAAGATGATACAATTTAATTAGATCAAGAGCAAGGAACGAAAAACCCCCAATGATGAAGAATGAAGAACGAAGTCATCCTCGTATTTGACACGTGGCGATTGTTGATTTGAGGCAACACGTCATTGGAGTCATCCACCTCTCCTCTCAAACGGATATAAATACCGAAGGAAGACCTCATTCAAGACGGTTAGACTAGGTGTTTTTACACAGTAAGATAGCTAGTTTAGGTTAATTTTAGGAGTAGTTAGGAAAACCAGTTAGATAGTTTTGGTTTGTCGAGAGACTTCTGTTACAGTTCTTGTTACGATTTCAGTTAAGTTTTGTAACTAATTTCTCCATTAATGAAATTCTGCCTTTATGTTTTCATTTCTACATATCTTGAGTAATGGAAGTTAAATAAGCTGTTGTAGCTTATTTTGATATAAGCTCTAATGAGCTTGTGAAATTATCATGATAAGATGTTGGATTAGCTAATTCGCAGCTTTTGATTCCATTAGTATTGATTTTTTTTTCAGTTTACTAAGTTTTTTTTACAAGTCTGTTCGAACTAATTAGGAATGCGATTAGTGTTCCAGTATTAAGCTCATCAGTTTGTTAACAGCTTTTGAGAAGATTTAAGATTAACTTTTCATTAAGAGTTCAGGTTGGTTAGTATAATGTTAGTAGCGATATAGCAAGTTTCTGTTAGATGTCATAGACCATATAGCTTTATACACGTTCATAGTTATTGATTACGTTTCACAAACAAATTTATTTCTTTTCCAAATTTTGCAAGTTTTCAGGTTTTGCAGTTACTGTAGCAGATCAGTTGAAGAGTTCAGTTCAGATCTAATTCAAAAACAGTAGATAACTTTGTTATAGGTTTTTGTTTCGTTTGCTTTGTTTGTATCAGTTTATGCAAGATTGAAGGTACAAGGTGTTTGGTTCTGAATTTTTGGTGGGAAGCAGATTCATAGATGATGTGATAGCAGTTCCATTTGGTTATAGAATAGTCAATCAGAAGTGAAGTTGTAGAGATCAGTTTCTAAGCGAGCTCAGCGCTCCGCTTCGACATCAACGGACTTGGCCTGGAAGAAACAGGTCAAGCGCGTTTCATTTTTCTGCAAACTCTTAGGAGCAATCTGCTAGTTTGTGTTTGTAGTGTAGATTTTGCTTGCAGATTCATTTGATTTACTTTGATAAATGTTGTTCTAATAAGCTTTCGTTTTTACCTCTTGACTGTTATAATTTTGATGTTTTAACTTTTCATATCTGCTGGTATAGTAGTGTTTGGTTATACAATTTTGGTTACTGATTTGTAAGATTTCAGATAGAATTCAGTTTTTTTAGATGCCTGATCTAGCTTCATCAGTGTTTGGCAGCAAGATTTAGGAATTTTTTAAATGATTTCTCTTTGAAAATTGATTGATTGAGTATGAAGTGCAATTTATAAAAACGTGTCAAATTCATAGGCTGGTAGATAGAGTTCAATTTGGTCAAACTTTAGTAGTTGTACGAGTTAGGCCCTTGAGTTTGTATGTTTTCTTTTCAGTAGCAGTCCTTTAGGTAGTTACTTTGATTAACACCGTTAAGTTTGATAGTTGATGGGCTTAGGGCCTTATTAAATTGACGTACCATTTAAATCGTAACTTTGCAAATTCGTTTATTATCAAATGCAAATTTTAGATTCATTTTAGATTAGATAAGATTCAGATTTTATAAAACTTGTGTTTGTAGATTTTATACAAAAACGTTTTAGTGTAAAAGTTTTGCTCTACATTTTATATTTTGTGTTTCTCAATTGTAGTATAAAATTTGTATTTTCAGTTTTAAATTTCGTGCTTTTAAATGTCGTAATTGTAATATGATTTTAGATAGTACGTATACGTAGTAAAAATACTAATTTTACATTTTTAGGTGCTTTATTTGTCAAAGTGGTTAATAATATCATATCAAGTCTTTAACCAAAAACAATTAAGTCAAGCTTGAAAAGTTATATCAATTCGATAAGACCGAGAGAAAACGAACTAAAAAACAAAATATTAGCTCTCAAGCTTTTCATCCATGGCTTCCACCCCGTAGCCACTTTAGAAAATCGTCCAAAATGTTTAGATCTTATAGATCTACTCGTTCCACCATCAAAATCCACCCCACCACCACGTTTTTACCACCATAGTGGTGGTATGTAGGTGACGAATTCATGCATGGTGGTTACATCAAATGAAACATGTAGATCTAGTCCGGATCTATCCATGCATGGTGGTTACATCAAGTGAAACTTGTAGATCTAGTCCGGATCTATCCATGCATGGTGGTTGCATCAAGTGTTGACAAGATCTTGGATGTTTGCTAGCATGCATCACTCACTAGTACCACGACTTCGATAAAGCCTCGTAAGATCTACATCTCGTTCTTATTTATTTTCCTTTTATTTTTCTTGATCTTATATATATATCCCTAATATATATATATATATATATATATATATATATATATATATATATATATATACGAAATGGATTAATGAGTATTGGGGCATTGTATATGAAATTTTGAACACTAAAAATCAAGCTAAACAAGCTCTAGTAACGATTTGATTTATAAGAATTTTTGAACCGTAGCAAAAAAAGATTGAATTTCGAACTCAGTAGGTTTGGGATACTAAAAACTTACATATTAAGATAGATAATTGTTTTGTGATTAATTCCCCGGGTGGCTCGTCCCGTGACGAATTTTATATAGCAAGATATGACCAAAATAGTGAAAACTAGTCAGATCTGAACATACTGTTTTGCTGGACTGTTTTCTCGTAAAATTTGTATATTGACCTACGAATATGTAAAACTAAAAGTTATAGATAAAATCATGAAGAACTAGAATCAATTGGACGGTTTACCAATTCCTTACGGTTTGGAAATGGTGGTCAAATTAGTGAAAACTAGTCAGATCTGAACATACTGTCTTCACGGACTGTTTTCTTATATAAGAACTCAGAATCATTGAAAACGGCAAAACTATAGGTTGTAGATAAAATCATGAACAAGTATAAATTTGGAGTAATTAGACTTATAATCAGTATAGTACATGAGTTAATAATAGTTTTGGTAAAAAGAACACACTTAGATGATTTACGGTTCAAGAGATATGAACAAATTAGCGGGACATGTCGGGAAAATTATAATAAACGGATTATAACTCATTAACGTAAAATGTGATGATTTTTATATAAACCGACGTGGTAGGAACCACTTGTCGGGGATTTTGGACTTATTTATATTCTGATGACTAGATGACCCGAGACCCGACCAACATGAAATATTAAGTGTATGTGGTTGTGATGCGTTTTAGAACCCAAAAACTATGCAAAGTGGACTTGGGCCATAAAAGCCCAACTTACACTTGTAATGGCTATTGGGCCATTATTGGACCTGAGATTTATAACCAATTTAGAGTAGTATACTGAATTTAAAATGGACTTAAGTCATATACTTGGGTAGTGGACCACTATTGGGCTTAAGATGAGCTAAAAGTGTCAACTTGGATTTTTCACTTAAAAAGACTAAGTGTTCACCTAAAAATTTTATAAAGAATCATAAAACTTATGCAATGTTCAAGTACTTATTAAGATATAATTATTACATATATGTACGATTTATTTCTTGTCTCGAGCCTAAGACGCGCCTCGTTATCTTTAGGTCTCGTTGATCATGTATCGATTGTTGACATTTATTCTTGATTGACGTTCGTTCTCTATTAACTATTGCGACGATTGTATCAGGTGAGTTCATAGCCTCGCTTTTTAATTTTTTTATGATTTTTCAAACCCGCGAGGGGGAGGCATGCTATTAAATAACTGCAACTTGTTTTGACAATATGACTATAATTTAATTATAGAATGTAAATTGAACTGTAACCTGTTTTGACTATATGATTGATAGATATTTAGTCTATAGAACGTAAATTGAACTATAATCTGTTTAAACAATAGGATAGATATTTATTCTATAGAACGCAAATTGAATGATACTCTTAATTACAATTACCTATTATAGAAACTGTTAAATTGTTGTAAATCGCCCGAATGTTATAAATAGATTTATTTGGGATTGACCATCCCCATCTGGGTGAGTCATGCTCACTGTGCCTCGGCCGGGACAACAGATGTATACCATGTTGGAACTAGGGTTGGGTATCTTTTTGTAGGACACTACGTTCTCATCTGTTGAGAACTATGGAAGGTTAAGCTTCCGTTTTGATTAATAGAAAATGTAATTATCTTTTGTATATATGCTTTGTGCATTGCTACTATCTATAAGGTTTGTGTTACTAAACTTAATCATATACTACTTAGCAAACACTAAAATGGGAATAATGGAAATGCTAAACTTGGTTACTTTACACTACTTAGTAAAACTTACTAAACTTGATTATTTTACACTGTGTTGTAAAATACTGTAATGGTAGTATTAGATATACTAAACTTGATCATTTTACACTACTTAGTAAAATACTGTAATGGTAGTATTAGATATACTAAACTTGATCATTTTACAGTACTTAGTAAAATACTGTAATGGTAGTATTAGATATACTAAACTTGATTATTTTACACTACTTAGTAAATACGGTAATGGAAAGATTGGATATGTTAAACTTGATTATTTCACACTACCTTGTAAATTACTGAAATGGAAATATAGGAAGTACTAAACCTAATCTTGCTCTGCTTAATAAGACTTACTGAACTTGATTTTATACTATTTAGTACATTAAGGAATGGAATAATTGGAAACTTTAAATTTGACTTTTATATCAGATACTAAACAATACCATGTAGGACAACTTAAAATCCTAAATTATGATTTTACAAAACTCTATGAATTCACCAACTTTATGTTGATTGTTTTAAGCATGTTTTTCCCAGATTATTTAGCAAGATTATTTGAGCATGGATAGAGCATCATTTAGGAGCATAAAAATGACGAGGGATTATCTTTTACTGGGATATTCATAACAAATGTTATTCAACGATTTAAACGATTGTACCAAATCAATGTTTACATCAATTGTATTTCAAAAATCATATAATTATTATATGTGCTTTGTAAGCTATTTGCTCATCGATCCACCACTGTGATACCCGGTCTGGGAGTGTTACAAATATGCCCACAACCAGAATGAACAAGTCCTTTCAGTCTTGCCTTTACAACATTTAGCATGTATTCAAAGGTTTAGTGTCGCTCGTACTAAAATAAGTTGACCATTTAACCAAAACTTGACAAGGCTATCACTAAAAAATAATTAACCACCTAACAAACATCAACACACAAATCGGGATGTTAAGCTTCACGTTTTAAACAAAAAACACACATCCTAGCTGAATCAAACTACACTAAACCCAAACACACATTTATTAATTTAAATTGAGAACCCTAATTTTACACTACAAAAAATTAGGGAAAAACAAAAACCCATTAATAAAAACCCTAATTTAATCTAAATAAAACTATATTAATTGGAAGTATAATTGTTAACCTATCAGTGGCGATGATTTACGCACCAAGTTGTTCAAGAAACACGGCAAGATGAAACAACACATGTAAAACTCGCATGCTTTTGCCATGAATAGTACCCTTAAGATCGTACGTACTAGATTAAAACTTTCCTTTTATAGTATGATTACGTTTACATGTTAGGATTTTACGTATTACGTACGTGTTAGAACACGATAAGTATTTACTACGCACGAGCACGCAATAATTATTTGACAATAATTAATCACGAACATGCGATCATGAAATCATGAACGTAATTAAATCACGAACTATTATTAATTAAGTATATATTTTTATTACGAGCGTAAATAAATATATTAGGTCACGATAATTATTTAACGAGAACACATTAAACGCGAACACAAATAAACATGAACGAACAATTAAACATCGAGACACGGAAAACGGTACGGGTACCCCATGTGGGGCCCCTACCGGCGGCAACAAGGAAGAGATGGGCCAAGCCCATCTCAAAATTCACTAAAGAAGGGTTAAGGGAAAAGTTACTACTCATTTTTTACTTTACAGAAGATTTTTACAAAAACCTAAAAAGTTCTTCCTTCTCCTTCTTTTTCTTTTTTTGGCCGCCACACATAAACACACCAAGGGGGTGTTTATTTGATTTTTGATCTTGGATTTGGTGCAAGTGTTCGTGTTTGTTCATCCTCGTTTAGATCCACGCATCCGGTATATTATTTTATCCCTTTTCTTTTGATTTTGATCTAATAATAAATTTAGAACAACATGTTTTTAAAACCTAGTTTAAAACATTGATCTAACATGAAAATGGTTTTTTGAATAAATCAAAAAGGGTTGTTTTAGGGGTGTTTGTTGGCCGGCGCCTAAACCGAACCCCAAGGGGGTCTCGGTTTGGCTACTAGACCACCACCGAGACCATATAGTCCCGGTTGGGTGGTGTGGATCCCACGGCAGCAGCAAGACAAGGGGAACCCCGAAGTGGTTCCCTATGGTGTCGATTTAATGTCCGGTTCATGGTTTCTAGTCAAGATCCGGTTCACGGTTTATGTTAAGATTATTTTTTTTTATATAATCATATGTTAAAATTAAATTAATAAATATGACATGATTAATTTAATAACATGACTTAGGTTATAATTTAATTATTAAATCATGAAATTGTTAACCTAAGTATTTTATATTTTCTAGACTTATAATTAATTAATTATTTAAAAACCATGGTTATAATTAATTAATTAACACGACTTAGGTTATATTATTAATAAATAATAATACATGTTTTAACCTAAGTATTTAACTTTATTTAATTAAAAACATGATATACTTTAAATAAATAGTTTAACCTATAGTTTATTTAAATTACATGAAATAATTAATAAACTATACATTATATCATTATGACTTAGGAAATAATCATGAAAACACTTAGGCTTATATACTTAGCTTATTTAACCAGCTTTTATCTAATTATGGAAACTTTCTATTTTTAGAAACTTATTTAAATAAGGCAGCTAATCTATTTATGAAAACTTTCTATTTTTAGAAACTTATTTAATTCAGGCAGCTAATCTATTTTTAGAAACTTATTTAATTCAGGCAGCTAATCTATTTATGGAAACTTATTTAATTAAGGCAGCTGATCTATTTATGGAAAATTTCTATTTTTAGGAACTTATCTATTTTAAGCAGTAATTCTATTTTTAGAAACTCTCTATTTTTGGAAACTTTCTATTTTTGGTAACTTTCTATTTGGTAACTTTCTATTTTTGGAAACTTTCTATTTTTGGAAACTTTCTATTTTAGGAAACCTACTATTTTTGGAAAGTCACTTATTATTACACAGTAAGTATAATAATACATGAAATACCAGAAATACTTAGTCAAAATAAACAGAATATAAGAAAAACATAGTTTAAGGCTTAAAACAGTAAAACATGATATGAACATATAAAATAAGCTAAGACATGACATAAAACCAGTTACGTATTTAGTAAGCAGATACTTATTCATGTATGTATTTATGTAGAATTAGTGATACCGAAGTAGGATTCTCCTTAGTTCATCTTCTTCGTTCACTGGACATATGGTACGGATTCCCGTCCTTTCAGTATGGACATTCTTTTCTTATTAGGATTCCCCGTATGCAGCCAACTATTTTCCCAGTATATGTTTATATGTTTGACTTGCTTATGTTTAATTTAGAATACCTATATCCATATACATGCATGACCAGTTTTACCTAGTTATGGAGGTACCATAACCATAACATTAGAGGCACGGATGTTATGACTTCACCACGACGGAGTGATTGCTCGTGGCGTCCCTTCAGCTTTTGGCCATATTATTATATTTATCATGTGGGGCGTATGGGTGCATCCTAGTTTCATGTTTCAGTCAGGATTTCATGGTGAATGTGGTGTGTGCCTTGCATCCTTCACAAGGAGCTGATCCCTCCTACCCAAAACCAGTATATTAAATTAGAGGCAGCCCCTCTAATTTGCATGATGAGGTCACCCCTCCAAGTATTCATGCACGGTGGATTTTAATGACCTATATTGGCTAATGGTAAAATATGTTAAATAGTTTTCATAAGATAAACATAAGGCTTTTCAAACTATAAAACCAGTTTTATGAACATGTTCCAGGTTTTCCAGGACTTACACATTTCCGCTGCTATTAAGTCTTTACTATGTTTTAGTCATTCATACTATGTCTTTCCATGTCCCAAAACAGTAGGTACCCTAGGAAAGACTCGAGCATTTGGAGGACGTGCATAGGATGGAAGCTGCTAGAGACTTCTTTTCCTTTTTGCCTTCATATACTTGTGCTTGTGTAGTATTTCATTCATTTCTTTTGCTTTATTATGTTTTGGGCTTATGTTTGGGAACCGATGTTTGATTCCGGTTACCCCTATGGTCATGTAATGTTTTTGACATTTATCCTTGTATGCTTTGATGACACGCCATAATTACGCGTGACATTCCATTATCAAAATGGGGTGTTACAATTATGTTATCAGAGCCAAGGCTTCGACCTGTAGGCTCTAAAACTCGACCTATGACTAGTGGGTAGTCACCAGGAGCTTCCTAAGCCAACGTTTGTTATTCTACGTATTGATGTTTTTAGCGCATTGAGGTTTTAACCTTGATATTTTCATCGATATTGTTTTACTAATATGGATGGACAACCGTCATTCATATTTAGTTATGTGTCATTGTTTCATGCATAATGTTCCTCGTGAACTGTGGCTATGTGGACTGAACCCCAGTAGTTCATAATTAGTCACATAAAAATTTTTCTGATAAGTTTTGACAGATGAGTTTCATTTATTTATGTTTCATGTATCATTGTTGCAAGGATTATGACTAAGTAATGGTTGGTACAGGACAGGCCCTATTTAGTCACATGTGCTTTTATCGAAACTTTTAACTTTGGGACTGACCCATAGGCGTCCCCTCGCTATGTATTTTGTTTTGGGACCGACCCATAGGCGTCCCCTCGCACATATAAAGATTTTTATAAACTACATTACGCATTCATGCATTGTTTTTCATGCATAAATATATTTTCTCATGATTTATTGGCATAGAATTTTTTTAATGTCCCCTCATAAGTTACTATGTTTTATGTCAAGTATGTTTTCATACTGTCATGGTTAAACTCAGTTTCATGTTGATTATGTTATACACTCCTCCATGTTAAATTGTTTCGTGTTTCTTCATGATAATTTCGTCTTCATGTGGATTACGTCTGACGCCTCATTAGTTATTATGCCTTCATGCAAGACATTGTTGGATTTCATTGAATCCTGCTTTCACGATAGTCATGGTTGGTTTTCATTGACCATGCTGTCAGGCAAATCATCGTTGAATTTTGTGTAACCACACTTTAACGTTTTTCGATACAACCAGAATTATGTCTATGCTAATACTGCCAGGTTATCATGATGGTTTTCATAACCGTTTCACCGATATACTTTCCTTAAATCATGTCAAATGATCGACCCCATACCGATCATTTCATGTGCATTCCGTGTGTACTCCATGTACCGTATTCCATGTGTATTTCACATACCTTAATCCATGTGTATTTCACTTGCAATACTTCACGAGTATTCGCTAGTCGATTCTAAACCATCTCAGGCGTATGTTCACTTGCTGATATTCTACAAGATTGCCTATGTCACTCATAACTTGGAGAGGTTACTAAAGGTTGATGCTACTGATGTTTAGAGACGCTACGAGATGCGGATGCTGTTTACAACCTGAAGATCCTACGAGACGAAGACAAAGGCGTCAGAGCAAAGCAATTGGACAAGAATATACTTCATCATCAGACGATTTTCATCAATCATTGTCCCTAATTCTTAGTTACATGTCACACATCATTCAGCTGTCATTTCAGCCATATGAGTGCAAACCGGTACCAGCCGGCCACTCAGCTGAATAGTTACATGAATCACGGTCATGAGAATGACCGTCATGGAACTGACAGACAGGACGATAGTAACCATTAATATGACAGAAACTATCCTAGAAATCGCAACCAAGGCTCCGGCCGTGGACGTGATCAGACATACAAATGATCAGTAGTCCAACCGATCCGCCAATCCTGGCATAATAACCTAATATTGTAGTTCTATTGTTTTACATCTTGATACACATGTCAAGACATCAGTCAAGTCACATGTCTCACGTATACTTTCTGAAGACACATGTCAAGACATCAGTCAAGTCACATGTCTCACGTATACTTTCAGAAGACACATGTCAAGACACCAGTCAAGACATATGTCATGCTTATAGTTCCAAGACACGAGTCAAGACACATGACTCACGTCCAACTATGGAACATTTCTAAGAAATTCAGGGTACCCTCCAAGGGTATATCCATTTTGTTGTGCCATGTATTAATCAGGCCACAAGAATTTCAATACCATTACCGGCGCATCAGTGAGAACTGTCACGTTGTTGATGTCACTGTCATTTCTTTCACCATATTTCATATATTCATAACCATGAAGGACGCCTTTTGTATTCCCACGTATACGAAGGTTTTCCTTCAGCTTAATGATGAGATCCTCGGACAGACACGAGATGAACTTTATCCTAATTATGGACTATGAACAGCACACCATGCTACGATTCATAATTACGTACAGTAATGTTCAGGCTCCTGAATACACTCAGCTTGATTTTCCATCAAGAAAATCTGTACGAATTATCTGTGCTTACAAGCATGTGCGTTGTTAGCCATGGTCGCTAAAAGTTTTAGCTGTCAGTTAAGACATGACCACCAAAGTCCTTTTACGCATAACCAGACGAGTATTCCAAAATCTTCCCATAAATTCCAGAAGAACCTACAAGGAGAAGGACGGTACCATGAGATTATGTGTCGACTACCGTTGACTTAAACAAATCACCATTCATGACCGTTATTCTCCTCCACGTATTGACAACATGTCCAATCGACCTTATAGTGTTAATCACTTTTCTAAGATCGAACTCATGATCATGCTGCCAACAGTAACGAGTGAAAGAGCAGGACATGTCCATGACTGCTATTCGTACATGACTCGGTTATGCTAGATTTATGATTTTGAATTAGTCTCATCAATGCTCCAACGGCATTATAAGAATGAGTTTCCATGAACTCATAGCAAATTCATCAGTGTTTTCATTGAGGATAACTGGATTTCCTTTAAGCCTAGAAGAAGAACAGGAAGACCATATCTGCACTATGTTGCAAATTCTATGACAAGAGAAATTCCACCCTGAAAATTTCCTATATCAGTTCTGGTTGATCACAGTGACATGCTGGATCACATGGATTTGCATGGTTAATCTTACCATGACTCAGCTTATGCGTAAAGGAGTTAACCCTACATTACATTAGGTGTTATAGAAGATCCTACGCTAAGAGAAGTTTAGATTCATGGACTCAGAGTTTCGCAAACTCCTATGTATCAAGTTCTACGAAGCAAGATACAGTTACGTTCGTATCTAGGTACCTGACATACCAACAGGTTAAGATAGGACACCAACAGACTGGGATGTTTTCATCATCTGAAATTGTGAATTCAAATTGGACAAGATCTCCACTGATTTTGGTTACCAGTTTAGCGCAAACTCAGAAGAAGCATGATGCTATCCGGGTTATTGCAAACACTTTGATCAAGTCTGCAAAATCCTTACATTCGCAAGGATTTCAGAACCAACAGATTGATCGGACATGTTCCAACCAAGGCTCATCCGATCACTTGGCAATTCCTCAGTTATCGAGTCAGACAAATATTCATAATTATGCTCCTTATTTACTTCACGTCCTTGTTCTAATTTCATGACTTGCTTTCGCGCTCGCGTTCATGACACTATTCACGTTCATGATGGCATTTCGGCTTACGATTTTATGTTTA
The DNA here is from genome assembly GCA_025667525.1 of Glebionis coronaria. NCBI lineage: Eukaryota > Viridiplantae > Streptophyta > Magnoliopsida > Asterales > Asteraceae > Glebionis > Glebionis coronaria. The sequence goes on along the minus strand of CM046882.1, from coordinate 449,028,312 downwards.
CTTTTATCATTCTGGGAAGTTTTGCAAGAACTTGAGAGACCAGACCCAAGTTTAGTACAATTCCCTATCCTCAGATAGATGTTTCTCGTCATATTCTATGTCTCACATTGTAGTGTTTGGCGTTACCGCCATTATATTCTATGTTCACGATATGTTTCACATGTTATGTTCATTCCACATTCCTCATATCATGATCAAGATATGTTACACGTATCATGGTCACGATATGTTTACTCATACTACACTCATCATATCTCAACGTATCACGTTCAAAATTTTTCACGTGTCACGTTCAAAAATTTTTCACGTACTACGTTTATTTGTGTCTCGCGCATCGTTGCTAATTATCAGTTAAGTTAGAGTGTTTTGCACGATAGCGTTTTAGTTTCCCTTACACGTTAATTCTTATTCCCTCGATCAAATTTAGGGGATCTACCTTACGTTGATAACCAAGAACTTCTTCGTATTTCAAGTCAAGGTCAGGAGGACCAAGATTTATCATTCGTGTCAAGATCTTGTAAATGAACCGTTCTAAAAGGGAGGCCACTTGGAAACGGACAAGTCCATCCGGACTTCCTATCCGTTTTTCTCTTATCAATTAGATATGTCCTTTCAGTCAAGTCACGTTCCATGTCCTTTCAAGACATGTCACGTTCCGCGTTTCTTCTGCCAGGTCACCTGTACGCTCATTTATCTTACATACCCTCTCAGTTGGATTCGGGTATGTTTCTCTTTCAGTCACGTTATCTATAATTCGAGGACGAATTATTCTTTTTAGGGGGGAAGAGTTGTAAAACCCGCATGCTTTTACCATGAATAGTACCCTTAAGATCGTACGTACTAGATTAAAACTTTTCTTTTATAGTATGATTACGTTTACATGTTAGGATTTTACGTATTACGTACGTGTTAGAGCACGGTAAGTATTTACTACGCACGAGCACGCAATAATTATTTGACAATAATTAATCACGAACATGCGATCATGAAATCATGAACGTAATTAAATCACGAACTATTATTAATTACGTATATATATTTATTACGAGCGTAAATAAATATATTAGGTCACGATAATTATTTAACGAGAACACATTAAACGCGAACACAAATAAACATGAACGAACAGTTAAACATCGAGACACGGAAAACGGTACGGGTACCCTATGTGGGGCCCCTACCCGCGACAACAAGGAAGAGATGGGCCAAGCCCATCTCAAAATTCACTAAAGAAGGGTTAAGGGGAAAGTTACTACTCATTTTTCACTTTATCGAAGATTTTTACAAAAACTTGAAAAGTTCTTCCTTCTCCTTCTTTTTCTTTTTTTGGCCGCCACACATAAACACACCAAGGGGGTGTTTATTTTATTTTTGATCTTAGATTTGGTACAAGTGTTCGTGTTTGTTCATCCTCGTTTAGATCCACGCATCCGGTATATTATTTTATCCCTTTTCTTTTGATTTTGATCTAATTATAAATTTAGAACAAGATGTTTTTAAAACCTAATTAAAAACATAGATCTAACATGAAAATGGTTTTTGGAATAAATCAAAAAGGGTTGTTTTAGGGGTGTTTGTTGGCCGGCGCTTAAACCGAACCCCAAGGGGGTCTCGGTTTGGCTACTAGACCACCAACGAGACCATATGGTCCCGGTTGGGTGGTGTGGGTCCCACAGCAGCAGCAAGACAAGGGGAACTCCGAAGTGGTTCGAGGTATGGTGTCGATTTCATGTCCGGTTCATGGTTTCTAGTCAAGATCCGGTTCACGGTTTATGTTAAGATTTTTTTTTATATAATCATATGTTAAAATTAAATTAATAAATATGACATGATTAATTTAATAACATGACTTAGGTTATAATTTAATTATTAAATCATGAAATTATTAACCTAAGTATTTTATATTTTCTAGACTTATAATTAGTTAATTATTTAAAAACTATGGTTATAATTAATTAATTAACACGACTTAGGTTATATTATTAATAAATAATAATACATGTTTTAACCTAAGTATTTAACTTTATTTAATTAAAAACATGATATACTTTAATTAAATATTTTAACCTATAGTTTATTTAAATTACATGAATTAATTAATAAACAATACATTATATCATTATAACTTAGGAAATAATCATGAAAACACTTAGGCTTATATACTTAGCTTATTTAACCAGCTTATATCTAACTATGGAAACTTTCTGTTTTTAGAAACTTATTTAAATAAGGCAGCTAATCTATTTACGAAAACTTTCTATTTTTAGAAACTTATTTAATTCAGGCAGCTAATCTATTTTTAGAAACTTATTTAATTCAGACAGCTAATCTATTTATGGAAACTTATTTAATTAAGGCAGCTGATCTCTTTATGGAAACTTTCTATTTTTAGGAACTTATCTATTTTAAGCAGTAATTTTATTTTTGGAAACTTTATATTTTTGGAAACTTTCTATTTTTGGAAACTTTCTATTTTTGGTAACTTTCTATTTTTGGTAACTTTCTATTTTTGGAAACTTTCTATTTTTGGAAACTTTCTATTTTAGGAAACCTGCTATTTTTGGAAAGTTACTTATTATTACACAATAAGTATAATAATACATGAAATACCAGAAATACTTAGTCAGAATAAACAGAATATAAGAAAAACACAGTTTAAGGCTTAAAACAGTAAAACATGATATGAACATATAAAATAAGATAAGACATGACATAAAACCAGTTACGTATTTAGTAAGCAGATACTTATTTATGTATGTATTTATGTAGCATTAGTGATACGGTAGTAGGATTCTCCTTAGTTCATCTTCTTCGTTCACTGGACATAAGGTACGGATTCCCGTCCTTTTAGTATGGATATTCTTTCCTTATTAGGATTCCCCGTATGCAGCCAACTGTTTTCCCAGTATATGTTTATATGTTTGACTTGATTATGTTTAATTTAGAATACCTATAGCCATATACATGCATGACCAGTTTCACCTAGTTATGGAGGTACCATAATCATAACGTTAGAGGCACTGATGCTATGACTTCACCACGGCGGAGTGATTGCTCGTGGGGTCCCTTCAGCTTTTGGCCATATTATTATATTTATCATGTGGGCTTATGGGTGCATCCTAATTACATGTTTCAGTCAGGATTCCATGGTGAATGTGGTGTGTGTCTTGCATCCTTCACAAGGAGCTGATCCCTCCTACCCAAAACCAGTATATTAAATTAGAGGCAGCCCCTCTAATTTGCATGATGAGGTCACCCCTCCAAGTATTCATGTACGGTGGATTTTCATGACCTATATTGGCTAATGGTAAAATATGTTAAACAGTTTTCATAAGATAAACATAAGGCTTTTCAAACTATAAAACCAGTTTTATGAACATGTTCCAGGTTTTCCAGGACTTATACATTTCCGCTGCTATTAAGTCTTTACTATTTTTTAGTCATTCATACTATGTCTATATCCATGCACTGAGCGTTTTGCTCAGTCGTTACTTTCCTTTCCATGTCCCAAAACGGTAGGTACCCCAGGAAAGACTCGAGCATTTGGAGGACGTGCATAGGATGAAAGCTGCTAGAGACTTCTTTTCCTTTTTGCCTTCATATACTTGTGCTTGTGTAGTCTTTCATTCATTTCTTTTGCTTTATTATATTTTGGGCTTATGTTTGGGAACCGATGTTTGATTCCGGTTACCCCTATGGTCATGTAATGTTTTTGACATTTATCCTTGTATGCTTTGATGACACGCCATAATTACGCGTGACATTCCATTATCAAAATGGGGTGTTACAACACACCAATATGAAAATCCTTAAATAATACAGTAAGTTGAATTGTTAACCTATCAGTATGAGTATTGGTTGAATTGTTTTGAATGGAATGATTTGGCTTGGGTGAAAAACATGGAGGGATAAGGATAAGGATATTAATATGATTATTATTAATATTAACGTTATTATATAGGGACAAGAGCAAACTATGTTGGTGTGAAAATGGAAGGTCATAGGTTCGGGTCCCATACCTTGTTTTTTGTTTTGTTTTTTTTAAATACAATAAACCCCAATAAGTAATTTTGCTTACTGGGCTGTTTGTATAATCAATAAAAATAATTTAAAACACATACACAATCACATATCACCAAGTGTTGGAAATACGTTTTACGTATTAAGAAGGATCGGTCACTCCATTAATAGTCCATGTAATAGCTCGTAGTTTAGTTAACTTTCTTTAATTATTTAACAAGAACAATCCTAGCCTACAACATGTGTAGGCCGGCCCAAAATGTAAGCCCAAGCCCATGTCAAGGGCTTGGGTATATAAACCCTCTCTTTTGATGGAGAGGGGTGTGGTTTTCATTATTTTACACATAGTTCCTTTTAACTTTCTCTCTCTAGAAGTGTGAAATCCACCATCTTTCTATCTCTTTCTCTCTCTAAAAACATAAGCATAGATTTACAAATCTACAGATGGTATCAAGAGCTTGGGATGAAATATAGGTTTGTTTTTGTGTTCTAAACATTTCGAAGATTGTTGGTTTGTTTTTAGCCGAATCTTCAAATTTTTTTTGTGTTGGATCGAAGTTTAAGTAGTGTAACATAGGGAGTTGTGCTTAAAAGTGTTCTTGGTATCTTGTTTTTCATTAAAACATCAGTTTTCTTGGATCAAAAGTGCAAAAAAGTTGGTGTTCTTCATTCCGAAATTTAAGCAGAAACATCCATCGGAAAGTACAGATTGTACTTGGGCTTCCATCGCAATAACCTTACCATCGGAAAGGGTTTGGTTTCTACATTGCGATCCTGGGATTTTTATCACTTATTTCGATCTGAATCATTCTGATAGCTATTGCGATCTGAGATTCCGACGGGTATAAGGAAGTATTTTAAGTCGTTACTCTGCTCGAATTTTGTCAGCTACTTTGCGATCTGGGTATTGCGATCTGAGTATTCCGATAGTTCATTGCGATCTGAATCTTTGCGATAGGACTTTGCGATCTGAATTATTGCGACAGCTTTGCATTGCGATCTAGGCATTTCGATACCAACAACATTTCGACAGTTCTATATTCCGATCTGGTATTACGATCTGACATTCCGATATGGTATTACGATCTGACATTCCGATCTGGTATTCCGATCTAGACATTCCGACAAACCAAAAGTTATTCCTTAAAAAATTTCGAATCGTGTGTAATTTTGACTTGGAATTTTTGGTTTATCGAGAACATATTTTAGGGGATTTTAACATTGTTTCTCGATTTTAACTCACAACAACACAAAAATACTTAACCTTATTTCATTGTTCGATCAACTTTGTAAATCTTAACTTATTGAAATGGAGTATACATCTCTTACGGATAAGTCCATCCTCTCGGGTACGGATAATCGTCCACCAATGTTGGTGAAGACTATGTATGAGGAATGGGCTTCCCGAATGGAACTTTATATGTTGAACAAGGAGAATGGACATCTAATTTGGGCATCGGTGCTCAATGGACCATTAGATTATGGTACTGTGACGGAAGGCACGACCACTCGTCCTCGCACAACGGGTGAGTTGACTGGAGATATGAAGATTCAAGATAAATGTGATAAGTATGCTACAAACATCATTCTCCAAGCCCTTCCTCCAGATGTCTACAAACTCGTCAGCAAACATAAAGTTGCCAAAGAGTTATGGGATAGAATTCGGGTTCTAATGCAAGGCACCTCGTTAACCAAACAAGAACGAGAGTGTAAGCTTTATGATGCGTTTGATAAGTTTGCCTATGTGCCAGGGGAGACTCTCAATGACTACTATCTGAGATTTACTCTATTGTTGAATGAGCTAAATATTTATGGCATGGCAATTCCTACCTTTCAATTGAACACCAAGTATTTGAACACTCTTCCTCCAGAATGGAAAAAATACGTGACGGATGTTAAATTGGCTAAGGATTTGCATAACACCAATGTGGATCAACTGCAAGCTTTTCTTCAACAACACGAATGCCATGTGATCGAGGCTCGGTTGTCTACACCTCAAGTTCATGATCCACTTGCAATGTATGCTTCTCAACAAAACATGGCTTATACTTATCAACAACCATCATACTTGCAGCAGCCACCACCACACATCTATCAGCAACCACAGCAACCATCTTATCAACCACCAATGATGCCACAACAAGAATATCAACAAAGTGTTCATCAATAATCTTTTCAACAGCAACCACCATATCAAACATCACCATCACAAACCAACACTTCTCCATTGGGCTATACTCCTCAGCAAGGATATTTTCCAATTGAAGCACAACCAGCACAAGCTTTCTACTCTAATGAACTTCCACCAATCCAAGCACCGGTCTTTACTCCAAATGATACGCCAGCTGATGTTTTAAACCATCTCACCGCCTACTTGTCAAAACTTGTTGCAACTAGAGGATTTCCACCAACAAACAATCAGCTCCGCACCTCATCAAATCCTCGACAACAAGCCACTGTTCAAGATGGTCAAGTGACGGTGCAACCAATTCAGGGAAGGCAAAATTCATATGGACCTCCTACAAGGACTGGGAACAATCAAGCTGTGAATTCTCAAGCTAGTGGAAATGGGAGTCCTATTGGTCCTAAGAAGGTTGTGACTTGCTACAATTGCCGAGGACAAGGTCATATGGCTAGGGAATGCACTCAGCCAAAAAGGAGAAGGGATGATGCATGGTTTCGTGAGAAGATGTATTTGGTTGATGCTCAGTCTAAGGGGAAGATTTTGGATTCAGAGGAGTTAGCATTTCTTGCAGACCCAGGGGCAGCAGATACTGAAGGCATTGCAGTTGTTTCCACTTCTAATGTAGCTTATCAAGCGGATGATCTTGATGCATACGATTCGGATTGTGATGATATTCACTCTGCCCAAGCTGCTCTCGTTGCTAATCTCTCTCACTACTGTCCTGATGTCATCAGTGAGGTACCAACCACATCTAATAATATTGATGAAAACCAACATCAAGTTGGGCATGAAAATGACAACCTCGAACAACATTCGGGAACTAGTAACTCAAATAAAGTGGTACCCAATCCAACACATTTGAGTGAACCTCAACCAAATGCTACGACGGGTATGGAATCTTATGCTCAACATGATTTGGTAATGGTGCCTAAACATATTATTGATCAAATGCATATGGCCCTCAGACAATCCGTAGATACGAATTCCACCCTAACTGCTGAGCTTGCGTTGCATAAAGAAAAGGTCAAAACTTTTGAAATGGTCCCTCAAGAAGAGAAAATAACATGTTCTGCATTTGACCAATTTCGTTTTGAAAAGATTGAACACTTGAAAGAAATAGAATCATTAAAAGCTAATCTTTCCAATGAATTAAAAGAAAAAGAGTCGGTTGTCAATGATTTTCAGAAACTTAAAATGGATTTCGAAACTCTCGAGTCTAAAAAGGTTGAATCGGAAATTAATGCTACCAAACTTCTTAAATTCAAATAACAACAGCTTTTAAAACAATACGCTTCCACAGAAAAGGTTCATCTTTTAACTAAATCATTTAAAGAATTCGAACTTAAACATCTTCAAGATTTACCACCTAATCCCGGTTATGCAAAACAAGCTCAGGAATATATTCCCGGTCTTTATGACATGACCATAATTGGAAAATCGAAAGAAGCACCTTTTGTTCGTAGTACTGAGGAGACACAATCACTTGGGGATGAAACTCATTCTAAAATGCTTTCAAAATTCCATACAATTGATTATGATCAACATAACAAAGATCAATTTTCGAAAAAGACATGCATTCGCTTACAAAAGGAATTAGCAGAATTAACAGTTCTTGTGCCCCAAAGTTTGTCAAATGAAAACATTCCTAGTACGTCTCCTACACTCGTCAAAAAGGATTTAACGAAGTTAATTCCACCGGTAAGTAAGGCGTCCGTTAACTTAAATACGGTTCACCAACACTTAGCCGATTTTGACAAGGTCATTTTGGAACGTACGACGGCCACGGCCATAACGGAAGGTGAATGGAATTTTGAGCACACTAGAGCTGCGTTTCGAGATGAAATTGTTCCGTTTGTAAACAATGTTAAAGCTTGTCTTCGTAATATTGATCAAGATTTGTTTTTGGAAATAGAAGAAGTTAGACGTGTTTTCAATGAAATGGAAGATGCTTATGAAATCAGTTTACTTGAAATAGAACGAGTTTCACGCCATAATGATCTGCTTCTGAATCAAGTGATGTCTCATGATATAGTTTCTGTCTGTGTGAATACAAGTGTTGATAATGATTCTATTGTGCATAATGTTGAATATGTGGATACTGTGGTAGATAGTACTTGTCACGAATCTGACGCTGAATTTTTAAAGCTTCAAGATTCATATTCATCACTTTCAAAACGTTTTGATGAGATTCAAACACATTGTATTTCGCTTGAATGCAAGCAACAATTTATTCAAGAAATCTTTGAAACGTCATTCGAAGGTGTTAATATCGATGATGCAAATTTTGAAAAGAATTTTCGATTGAATTTACAATCAAAACAGCGTCAGCCAAGTGACAAAGTTGCTAACTCTTTGCCGATAGAAATAGAGAAATCTAAGGAGCTTAACTGTGTGAACGTACTTGAGGCCGCTGAGAATCTTAAACTGGATCAAGATAATCGAGTTTCCAAGATTTTGTCCAAAGTTGATAACTTAAAACAGAAAAATACACGACTCTTCGAATCAGTACAGCCCGCATGTGTTGATACCACTGCACAGAATCAATCATTGATTGAACAATTGAATCGAAAGTCGATGGAAATATCTGATTTGAGGGAACAAATTTGTGATAAGAATCTGGTCTTGGCTGAGTTAAAGGAAACACTTCGTACTCTAAAAGGTAAGAATGTTGTGGATAACGCAGCCACTATCTCAGCATCGTCCTCTAGTGCAATCAAAAGAACCCTTATAGCCGTCACACCACTTAACAAGGGCCCTAGGTCTAAACCATCTCAAACTTTGGTCAATAAAGATAAGGCGGAATCAAAACCAGCTTCTAATATTCCCGTGTTGCCTTCTACAGGAGTAAGCACCACTACTAAGGCTCAAAGATCTAAGCTTAAAAGAAACAAGAAGAATGATAGGATCTTGCCCCCATCTAGTAGTCAAGTGAAGAAGAAAGTAGAAGCCCATCCTAGGAATCTTATTTCTGGTTTGAATAAAAAGAATCATGTAGCTAAACCTAAAGGCTCTACGGTTGTGCAGCGTTCTAAGCCTACTGTGAATTCTAATTTGAAATGTTGGAATTGCAATGAATGTATGTTTTCTAGTCGTCATGATTCTTGCCTTATTGACCATGTGAATGAGATGCATGCCCGGAAAAATAGATTAGAATGGAAACCGACTGGGAAAGTGTTAACTCAAGTTGGTTGCATGTGGCGCCCCACTGGTAGAACTTTCACTATAGTAGGAAATACGTGCCCTTTAACTAGGATCACTCCCACTGAAGTGAAGAAAGCGTGCCCTTTAACTAGGAGTACCAAGGCTACCAAAACACAAGCGTGTCCTTTAACTAGGAACACCAACACTACTGTAGGAACTAAGTTCCCTTTAACTAGGTCTACTCCCACTGTAGTGCCCGCGAATAATCCAAAACCTAAGAAAGTTGGAACAGTAAAACCTGTTAGTGCTAAAACTATCATTAGAAAACGTAGGAAATCTAAGGGTCTCAAAAATGTTAGCAATTCTGATAATTCTATATCTGTATCTGCTAACACTCCGGAACCAATAGTTTCCAATGCATTGTCTACTGTTGTTGTTGAAAACAGGTGGTCCAAATTGTTCTCTGGTATTTGGACTCTGGTTGCTCCAAGCATATGACCGGAGATCGCTCTCAGCTCAGAAATTTCGTCAGCAAGTTTCTTGGTACGGTTCGATTTGGTAATGATCATATTGCAAAGATAATGGGTTATGGTGAATATCATATTGGGAATGTTATAATTTCAAGAGTGTATTACGTGGAAGGTCTTGGTCACAACTTATTTTCTGTGGGACAATTTTGTGATGTAAACCTGGAAGTTGCTTTTCGAGAGCATACCTGCTTCATTCGTAATTTGGAAGGGGTTGATTTATTGAAAGGTACTCGAGGGAATAATTTGTATACTTTGTCTCTACAAGACATGATGGCCGCTTCTCCCGTATGTCTTCTCTCCAAAGCATCGAAGACTAAGTCATGGTTATGGCATCGACGGTTATCTCATCTTAACTTTGACGCTATTAATCACTTGGCGAAAAACGAACTTGTTCGTGGTCTTCCTAAACTATCATTTCACAAGGATCATTTGTGTTCCGCGTGTACAATGGGGAAAAGCACTAAGAAGTCTTACAAACCCAAGACTGAAGACACCAACCAAGAGAAACTTTATCTGTTGCATATGGATCTTTGTGGGCCAATGCGTGTTGAAAGTCTTAGTGGCAAAAAGTACATCCTCGTCATTGTCGATGATTACTCTCGGTTTACATGGGTGAAATTTCTTAAAGCAAAAAATGAGGCACCTAAATTCATCATCAGATTTCTCAAGATGATTCAAGTGCGTCTCAACACTACTGTCCGACGCATTCGTACAGATAATGGAACCGAATTTGTGAATCAAATTTTGCGTGATTATTATGAAGAAGTTGGCATATCTCATGAAACATCCGTTGCACGCACTCCACAACAAAACGGTGTCGTTGAAAGGCGAAATCGCACACTTATGGAAGCTGCTCGAACGATGTTAATTTACGCAAAGGCTCCATTGTTTTTATGGGCAGAAGTAGTATCTACAACAGTGTACACCCAAAACCGGTCACTAATTCGTAAACGCTATGGTAAAACACCTTATGAGCTTCTCCATGGAAAAATACCAGATTTATCATATCTTCATGTATTTGGTTCTCTTTGCTATCCAAATAATGATGGTGACAATTTGGGAAAACTTCAACCAAAGGCTGATATTGGTATTTTCATTGGTTACGCACCCGCAAAGAAGGCATACCGAATCTACAACCGTAATTCACGCAAGATCCTCGAAACTATGAATGTTGATTTTGATGAGCTGACAGCAATGGCTTCTGAGCAAAGCAGCTCTGAACCCGCACTTCATGAAATGGGACCCAGTAATATTAGTTCTGGTCTTGTCCTAAACAACCCTACTTCATCATCATTTATACCACCTACTAGGAATGAATGGGATACATTGTTTCAACCGTTCTTTGATGAATTCTTTACTCCTCCAAGTATTGTTGCTCCAGAACCTGAGGTAATAGCTCCGGTAACCGAAGTTGTCGCTCCAGCAACCGTTGCACAATCAGATACATCTACACCAACAATTGGTCAAGATATACCTTCAACAAGTAATTCTCAACCAACACATGTTTCAACTACCCATGTCATGCCTATTGATGATGAAGAGGATGATGATGATCACGATTTGGAATTCGCTCAAATGCGTGAACTTCCATTCTTTGGTGTATCTATTCCCGACCCTAATCAAGCCGGGTCGTCCACCTCAGAGGAAGCTCCTTCTACAGTTTACTCCAATCCACGGATTCGTGAACATGACAGCAAGTGGACAAAGGATCATCCTATAGATTCTATTATTGGTGACCCTAATCGTCCGGTATCCACACGAAGTCAGTTACAAAAAAGTGCAATGTTTTGTCACTTTGATGCTTTTCTCACTGAAGTTGAACCTAAGACATGGCAACAAGCTTTTACTCAATCCTGTTGGATAGAAGCTATGCAAGAAGAACTTAACGAATTCATACGTCTTGATGTTTGGGAACTTGTCCCATGCCCGGATCAAGTGCAGTTACTCACTTTGAAATGGGTTTACAAGGTGAAACTAGATGAGTTAGGCGGAATATTGAAAAACAAAGCTCGACTAGTAGCTCGTGGATACAAGCAATTATTGGGCGTCGACTTTATGGAATCCTTTGCACCTGTTGCCCGTTTGGAAGCTATTCGACTATTCCTCGCTTATGCAGCCCATATGAATATGATCGTCTATCAGATGGATGTGAAGACGGCATTTCTTAATGGTGAAATCAAGGAAGAAGTCTATGTTCAACAACCGGATGGTTTTGTGAATCCTAATTATCCTAATCATGTGTACAAGCTTAAGAAGGCTCTCTATGGGTTGAAGCAAGCTCCACGCGCATGGTATGATCTATTGTCACAATTCCTCATTACTCAAGGCTTCGCAAAAGGCAAGGTGGATCCCACGCTGTTCATTCAGAAACAAGGTAAAGATATGACTATGGTACAAATATATGTTGATGATATTATATATGCAGCCTCGACCCAAACCTTATCGGATGAGTTTGGGACACTCATGTCTTCCAAGTTTAAGATGTCAATGATGGGCAAGGTATCATTCTTCTTAGGTCTTCAGATATCTCAGAGTCCCAGAGGCATCTTTATCAATCAATCCAAGTATGCCCTTGAATCGCTTAAGAAATATAAGATGGAATCTTGCGACCCCGTGGACACTCCAATGGTGGAGAAATCTAAGCTTGATGCAGATCCACATGGAGTTGCCGTTGATCCGACACTTTATCTTGGAATGATCGGTACTCTTCTGTATATCACAGCCAGTCGACCTGATCTTCAGTTTGCTATATGTATGTGTGCCAGGTATCAAACTAGGCCTACTGAATTACACTTAGCTACTGTTAAAAGGATCTTTCGATATCTTAAAGGAACCATTAATCGGGGACTTTGGTATTCGAAGGACTCTTCTATTGCACTAATGGCATATGCAGATGCGGATCACGCGGGTTGTCAAGATACCAGGCGTAGCACGAGTGGAACTTTGCAACTACTAGGAGATCGACTAATCAGTTGGGCATCGAAAAGGCAGAAAAGCGCTGCAATTTCAAGTACGGAAGCAGAATACATAGCTATGTCCGGTTGCTGTGCTCAAATTCTTTGGATGAGATCACAATTAACCGACTATGGTCTAGGTTTCAACAAGATTCCGATGTATTGTGACAACAAGAGTGCAATTGCCTTATGCTGCAACAACGTTCAATTCTCCCGGTCGAAGCATATTGACATTCGCTACCACTTCATCAAGGAGCAAGTGGAAAATGGAGTAATAGAGCTTTACTTTGTCCGATCTGAGTATCAATTGGCGGATATTTTCACGAAGGCTTTAGATCGCGCTCGAATTGAATTTTTGGCCGACAAGATAGGAATGAGAACCTTCTCGCCTGAGACTCTTAAGGAACTAGCAGATGAAGCGAAAGAATAGTGGTGGTAAAACTATTCTCCATATCCTTGGTGATCATTTGTATATATTGTTTATATTTTTAATCCACAAAAGCAAAATACAAAAATATAAAACTATATAAAAACCATAAAAATTGAAAAATCTAGAAAAATCCAAAAATATTTTTACTTTATTTTTCAAAGGCATGTCTTTTGGTACGATAATATTTACGGCCTTAGAAATGTTGATTAATATCGACACGGCGCCATAAATAGAGTTCGTACAAAAGTTGTAAATATTTCATAAAACATGCCCTTATGGCTTGTAGTTATTTCAGACTGCAACCCGGTTTTCACATTAAAGTCAAGTATTTCTTATGAAAGCTTTGGCTAACAACGGGAATTAATTTTCTCGGGCAAGGTTTACTTTAAAACCTTGTAAGGGATCAAGTTTACTTTATAACTTGGTCTAACACAAATTTATGTACGTTTCAGTGCATTTATTTGTTAAAACAAGAGAAGTCTTGTTTTTATGAAGCTATCATCTCTACAACCATTCTATCTACAATTGGTATCTACATACTCGACGATGCGACTACTCAACCGACGACTACAGCTCTTTCGATAGAACACGGGTCAACAATTGAGGGGGAGCAATTGTCAAGAATTCAGAATCTTCGATGCCGAACGTGCCAAGTTCACAAGTTGGTGTCAAGACAACAATACCAGTCGTACATGTGGTGTCACGAGATGACTTCAGACGTGACGAGGCGACCAACATATGCTGACAAGAACCATTTGATCTTATCATATGATGTTCTCATCTATCAGGTCCAACCTTGTCAATTCTTTTTAATATGGTGAATATGTGATCATGTTACAAATCGATATCATATCTGATACATTTGGTATCATGAAGATAAAACGGACTTGCATTTTTCTTCCCAAAACCTTTGTTAAAACATCATTAAATCAATTGATATTAAAAACATCGATTGGGTTAATATTTTTAATATGGGGGAGAAAATGTGATTTAATATGGGATATTATCACAAATGGTTTGACTTAATATGCTGGCTCATCCCGACATGTGCGAAATGTTTTCGAATATCGTGGCATATGTTAAGGGGGAGCAAAACGGATTTGCTATATCAAAATGGATTTTCATGGTGACATATACTTACCCAAAACCCATTTATTTCACGACGATGAAGATTGTGGTGACATAAAGATGGTAGGATAGGTTAAGTCCTATGATTCTTCTAGAACCGGAGGAATCTTCCCAAGGACGTTCCATAGCTAGAAATAGTAGTCCTTAGGAAAGATGGAGAAAGATTGTGAACGTAGCTGAATGCCGACCAAGTAGTTAAGTTAGCACTGGAACAATCACAACAAGGTGCTAGTTATGACGTATTGGTAAGCATTGAAGGGGTTGAAGAATGAAAAAGAATTGTAAAGATAAAGGGTGTAAAGAAAGAAGCCCTCCTTACAACTTTAGGCAGAAACCGGGTCAACACATATGCTATTGAGATCATTTTTAATGATGCTTGATATTGAAGATAAGACATCATGGACCCAGTGATGCAATGCACAACCCATCCCAGCTAACTCAAATATCTCTCAAAAGGTATTTGTTTTAATCACACGGAGACAACACATTATCTATTGATTAATTCACTCCGAATAAATTGGTATTGAATAGGTGGCACTCCTCTCCAACCTCCGATCACTAAAATCCAAAGTGCACGATTGAGTCTAGAGCCATTTGAGATCATCAAATATCTCATTAGGACACACTTTCATAATTCCTTGCTTCTTCACACACTGTGAAAAGTAAGATTTTAAGAGTCCTACGCAAAACCTTCATGATCTTGCCTAAACATCCGAGTAATACGAAAGTATTTACAATGAAGATGGAAATCCTTCTTGAGCGAATATCAAAAAGCTCATGGTAGGTGACTTGTGCGATTCTTTATGAATCAAACTTGTGATAACTGGAAAGCAACAGCTGTTTAATTCTTAACCGAACTTAAACACGTTCCAGGCCTCTTCGCAATATCTTAGTGATCTTGCCAGAACACTCAGAGTGATACCTTAGTGTTCACAGTGATGAGTGGAAATCCTTCTAGTATTAACCTCAAACAGCACTTGGTAGGTAACTTGCAAGATTCTATACGAATCAAGCTCGTGACAACTGGAAAGCAACGATGGTGCGGTTCTTAATTGAATTTCACTTGTTCCAGGAACATGAATTGACGGCTTCAAATCATGCGGATAATTTTATCCAAATGATTCACTCTTTACGTTCGCAGTCAGCTTTGGACGGTCGAGTAAAGAGAACGGGTTTACCCGCGAAATCCTGTCAGGAAGTTACTTAATTGAAACTATCCGTCACGGGTACGATATCTAATATCGTCCAACGGTCTTCACCGACCGGAGGTAAAATGCTACCGATTTAGAATGAAATGTTCAAAGCCATTTCGTTCATGTCTACTTATGTTGCGGCATTTGAAGACGGTGGCGTTGCGGGATCCAAGAAGAAGTCGTCCCCGCATGCTTATACTTTATGCACTTAATATCTCATCTAATTCAAGAAAGCCTAAAAGTTAAGTCTTCCGCTGTTTCAAACTCTGAAGCTTTCAAGAATTACGAAGGTATAAGTATGTGGGACGTGAGGTCACGAAGAGGCGAAGATCACAAGTGATGGATGCACGAGATCAAGGCAAGAGATTGATGCTCAAAGATTGATATCAAAGATCACATCAGCATGTTCACCAGAAAAGAAAAAGAAAAAGAAAGACGAAGACTACGAGCTCAAGACAAGCATAGTATGCTAGGTTTTTCTTATTATTGTAACTTGGGTAACGCCCTTGTTTGGAGTGACCTCCCTTAGGGGGAGATTGTTGGAAATACGTTTTACGTATTAAGAAGGATCGGTCACTCCATTAATAGTCCATGTAATAGCTCGTAGTTTAGTTAACTTTCTTTAATTATTTAACAAGAACAAGCCTAGCCTACAACATGTGTAGGCCGGCCCAAAATGTAAGCCCAAGCCCATGTCAAGGGCTTGGGTATATAAACCCTCTCTTTTGATGGAGAGGGGTGTGGTTTTCATTATTTTACACATAGTTCCTTTTAACTTTCTCTCTCTAGAAGTGTGAAATCCACCATCTTTCTATCTCTTTCTCTCTCTAAAAACATAAGCATAGATTTACAAATCTACACCAAGAACAAGTAAAATTAAATGGTTGAAAAGAGGCTAAAACAAAGTTTTTTTTGCTAATTTTGGGCTTATAGTTAAGCTGACAAAAAGTTTTTTAACCACCTAGTAAACCTAAAACAGAGAAAGTACATATTATAAACAACCTAAAAATCAGAAATCAAATCTTACAACCTATTCTTACCTAAACTAAAGCTGCTGATGCAAACCCTTAAGTCCTATTAAGGTTTTTTACTGAGCTTATGAGACTGTCCCAAACACCCTTTAGGCTTAGGCTACGCACGTTTCATTAAGGTGCAATTAATCAGTGGGTGACATTTGATGTAAACACATAAACATATAGTTTACATACGTACCAATGATGATTTCACATTCTAGGAACTTCAAAAACTTAATTGCATGCATGAATGTGCATTGGCTATAGGCAATGTAGGCTGCCTCTTCATATTCTACCCTTAGGTTATATAAACAAGGATTATCAAATGGAATTAATAAAAAAACAGAATAACAAAAAATTAATTACATACACATACAATTTCGATAATCTCAAATATGGCTTCATCATCCAAAAGAACTTCTGCTGCTGCTAGATTTGAAGATAACAGATGTGCCATTGGAAACAAGTTTGTAACTGCATTTTTTTCTTAATTTTGTATTTTTGTTATGAATAAGTACTAACTACAGGTACAGTATCATGTTACAGGAAACCTTGTGTGGAGAGAACAAAATTTAAAGCAGATGAAGATGGAAACTTCCCTATTGTTGCTCCTTATTATGATCCTTATGACGAATACAATTACTATGTTGAGGAAGCTCTCAAACAACGATGAAGCTGAATAAAAAGCCCGGCTGGAACAACAGCTCCATAGGAAGGAAGTAGCTTTATTAAGAAGGAGAGAAGAGGAGCAACAACAGCGCGAGAGGGAGGAAGTTTCTTCCTTTAGAAGGAGGCAAGAGGAACAACGCCAGAGGGATGAAGCCTATACGAGGCAATTGGAGGAAGAAGATCAAATAATTGATGATGATGTTTACGACTCTAAGCAGGAAAATGAAGAAGAAGAAGTTGAGTTCAAAGAGTCTTATGATTACCATTAACTTCATTTGTCTTTTGATCCTGAAAAATCTCCCAAGTGGGATTAATTAGAAAAACTGAATGAATGTTTTTATTTATAAACTTTAATCCTTTATTTAATTAAATTGAATTATGTGTCCTAAGTTTTCATCCTGTGTTTTTTATGTTGCTTAATTCGTTTCACATTATTTTCATTTTTAGTACGATTAATAATTATGCACAATGTTTGAACTAGAATAAGCAAACATCATATTAATTCCTAGATAAATACTATCTGTGAAGAATGGACTAGCAGTGGTTACCTTATTACCACTGTTAGTGTTGTTTCCCTTGCAGCTTTAAGTTCAATTTTAGGACTTATAATTTTGTAGCCTATATTTATGCTTTAGTATGGTTTTTGTTAGCTTATTGTAAGCACATTATAGCTTATTATCTTCCCACAAGCCAACTGCTTGTTGGAGTAGTAGTAATTGTCCAAGAATAAATAAAATAAAGAAAATGTAAA
The DNA here is from genome assembly GCA_025667525.1 of Glebionis coronaria. Lineage (NCBI taxonomy): Eukaryota > Viridiplantae > Streptophyta > Magnoliopsida > Asterales > Asteraceae > Glebionis > Glebionis coronaria. The sequence goes on along the minus strand of CM046882.1, from coordinate 449,010,298 downwards.
AAATATCAAGCGTTGCTCGAACCCATGACATATCGGATAGGGGTTCAGGGTTTTACCAGTGTGCTAGTACTCTTTATTCGTTTAGGAGTCATTCCATTATATATTTAATAGATTTTTGTTTGGTCTTTGTTTAAATAATACGCGACTTAATAAGTCGCTTCTAGCTTATTGAGATTAGCAGGGATCTTTTATTTATTTTTCCTTGAAACGTCACATTATTTAGGACTTTTCATGTTAATTTCAGATTTTTCCCTTTTAATTTAATAATTTCTAATTATTTTTGTTTTATGTTTTTATTTAAGTCATTTAAAAATAAGAAATTAGTTTTTATACACGAGATATGAGTCAATCGGGTATCGTTCCACATGATATGAGTTGATCGGGTATCGTTTTACAAGATATGAGTCGATCGTGTATCATTGTATAAGATATGAGTCGATAGGGTATCGTTTCATATGATATGAGTCGATTGGGTAGCGTTTCATATTATATGAGTCGATATGGTATCCTTGTATACCATATAAATCGAAAGCGTATCGTTTCACATGATATGAGTCGATCGGGTATCGTGTTACAAGATATGAGTCGATCAGGTATCGTTGTAGTAGATATGAGTCGATAGGGTATCGCTTCACATGATATGAGTCGATCGGGTATCGTTTCACATGATATGAGTCGATCGGGTATCGTTTTACAAGATATGAGTCGATTGGGTAGTGTTTCATATTATATGAGTCGATAGTGTACCGTTTCACATGATATGAGTCGATCGGGTATCGTTGTACAAGATATGAGTCGATATGGTATCGTTGTATACCATATAAATCGAAAGGGTGTCGTTTCACATGATATGAGTTGATAGTGCATTGTTTTACAAGATATGAGTCGATAGGATATCGTTGTACAAGATATGAGTCAATCGGGTAGCGTTTCATATTATATGAGTTGATAAGGTATCGTTTCACATGATATGAGTCGATAGAGTATCGTTGTATACCATATAAATCGAAAGGGTATCGTTTCACATGATATGAGTCGATAGGGTATGGCTTTACAAGATATGAGTCGATAGGGTATCGTTGTAGAAGATATGAGTCGAAGGGTATCGTTTCACATGAAATGAGTCGATCGGGTATCGTTTCACATGATATGAGTCGATAGGGTATCATTTCACGTGATATTTTGTCGATCGGGTATTGTTGTTCAAGATATGAGTCGATATGGTATCATTGTATACCATATAAATCGAAAGGGTATCGTTTCACATGATATGAGTCGATAGGGTATCGCTTTACAAGATATGAGTTGATAGGATATCGTTATACAAGATATGAGTCGAAAGGGTATCGTTTCACATGAAATGAGTCGATAGGGTATCGTTTCACATGATATGAGTCGACCGGTTATCGTTTTCAAGATATGAGTCGATCCGGTAGCGTTTCATATTATATGAGTCGATAGGGTATTGTTTCACATGATATGAGTCGATCGGATATTGGTTTACAAGATATGAGTCGATCGGGTGCCGTTTTACAACATATGAGTCGATCGGGTAGCGTTTCATATTATATGAATCGATAGGGTATCGTTTCACATAATATAAGTCAATAGGGTATCGTTGTATACCATATAAATCAAAAGGGTATCGTTTCACATGATATGAGTGGATCGGGTATCGTTTAACAAGATATTAGTCGATAGGGTATCATTGTATAAGATATGAGTCGATAGGGTATCGTTTAACATGAAATGAGTCGATCGGGTATCGTTTCACATGATATGATTCGATCGGGTATCGTTTTACAAGATATGAGTCAATCGGGTAGCGTTTCATAGTATATTAGTCGATAGGGTATCGTTTCACATTATATGAGTTGGGTATTGTTTTACGAGATACGAGTCGATCGGGTATCGTTTTACTAGATATGAGTCGATCGGGTAGCGTTTCATATTACATGAGTCGATAGGGTATCGTTTCACATGATATGAGTCTATAGGGTATCGTTGTATACCATATATATCGAAAGGGTATCGTTTGACATGATATGAGTCGATAGGGTATCGTTGTATACCATATAAATCGATCGGGTATCGTTTTACAAGATATCAGTCTATAGGGTATCGTTTCACATTATATGGGTCTATAGGGTATCGTTTCACATGATATGAGTCGGTAGGGTATCGTTGTTCACATTATGAGTCGATCGAGTATCGTTGTATACCATACAAATAGATCGAGAACGGGTCCAAACCGGTTTTCACTCGATTCTTCCAAGTTCGAAACTCGTATATTATATTTCTAACAAAAAAATAAAATGGTCATAGATATCCCCCGAGAATGTTTCACCAAAAATTCAAAATTTTCACAAAAAAATGAAATCATCCCTCCATCGACATCTGAAATTTTTTCCCAATTCATCTTAAGGTTAATCTTCACAAAATAACCTCCAACGACACACTTGTAATTCATTAACCAAAATCGCACACATAAACCCTTCTCTATTGTGAATATTAGATGATGGAACTCGCTTAGTACTACAGATCTAGGGGAGAATTTGTCTTCTTGGAGACACTCAAGGTAACCCTTCATCCCTGACTATATTTTTAAATGTTTAGTTTCTTTGTATTCTATTTTTTGGACTAATTTATTTCCCTATTGTGTTTGGATCGATGTCTTGATTTTTAAGATGGTGAAAAGACTTATCAAGGAAGATATGGGTCTTGTGGGCAGTTGATGAACTAATGCTATCTTGCACTTATGTGTATATTCTTTTTGTGCACTACTCAAAGTGGAGAGATAAACAACCTCGTAAGTTAATTTTTTTAACAACATTCATTTCATATTTGATTATCAGATTGTTATGTTATTGAGAAACATATGTCGAATGTTACATCATTTTTTATGCAGCATAACCAGCATTTTACAATTATGTCGTTGTCATGTTTGCTACATTTGCGCAGGATTTGGTCTTTGGTACCATATATTTATACAAACATAAAACAAATTTTGCAATTCTTTTCTTTCTATTAGTTTGTGCCTGTTTGATTTATTTTATACTTGTTGGCTGTATAGTTTTCTGAATATCGGATATCATACTCTTTACTACTCTGAGATGAGGATGCATATATTTTTGATTATGAGTGGGAATAATGATCTCTCTTCACCTGTCAACAACAAGTTGTTTTTGTTTTATTTTCACTTTGTATATAAGGTATGGACATAATTATCATATTTAATAAGATTGATGGTTGTGCAACTTAGAATTTCACTTTTATGGATCACATATATAGCTTGAGATCATAGACTGAAACACGTCTTGCTTTACTATGTTTTTTCTCATGTTTTTTCTGTCAAAATCTTTATATGCTTCTACATCCAACCATAGCTATAATGTTAGGTTCATATATCATCCTCTTATTACGAAGATATATATATATATATATATATATATATATATATATATATATATATATATATATATATATATATATATATATATATATATATATATATATATATATATATATATATATATATATATATATATATATATATATATATATATATATATATATATATATATATATATATATATATATATATATATATATATATATAGTTTGTGCAAGTATACATCTGTTCTGTACGTTGACCGGTGAGTCAGTTGATACCACTAGCTAATATTACCACAAACTTGCGACTGGCTTGATGTTAACTTTTTTAGGAAAACTAATTTGTGCGATGTTTACTTTTTGAGACACAGTAATATATGTTTGTAATTATTTCATAGGATCTCCGGTTCATTAACAGTTCCATTCCTATCTTTAAATTGTCAGCATCAATTGCAGCTAGTCGTATGTACTTATAATCCCTTTCTATAATTAATATTTATTTTAAACACTTAACTGTTTTACTTATGTAATTGGAAACCATAAGTTTGTTTTTCATACAGTTACAACAGCAGGAACAAACTCTCTATAGGTTTTACCTGTTATGCTCGTATGTGTTAAACGGGAGATGTTATTACCTCATAGTTTATTACTTCAATGTAGTAGCAGATTCACACAAAGGTATCTAGTTTTTTTCTTAACGTATGATACATAATAAGTGCTACAATACATTATAACTGAAATAAACATTCTGTAGGCTTTCCCTAATGATCATGGGTGCCTTCTTTCCTGGGTTTAGAATAGAATTCTACTTCGCGTTAATATTTTGCGTTTGTTCTTATAGAATAGAAACTCAAAATCTCAACATATTCATAACGTTATTTCTAGGTATCTTAGGATTTTAGAAGACAAGGTTAATACTTTTTGTGCATATTTCTTTTCATTTATGCCATTATAGTGTACTTTCTGATTAGCATGTTTACAATATAGGGCTGATAAACATGCATATGCTAGGGTTACATTTTTAAGTAATACCAAAATCATGTATATTTAGTTAGATAATATATTTTTATAAACTAAAACCAATTTATATAAACTAAGTTAATGTTATAACTGGATAGTTGTAATCATATTAAAACCATACTCACAATCCTATCAATGGTCAAACTCAAATATATGGTTGCTGTTATTAGGTTTTACTACTCTATGTATGCATGATTTTCATCTAAAACATTGCATATTGTATTGCTGTTGTTAAGTTTCACAGATTATAAATGTCTAACTTTGTCGAAGTGACTCCAATAACCGACTACAATGTATATATGCAAGATGATAATGGACAGTTTGGTATGTACTCATGTTTTTAAATTCTGCATTCATGTTTATGTGCTAGTTATTACATTAGAAAACTGTAAAAATCTTGGTTTTAGTATGAAAACTACATACTTAATAATTACATTCATGTATTTGCATTAAATCTGTATTAGGCGTGTACCTTTGATCTTCACTTTCAAAGTGTATAAATTGAACCAATCCAACAATATCAATCACATAGCTGAAAAAATTATTTCAAAATATAGTGCTTGGATTGTTTTGTTAAAAAAAAATGAAGTCTGCAGCCAAAAGATATGCAAGTTGTCGACGTATAGTCTATATAAGGCCTGACCTAACTAGCCCGCGACCCAATAGGCCCGCGACCCAATAGGCCTGCGGCTCATACACCTTGCTTATCCTTCAAGAAACCCTAGCACTATATAAACAGGGATAGGGGTCTCGTTCTACATCAGGTTATCTCTCTCAACCACACCACTTTTACTATATATCGCACCGATACTAACTTAACCGTCGGAGGTGGACCCCGGGGCTCCGGCCTAGGGTCCACATCGAACCGGTAATAACTAGGTTTTCACTCAGTTAAAAATTGAGTTCTTTGTGTGTCTAACCGAATTGATTACTGTTTATTTGTGCGACTCAGTCGTCTTTTGGTGGAAAACAAATAGATTTGTCGTTGTAGTAAAATTAAAATGCAAGACTTTAAAAGTAAATGACGGGTAATTAAAGCTAAAACTGATTGAAAAGTAAATGGTGTAAAATTAAGACTTTAAAAGTAATTAAATAAATGACAAAAATTAAAGCTCGACGAAAAATAAATTTGACAATGTAAAAAAAATGCAAACTTGAAATTTAAAATTAAGAAAAACAATTAAAATAACACTTAAAGAAAAATGGCGGGAAAAATAAATGCTTGAAAATAAAACAAAGAATAAACAAAACCTGGGTCGGGATCCAAAATACTGTCAGTATCCGGAATCCAAACACTTACTCTTATCCGGAATGTGAGAAATGCAAGCTATCCGGAATACCCTTTCTTTATTATATCCTGAATGTGCAATAGCCAGCTTATCCGGAATTCTTGTTTGGAGTTTTATCCGGAATAACCAACACTTAACTATCCGAAATAAATAAACCGAACTATTATCCGGACTTCCAGTCAAGTTGCTTATCTGGAATCCTGCTTTGCTGAAGCTTATCCGGAATCCACGTTTAGACCACTATCCGGAATGTTTTGTCCTAAGGCTTATCCGGAATTCACAAAGACGGCTTATCCGGAATCCCTCTTCGTCTCCTTATCCGGAATACGTTCTTGTGGCAATCCGGAATATGTAGATCCGAAGCTTTATCCGGAATTCACCACTTCTTCACTATATCCGGAATATTACTTTGGAGCATATATGGAATACAAGGGTTTTAATGAAAACCCGGATAACAGTAAAAATGCATATAAGCTAACAACTAAAATATGCTAAAAACTAATAAGCAATTAACCAAAACTTTAACCAAAATCAGTTTAAGAAAAAGCTAATAAACCAAAATTCAAAAACTTTTAAAAACACTAAATAATAAAAATATTAAAAAACAACTTTTTATAAAAATTAACTAATAAGCACTTAATTAAAATTAAGAAAAGCACACAATAAGCTATAAAATCAATAAGCTAACACAATCATAAACATAAAAACATAACTATTAATCAAATAAGCATGACAATAAGCACATAAACATAAAGATTAAGCAAAACAAGAAAGGTAGAATGAGAGATTAATTAAGAACTTGAATAAAATTAAAGATTCAACAACACAAAATTAAACTTACTTGAAATTAAAGGCAAGAATTTAAGGTGCAAGACAAGAAAATTAAATGACAGTTAAGCAAATGACATGAAATTAAATTTGGAAGAACTATTTTGTCAAGATAGTCAACACCTCCTAATGTCATTAGGAGGGTATTTATAGGTGATTAGGGAGGTTAGCATGTGTTGCTCCTTTCTTTCTTCTCTCGTCTTTTCGTCTTCTAAATTCTTCGACTTTGTCTCGGGATTAATTGAACTCGTCTTATAATTTCTTCATTTATTAGACTTGAGTTCTTCGACTTCATTAAACTTCCGTCTTTAGACTTTTTCTTCGATAAATCTTCAGAATTGGCCTTGGACTTCCGTTCTTTTTGCACTCTTGATCTTTTGACTTCATCTTTTGTCTTTTTCTTCGATAAAAGCTCGTGAAAGCCCGTGTTTTCTTCCCTTTTCACATTTTGATCCTAAATCACAACAAAAACACAAACCACGTATAATTCCGAAATTTACGACATAAAATACACGTTTTGGCTCGGTTATTATTATAATTAAGTGGTAAAAGGATAAGTGTTTTCACACTTATTAAATCCCTACACTTGACCATTGCAATGTCCTCATGCAATGCATTAATTACAAAGCAAGTTTTACATTTTTCATCACAATCAATCCACATTGGCCTTTCTTAAAGAGACAAAATATTTAAAGGAAGAAAACAAGTAAAAAGATCAACAACTTACCTTAGGGTTTTTGAATGTCATAAATGATTATCATCCTCAAGTTTCACGTTCCCCATACCAAGCTTAAAAACGAGATCATTGTTATTATAAGTTAGCAAACTAACACAAACTCATGTAGCCCAATTATTCACTTAGACTCCCTTATTCCTAGGTGTATCTGATGAGACTGCTTTTATACATAGTCTCATCGTCCAAAAAGGGCTTAAAATGCATTAAATATCATCAAAATACCCATATATATGCTTGTGTTTGTTTCTTGTGTATTTTAGGTACGGATATTGAGAAAATGACAAAAGATCACAAGAATCATACAAAAACGAACACCAGAAACGAAGACACACATTGAACCAAGCCCTAATGAAGACTTTCTCAAGAAAAACCCTTGAAGATTTGAAGACTTATGAAGAAGGGTCCTTTAATATGGAAGAATTGACACTTTATACCCTTGTATCTTCATAATTACAAGTTTGGTCCCTAAAGTTTGTCAAAATTACAAAAAAGGACCCTCCACTTTGAAGAATTGACAAGTTTAGCCCCTCAACAAAGCTAAATTGTCAATCATTATCCTCCACAAAGTCAAATATATCATGAAGTCCTTCAAAGTACAAGAAGTTACAAGTTTGGTCCTTTGAAAATCCCAAAATTACAAAAAGGACCCTAGACTTTCAACATTTGGCAAGAATGGTCCCTCATAAATGAAGACTTGGCAATTTTAGTCCTCCAAAATGCCAATTATACAAGTTAAGACCATAATCCATCAAAAAAATGCCAAAACAGCCCTTCAAGAATCACAAAATGGCAAGAAATACCCCTGAAAATACTTTGGAAAAGTATTTGGGGCAAAAGTATGAAAAGTAAAACTTTAATAACAAAGGGAATCTGATTATGGCATGTTTAATACAAAGTAGCAAGAAGGAAAGAAGTGAAGGACTAAAGCTGGCCAGACAACATTGTTACCTAGACCAACCCAGTCATGCCACGTGCCCGACTCACTCACCATAGCCAATCACAACACCCCATTCTTCCATGTCACATTCCACTCACACCGGATTAACAAACTTATTTAATTAAGTTTAAAACTGGCGCCTTAACATGTTTTTAAACATGTTTTAACCCAAAACCGGATCAAACACACAACTATTCATGTGATGAACACAATTGGGTATTTTTAATCCTGTTGTAATTAAGCCATGAAAACCTCCAGATTAATGATTAATGATGTTATAATCATAACCCAACTTCAAAAATACTTGCCACATCACTCCTTTGTCCCCCACATGATTCCTGTAAAACCCGCATGCTTTTACCATGAATAGTACCCTTAAGATCGTACGTACTAGATTAAAACTTTCCTTTTATAGTACGATTACGTTTACGTGTTAGGATTTTACGTATTACGTACGTGTTAGAACACGATAAGTATTTATTACGCACGAACACGCAATAATTATTTAAACAATAATTAATCACGAACATGCGATCATGAAATCATGAACGTAATTAAATCACGGGCTAATATAATTACATATATATATTTATTACGAACACGAATAAATATATTAAGTCACGATCGATAACTAATTAAAACACGTAAAACACGAACACGAGAACACACGAGAACACACCAATATTTTAGACACGGAAAAACATTCGGGTTACCCCTTGTGGGCCCCATTACCACGAAATTAGGGAGGGAGGATGGGCTTAGCCCATCAATTTTTACTAAAAGGAGGTTAAGGAAAATTACACTACTCATTTTCTTTACAGAGAATTTTTACAGAAACCTAAAAACTCCTCCTCCTCCTTCTTTTTCTCTTTTGGTCGCCACCTTCAAACATACCAAAAGGGGTGTTTGTTGATCTTGGATCTTGGAATTGTTGTTGGTGTTCGTGTTTGTTTCTCGTTCTTTAGATCCACGTATTCGGTAAATCCTTTTAAACCTTTTTCTTTTGATTTGATCTTTTATTAATTAAGAACATGTTATGTTTTTTATAAAACCTAATTAGATCATAGATCTAACATGAATTGGGATTTAATAAAATCAAAAGGGATTCTTAAGTGGTGTTTGTTCTTGGCCGCGCCTAAACCGAACCCGAGAGGGTCTCGGTTTGGCCATTTGACCACCACCGAGACCATATGGCCCCGGCTGGTTAGTGTGGGTCCCACGGCAGCATCAAAACAAGGGTAACCCCGACTTGGTTCTAGGTGTGGTGTCGATTTGATGTCCGGTTCATGGTTTTTAGTCTAGATCCGGTTCATGGTGTATGTTTAGTTTTATTTTTTTTTATGATCTTATGTTAAAATTAAATTAATAATATGACATGATTAATTTAATAACATGTCTTAGGTTATTTTAATTATTAATAATCATGAAATTAATTAACCTAAGTATCTTTATATTTTAGACTTATAATTAATTAATTATTTAAAAACCATAGTTATAATTAATTAATTAACATGACTTGGGTTATATTATTAATAAATAATAATACATGTTTTAACCTAAGTATTTAACCTTATTTAATTAAAAACATGTTATACTTTAATTAAATATTTTAACCTATAGTTTAATTTAATTACATGAAATAATTATTAAACTATACATTATATCACATGACTTAGAAAATAATCATGAAAACACTTAGGCTTATATACTTAGCTTATTTAACCAGCTTATTTCTAATTATTGAATCTTTCTATTTTTAGAAACTTAATTAAATCAGGCAGCTAATCTATTTATGGAAACCTTCTATTTTTAGAAACTTATTTATTTCAGGCAGCTAATCTATTTATGGAAACTTATTTAATTAAGGCAGTTGATCTATATATGGAAACATTCTATTTTTAGAAACTTATCTATTTTAAGCAGTAATTCTATTTTTGGAAACTTTCTATTTTTGGAAACTTTCTATTTTTGGAAACTTTCTATTTTTGGAAACTTTCTTCTTTTGGAAACTTTCTATTTTTGGTAACTTTCTATTTTTGGAAACTTTCTATTTTAGGAAACCTGCTATTTTTGGAAAGTTATTTATTATTACACAGTAAGTATAATAATACATGAAATACCAGAAATACTTAATCAGATTAAACAGAATATAAGATAAACACAGTTTAAGGCTTAAAACAGTAAAACATGACATGAACATATAAAATAAGCTAAGACATGACGTAAAACCAGTTACGTATTTAGTAAGCAGATACTTATTCACGTATGTATTTATGTAGCATTAGTGATACCGAAGTAGGATTCTCCTCAGTTCGTCTTCTTCGTTCACTGGACATAAGGTACGGATTCCCGTCCTTTCAGTATGGACATTCTTTCCTTATTAGGATTCCCCGTATGCAGCCAACTGTTTTCCTAGTATTTGTTTTATATGTTTTTGAATTGCTTATGTTTAATTAGAATACCTAAAGCCATATACATGCATGACCAGTTTCACCTAGTTATGGAGGTACCATAACCATAACATTAGAGGCACTGATGTTATGACTTCACCACAGCGGAGTGATTGCTCGTGGCGTCCCTTCAGCTTTTGGCCATTTATATTATATTTATCATGTGGGGCGTAAGGGTGCATCCTAGTTACATGTTTTCACTCAGGATTTCATGGTGAATGTGGTGTGTGCCTTGCATCCTTCACAAGGAGCTGATCCCTCCTACCCAGAACCAGTATATTAAATTAGAGGCAGCCCCTCTAATTTGCATGATGAGGTCACCCCTCCAAGATTCATGCACGGTGGATTTTCATGACCTATATTGGCTAATGGTAAAATATGTTAAACACTTTTTTCAAGATAAACATAAGGCTTTTCAAACTATAAAATCAGTTTTATGAACATGTTCTAGGTTTTCCAGGACTTATATAATTCCTCTGCTATTAAGTCTCTATTATGTTTTAGTCACTTATACTATGTCTATATCCGTGCATTGAGCGTTTTGCTCAGCCGTTACTTTCCTTTCCATGTCCTAAAACGGCAGGTACCCTAGGGAAGACTCGAGCATTTGGAGGACGTGCATAGGATGGAAGCTGCTAGAGACTTCTTTTCCTTCTTGCCCTCATATACTTATGCTTGTTTAGTCTTTCGTTCATTTGTTTTGCTTTATTATGTTTTGGGCTTATGTTTGGGAACCGATGTTGATTCCGGTTATCCCTATGGTCATGTAATGTTTAATACATTTATCCTTGTATGCTTTGATGACACGCCATAATTACGCGTGACATTCCATTATCAAAATGGGGTGTTACATTTATGGTATCAGAGCCAGGTTTCGATCTGTAGGCTCTAAAACTTGACCTGTGACTAGTGGGTAGTCACCAGGAGCTTCCTAAGCCAACGTCTGTTATTCTACGTATTGATGTTTTCAGCGCATTGTTGTTTTAACCATGATGTTTTCAGCACCTTGAGGTTTTAACCTTGATGTTTTCATCAATATTGTTTTACTAATATGGATGGACAACCGTCATTCATATTTAGTTATGTGTCATTGTTTCATGCATAATGTTCCTCGTGAACTGTGACTATGTGGACTGAACCCCAGTAGTTCATAATTAGTCACATAAATTTTTTTTCTGATAAGTTTTGACAGATAAGTTTCATTGATTTATGTTTCATGCATCATTGTTGCAGGGATTATGACTAAGTAATGGTTGGTACAGGACTGGCCCTATTTAGTCTCATGAGCTTTTATCGAAACTTTTAAATTTGGGACCGACCCATAGGCGTCCCCTCGCCATGTCTTTTGTTTTGGGACCGACCAATAGGCGTCCCCTCGCACATATAAAGGTTTTTATAAACTACATTACGCATTCATGCATAAAATTTTTCTCATGATTTAAATTGGCATAAAAAAGAATTTCATGTCCCCTCATAAGTTACTATGTTTTTATGTCAAGTATGTTTTCATACTGTCATTGTTAACTTCAGTTTCATGCTGATTATGCTATACACTTATTCATGATAGATGGTTTCATGTTTCTTCATGATAATTCCGTCTTCATGTTGATTATGTCTTACGCCTCTTTTGTTATTTACGCTGTCCTGCAAGACATTGTTAGATTTCATTGAATCCTGCTTTCATGATAGTCATGGTTGGTTTTCATTGATCATGTTGTCAAGCGAATCATCGTTGAATTTTGTGTAACCACACTTTAACGTTTCCGTTACAACCAGAATGATGTCTATGCTAATACTGCCAGGTTATCATGATGGTTTTCCTAAACGTTTAACCGATATACTTTCCTTAAATGATGACAAATGATCGACCCCATACCGATCATTTCATGTGCATTCCACGTGTACTCCACGACCGTATTTCATGTGTATTACACGTACCTTAATCAATGTATATTCCACTTGCAATACTTCACGAGTATTCGCTAGTCGATTCTAAATCATCTCACGCGTATGTTCACTCGCTGATATTCTACAAGATTGCCGATGCCACTGATAGCTTGGAGATGTTACTAAATGTTGATGCTGCTGACGTTCGGAGACGCTACGAGATGCGGATGCTGTTCACAACCTGGAGATCCTACTAGACGAAGACAAAGGCGTCGGAGCAAAGCAATTGGACGAGAAGATGCTTCACCATTAGACAATTTCCATCAATCATTGTCCCTAATTCTTAGTTACATGTCACACGTCATTCGGCTGTCATTTCAGCCATATGAGTGCAAACCGGTACCAGCCGGCCACTCAGCTGAATAGTTACATGAATCACGGTCATGAGAATGACCGTCATGGAACTGACAGACAGGACGATAGTAACCACTACTATGACAGAACTATCCTAGAAGTCACAACCGAGGCTCCGGCCGCGGACGTGATCAGACATACAAAGGATCAGTAGTCCAACCGATCCGCCAAGTCTGGCATAATAACCTAATATTGTAGTTCTATTGTTTTACGTCTCGAGACACATGTCAAGACATCAGTCAAGACACATGTCTCACGTATACTTTCTCGAGACACATGTCAGGACATCAGTCAAGATACATGTCTCACGTATATTTTGTGAAGACACATGTCAAGACACCAGTCAAGACATATGTCATGCTTATAGTTCCAAGAAACGAGTCAAGACACATGACTCACGTCCAACTATGGAACATTTCTAAGAAATTCAGGGTACCCTCCAAGGGTATATCCATTTGGTTGTGCCATGTATTAATCAGGCCACAAGAATTTCAATACCATTACCGGCGCATCAGTGAGAACTATCACGTTGCCGATGTCACTTTCATTTCTTTCACCATATTTCATATATGCATGACCATGAAGGACGCCTTTCGTATTCCCACGTATACGAAGGTTTTCCTTCAGCTTAATGATGAGATCCAAGCTGCTAAAGCATTTCCTCGGACAGACACGAGATGAATTTTATCCTAATTATGTACTATGAACAGCACACCATGCTACGATTCATAATTATGTACAGTAATGTTCAGGCTCCTGAATACATTTAGCTTGATTTTCCATCGGGAAAATCTGTACAAATTATCTATGCTTACAAGCATGTGCGTTGTTAGCCATGGTCGCTAAAATTTTCTAGCTGTAAGTAAGACACGACCACTTAATTCTTTTACGCATAGCCAGTTGATTATTCTAAAGTCTTCCTATACATTCCAGAAGAATCTACAAGGAGAAGGATGGTACCATGAGATTATGTGTCGACTACCGTTGACTTAAACAAATCACCATTCATGACCGTTATTCTCCTCCACGTATTGACGACATGTCCAATCAACCGTATAGTGCTAATCACTTTCCCAAGATCGAACTCATGATCATGCTGCCAACAGTGACGAGTGAAAAAGCAGGACATGTCCATGACTGCTATTCGTACACGACTCGGTCATGCTAGATTTATGATTTTGAATTAGTCTCATCAATGCTCCAACGGCATTACAAGAATGGGTTTCCATGAACTCATAGCAAATTCATCAGTGTTTTCATTGAGGATAACCGAATTTCCTCTAAGCCTAGAGAAGAACAGGAAGACCCTATCTGCACTATGTTGCAAATTCTATGACAAGAGAAATTATACCCTGGAATTTGTTTTTCCAATATCAATTCTAATTGATTACAGTAACACACTGAATCACATGGGTTTCTATGGTTAATCTTACCATGACTCAGCTTATGCGTAGAGGAGAGAACCCTACACTACATTAGGTGTTCTAGAAAATCCTACGCTAGGAGAAGTCTAGATTCAGAGACTCACAGTTTCGCAAACTCCTATGTATCAAGTTCTACGAAGAAAGATACAGTTACGTTCATATCTAGGTACCTGACATAACAACATGTTAAGATAGGACACCAACAAACTGGGATGTTTTCATCATCTGAAATTGTGAAGTGAAATATGACAAGATCTCCACGGATTTTGGTTACCAGATTAACGTAAACTCAGAAGAAACATGATGCTATCTGAGTTATTGCAAACAGTTTGATCAAGTCTGCAAAATCCTTACATCTGCAAGGATTTCAGAACCAACAGATTGATCAGACATGTTCCAACCAAGGCTCATCCGATCACTTGGTGTGACAACCGTGGTTTTGAGGTTCGTCACTTGGTCTTACTTTTAGGTTATTTTATGTGTGACTACTTGATTTTTGTGCTTACGTGTTTATTTTGTGTGAACGAGGTTGGTGTGATTATCGTTTATGAGTATAGAGTACTCATAAGTAAATCGAGGAACGGTTAATTCATGTTCATGAGATCACAATTAGTGACTATGAAATGAAATGGTGATATTTTGGTGGTTACGTATATACGTAACCACCAAAATATCACCATTTCATTTCATAGTCACTAATTGTGATCTCATGAACATGAATTAACCGTTCCTCGATTTACTTATGAGTACTCTATACTCATAAACGATAATCACACCAACATCGTTCACACAAAATAAACACGTAAGCACAAAAATCAAGTAGTCACACATAAAATAACCTAAAAGTAAGACCAAGTGACGAACCTCAAAACCACGGTTGTCACATCACTCCCTCCTAATAGAAATCTCGTCCTGAGATTTACTCCTTATGATCAACACACAGACAACAAATCACACGAGGATACTTGTTCTAAATGAACTCCTCTCATTTTCACGTGAACTTCAGTTCAAGTTTCAAGATACCACATGTACAAACCAAAATTAAACCCAATGCCAAACTCTTGATCTCATAGTCAATAAATCTCGCAAATGACTCTTCGATAAAACAAAGACTCTTATTAGCACAAAACCCAAATAACCAGACATGCAAATATGCATCCTCAAACAACATTTACCAATCCCAATACATGAAATGTATCATGTATACAACTCATTTCCCCCAGGTAATTCTATGCTCATAAGCTAATGGTCTGATCTTCCCAAAGATCATAAATGGACCTACAAAACTCTACATCAACTCTTCTATTTTACCAAAACATACCACCCGTTACTATGGGTGAAACTCCATACATAACTTTGTCACTAAATCTAGTGGTTTCCTCCTTTTCTACATAGCATCCCTTGTTGCTCTCATTCTGTCCACAAACACCATTACCACATTAGTAGCATCTTTTACCAATTCTAGTCCACAATGAGGACAACTCACCCTATCCTTTCATATCGTGCCTCAAATGGCATTTATCAACTTCTAGTACGATAACTATCATTATATGAAAACTCAACCATCGCTAACGAGTTTCCGAACTACCTCTAAATCAATCACCCATGTCCAATTACGTTCATCAACTCCCTTCAGTCCGTATCCCAAACTACTTTAAATTCCAATTTCCTTACAAAGTGACCTATGACGGTCTTTCACATATCCATTAATTCTTCCAACTTCCCAACTACGTGACTTCTCATTCCTCTTGAAATAGGTGATGCATTAGTCAGTCTATCGACTATCACCCAACTCTCATCGTACTTAATCCCCCACCGCATTATGTATCCCTTCCACCAACTTTGTCCTTACATCGCCCTTTCTAAACTACTCCTATCCATGTAGGAATTATAGTCTACGTCCCTTTCCTCCTTACGATTGTCCAAGCCACGCAACATAAATGTTGACGCGTTCACTGCTTTAGAAAACTCGACTCGTGCAACCCACATCCTTCATCCAAACCACTCTAATACATCATCCCTATAGTTCAAGTTCGTCTCAACTTCACCTCATCCTTCTTATTCCATGTCTCATCGACCATGCTTGCCTTTCCCAGATGGTACTTGGCCTTGCAATTTTCTTTCATCAATTAACTACACCCATCACCTTTGCCAAATGTTCAATCAAGATGATTGAATATGTGTTGGATACGTTCATGATCCGTATAGATGATTCTCCACGCCTCGTACACCAAATGCCTCTAGCATTCTAGGCAGATATAACAGTCCAGCTCCACAAACTAAGTCTATCCAGTTCTTCCAAATCTTCAGTTCCTGCAACGTATAAGCGATCGCCTTTCTTTGTCGTCCTCGTACGTGTCCAAATCCCTGCTCCACGTATCGTCATGCTTCGCGAATTCATCCAGTCCTTCCGATAATGCCAAGATCTGCTCATCATCCAATCCACCTCTTCAGCCTCCAAAATGCTTCCTCGTCCTTCTTCACTTCGCCCCTTGCTGGTTCTACGATATGCCATCATCTCTGACTACTAGTCCTGGCCAACCAAATCCTAAAACTCACACTTGAAAATCTCACGTTTCATTCCCTTTACTAACAACTCCAAAACCAACACATAATTCGCCTCATCCTCCTTCTATGATTTGAGTAGATCAAGATGTCGTCGATGCTCCCGATGACAACTCGTTTATATACGTTCATGCACACTCGGTTCATTGACTCCATGAAACCGCTAGTGCTTTGGCGAAGCCAAATGCATAACCGTAAACCCAAAGCGTTCATACAACATCCATAGCAATTTCAAGTATGTCCTCCTCACACCCTCTCTTAGCGGCAATACAAATAAATTCCTTGTAATTTCTAACAGCTCTTGTTCTTAATTCACTCCATCAACGATTTGCCTTGGAAGACACTAACTACAACTCCTCTCACTTCTCCTACTTGCTCTATTCATGGTTCTACCTCAACGCTCCTAAACCATACAAAACCAAAACTACATCCTGAATACACCAGATACGATCGACGAATTAAACCCACGGATAACTAACGACATTTCACGTGCACGAATTAAAACAAATCAAAAACCACGAGACTCCAAAGAAAACTCAAACCCAAAACATGTATCAATTCCAAATGACCCATGACAACGAAAAATAATCCAAGAAACACCCAATGGCAACCAAAACATATTACGCCCCGCGACATATTATTTAAACCGTGCAAAAGATCGACTTTCCAAAAGAATATATATATATATATATATATAATTTTTTTTTTTTTTTTTTTTTACCTCCCCACATCTATGTGACTCAAACCATCTACAAACAACCTTCTAGACGTTCTCAAAACTCAACTCAAAGACTAGGTATCCCGTGCATCCCAAATCATAAAAATAAAACTACTATTCAAACTCAACCTTGAACCCGAAACTTGTACAACAATTCCGACCAGTCCACTGACCTCCCATGACTATACATTCTGAATATTTGAAAAGTACGTTCCGAGTATATAATTTTAGGCTTTTGAATCACCCAAAAAGCTTTAAAAACGAACAAGTTATGACCAAAACAATTTTATGCTAGTTGTTTTAAAAACTAAAGATATAATTGTATGTGAAATATTCATAAACTCCTTTTAACCTTGTATTAATAACTATAAATGACATGAATCGGTTAAATCTAATTATATAAACTATGTAAGTAGAAAGAAATTTTACTTCGCTTTATTTTAAAGAAAGTCTTTTAGAATTTGAAATAAATAAGTGTTGATAAAAAAACTTATGTTACATCTTGTTTTAAACATGACTCTAACACCTTACCCTTATTTTACCGAATACAACCAACTATCTAACTCTATAGTAGATTTCCAAGTCCCCCCTTTTTCCATATACCAACCAAAAGAAATGTAAGACTCAACCCAAAACATTTCATTATCCCAAAAGAAATCTCCATTTATTTCAACGGACTTAAAACCCAGAACAACATTTTAAAACGTACACGTGAAATATGACCTCAAAGAATACGCTACAAGACACAGTTCAAAAAATTCGAAACGTTGTTGAAACTCCATCAACTCCAGCACCATAAAACACGAACAAACACAAGGTACGTTCAAGTTATAATAACTAGTGTACGACCATATACCATAACTTAACACATAGTAGTATATATACATCTGCATATATATACCTATTAAATCACCCAAAACATACTCGTTACCATACATGTCGGATCAACCAATCACGTCATACATTCGTTTTTTCACACGAGTAATCACCATCTCACCGTGCCACAACAAAGCATAAAACCCACCTCCAAAACCAAACCATATCGTGTGACCCCAAAATCACACAACACAACTATAACCCAAAACATATAACACACTAATAAAAATAGCCATATCGTAGGCAGCCGTTACATAAACCCATATATTATACGTATACCCAATATCTACATCTCACCATATACAAGCATGTACTAATCCTCTTTCATGCAATCATACTTGAGAACCCATTGAAGTTGTGGTACTTGTATAACTATGTTGGCCACCATACTTATACAATTACCCTTTCCCCAATGCACTCCCTCCTATGATGACACTTATAAGAATCAATACAACATATAACACATAAATCTATCTACTCACATAAGCTCATAACCACATAACCAATAAGGTCCAAAACTCCATCTATAAAATAACATAATAAAACTCTTGGAATACAGAAATCCATAGTCTAGCTAAAACAGCCTAGACTAAATCCAAAACGAAAACATAATCAGTTATAAGTCATGTCGCCCATAAGAGTGGAAATAGCATAAGGTCCTTCATATTCACCTACTCCTAATAACTCGAACCACCACATGATTCTTAGGGAACATGACTTAAACATCAAAAGAAAATAATACCCCTCAGGTACATAAAATAACCCAACAAAAGATAGAAACTACTATGTACCCAATTATGTACTATAATGTACATTATAAGTAAAATACGACAATGACTAGCGTGGGCGATTATGGTTAAACCCGCACTACTCACAACTCGAAAAGAAAGTAACATGTGGCTAAGTATGAACTTACTATGGTTCAATTCATACCAGTCAAAACATCACAATAAATAACATTCAAACACATCAATTATAATAAAATGCACACATACTCCTATGACGCCTATATGCAGGGACCCTTAAGCTATAGACTAGGCTACGCGACTAGGCAACCTAATTCTCTATAACCATTGTCTCTGATACCATTCTGTCACACCCCACCAATGGCGGAATATGGGGCGCGACGTATGAATATCATCACAACAAATGGTGTCTCTATAGAGAAGACTAAAATGCAAATATAATGTTTTAAATGTATATACTAAACCAAATTCATTATTTTTCTCCTGGAGATGAAGGAAATTCGTGAGTCTTATAAAAAATTAGGGTTCTTCATAAAATTTGGGGGTTTTCATAAATCCAAGGTAAATCTTCAAATCCCTTTTTAATTAAATTGTTTTTATGTTTTCTTTAATAATCTTATGATGGATTTAGGTTAGGGTTTAATATAAAAACATTAAATTAATGTTGTATTAATCATAATATGATGATTACATAAATTAGGGCTTGTAATTAGAGGGATTAGGGTTAATTAATGAGGTTGATTTTGTTAAACCCGTTTTTAAAAACTGGGCAGATTTTCGAGTCAATTGTTTTGATCATATCGGGAGTTCTATAAACTCTTATTTTACGATCCAAGTACCCATGGAAAGATATTTGAAGTGGCTTTCCAATTCAAGAAACGAGAACTAAATTGGAGCTCGGGAAGTGGGTCAAATACAGGTTACAACAGTCGGAGGTCAAAACAGTTTTGAATTCAGCCTGTTTTCTTTTTAAGTTTTGGGTTGTTTGGGGCACTTAGGGTTGCATTGGGATCTTCTCACGAACGTGAGAGATGGTTTATATATGGTAGTTAATATCTGCACTTGGGCTAAGGTGGTGGTTTAGGGTAAGACCCCTTAATGGTAACAAAATTTTAGTACGTTTAAAATCAGGAAATCTGGAATGACGAAAGTAGATATATATATAGCGGGGCCTTAACAGTAGCTTTAAGGTTAGGGAAAGTGGGAGGTGTTAGCCAACATATGTAAGGGTGTGAATATTCCTTTTACAGAAACCATGGGTAGGTTTAAGTGGGCGTTTGACCTAAAGTTTTGAGACCTAAAAACTGGGACTGTTTTGGGTAAAATACGGACGGGTTAGTTGTTAAACTTAACCAAGTTAAGGACTTGTTAAGGAAGGGTAATGGGGTAATTAGAGCTTATTAATGAGGTAAATATGTGAGAATGGGTTAGATGTCCATCATAGGTTAATGAGCCATCTTAGTGATTGGTTCGTTTATTGATTTCGTGTTTTTGGTTTGTTAGCTTGTTGCTAGTGCAAGGACGTGTGAAGGAGCTATCAAGTGAGTTTCATAGTCCCATGTTTAGTATTGATTTTGACTTCCAGATGGGATGGAAGAGAAACTGTGTTGAGTTATTTTCTAAATTGTTGCTGTGAATGTTTTATGGTTGTGATGGACTTGTGTGTACACTTTTGTGATTAACTGCTATGCGATTTTTGATATGTTATTATGGTTTGACAAGGTAGTGGCATTGTGGTTTGACAAGGTAGTGGCCTTGTGGTTTGACAACGTAGTGGCCTTGTGGTTTGCCAAGGTAGTGGCCTTGGGATAGGTACATAGGGTGATCATCTAAGGTACCATGATGTTGTTTGGCAAGGTAGGAGCCTTGGATTGGTTTGGTGTAATTGGTCTTGATTGATAGTTGTTAATACATAATTGTAACACATTGTCCATATGTTCTTTTGTTGATGATTGTTATTCACAGCTTGTAACTGATTTAGCGTTGGAGTCTAAACCTATGACTCTCACCAACTTTATGTTGACGTGTTTTAGTGTCTCTTTCAGGTGAGAATGTGGTTAAGCTTGAGGATAGAAGTGGCTAGACTTGGATGCCTTAGGATTGCATATAGAAGGAGATCCCCGTTCCTTCTTAGTTTACCTATATTATGTTTATTGTTTGTCTTGGGTAAGTGGTAGGACTGTTACCTACTTACCTAGACTCCTGCATTGTTGAGATATTGTCATGACATTTGTGTCGCCATTTATGACATTATATTTGCATTTTAGTCTTCTCTATAGAGACACCATTTGTTGTGATGATATCCATACGTCGCGCCCCATATTCCGCCATTGGTGGGGTGTGACACTTGGCAATCCCTCAGTTATCGGGTCAGACAAAGATTCGCAATTGTGCTCCTTATTTAATTCACGTCTTCATTCCACGACTTGCGTTCGCGCTCGCGTTCATGACACTATGGTATCTCGGCTTACGATGTTAAGTTCATTTTTCTCATTCTGGGAAGTTTTGCAAGAACTTGGGAGACCAGACCCAAGTTTAGTATAACTACCTATCCTTAGATAGACGTTTCTCGTCATATTCTATGTCTCACCTGGTAGCGTTTGGCGTTACCGCCATTATATTCTATGTTCACGATATGTTTCACATGTCATGTTCATTCCACGTTCCTCATATCATGATCAAGATATGTTACACGTATCATGGATCACGATATGTTTACTCATACTACACTCGCCATATCTCCACGTAGGACGTTCAAAAATTTTCACGTATCACGTTCAAAATTTTTCACGTACTACGTTTCTTTATGTCTCGCGCATCGTTTCTAATTATCAGTTAAGTCAGATTGTCTTGCATCGTAACGTTTCAGTTACCCTTGCACGTTAACTCTTATTTTTCCTCGATCGAATTTAGGGGATCTACCTTCCGTTGATAACCAAGAATTTCTTCGTAGTCCAAGTCAAGGTCAGGAGGACCAAGATTTATCTTTAGTGTCAAGATCTTCTGAAGGAACCGTTACAAGAGGGAGGCCACTTGGAAGCGGACAAGTTCATCTGAACTTCTTATCCGTTTTTCACTTATCAATTAGTTATGTCCTTTCAGCCACGTCACGTTCATGTCCTTTCAAGACATGTCACGTTCCACGTTCCTTCTACCATGTCACCTGTACGTTAATTTATCTTACATACCCTCTCAGTTTGATTCGGGTATGTTTCTCTTTCAGTTACGTTATCTATAATTCGGGGACGAATTATTCTTTTTAGGGGGGAAGAGTTGAAAAACCCGCATGCTTTTACCATGAATAGTACCTTTAAGATCGTACGTACTAGATTAAAACTTTCCTTTTATAGTACGATTATGTTTACGTGTTAGGATTTTACGTATTACGTACGTGTTAGAACACGATAAGTATTTATTACGCACGAACACGCAATAATTATTTAAACAATAATTAATCACGAACATGCGATCATGAAATCATGAACGTAATTAAATCACGGGCTAATATTAATTACGTATATATATTTATTACGAACACGAATAAATATATTAAGTCACGATCGATAACTAATTAAAACACGTAAAACACGAACACGAGAACACACCAATATTTTAGACACGAAAAAACATTCGGGTTACCCCTTGTGGGCCCAATTACCACGAAATTACGGAGGGAGGATGGGCTTAGCCCATCAATTTTTACTAAAAGGAGGTTAAGGAAAATTACACTACTCATTTTTCTTTACAGAGAATTTTTACAGAAACCTAAAAACTCCTCCTCCTCCTTCTTTTTCTCTTTTGGCCGCCACCTTCAAACACACCAAAAGGGGTGTTTGTTGATCTTGGATCTTGGAATTGTTGTTGGTGTTCGTGTTTGTTTCTCGTTCTTTAGATCCATGTATTCGGTAAATCCTTTTAAACCTTTTTCTTTTGATTTGATCTTTTATTAATTAAGAACATGTTATGTTTTTTTATAAAACCTAATTAGATCATACATCTAACATAAATTGGGAATTAATAAAATCAAAAGGGATGTTTAAGGGGTGTTTGTTCTTGGCCGCGCCTAAACCGAACCCGAGAGGGTCTCGGTTTGGCCATTTGACCACCACCGAGACCATATGGCCCCGGTTGGTTGGTGTGGGTCCCACGGCAGCATCAAGACAAGGGTAACCCCGACTTGGTTCGGGGTGTGGTGTCGATTTCATGTCCGATTCATGGTTTTTAGTCTAGATCCGGTTCATGGTGTATGTTTTGTTTTATTTTTTTATGATCTTATGTTAAAATTAAATTAATAATATGACATGATTAATTTAATAACATGACTTAGGTTATTTTAATTATTAATAATCATGAAACTAATTAACCTAAGTATCTTTATATTTTAGACTTATAATTAATTAATTATTTAAAAACCATGGTTATAATTAATTAATTAACATGACTTAGGTTATATTATTAATAAATAATAATACATGTTTTAACCTAAGTATTTAACCTTATTTAATTAAAAACATGTTATACTTTAATTAAATATTTTAACCTATAGTTTAATTTAATTACATGAAATAATTATTAAACTATACATTATATCACATGACTTAGAAAATAATCATGAAAACACTTAGGTTTATATACTTAGCTTATTTAACCAGCTTATTTCGAATTATGAAAACTTTCTATTTTTAGAAACTTAATTAATTAAGTCGGCTAATCTATTTATGGAAACCTTCTATTTTTAGAAACTTATTTATTTCAAGCAGCTAATCTATTTATGGAAACTTATTTAATTAAGGCAGCTGATCTATTTATGGAAACTTTCTATTTTTAAAAACTTATCTATTTTAAGCAGTAATTCTATTTTTGGAAACTTTCTATTTTTGGAAACTTTCTATTTTTGGAAACTTTCTATTTTTGGAAACTTTCTATTTTTGGTAACTTTCTATTTTTGGAAACTTTTTATTTTAGGAAACCTGCTATTTTTGGAAAGTTACTTATTATTACACAGTAAGTTTAATAATACATGAAATACCAGAAATATTTAATCAGATTAAACAGAATATAAGATAAACACAGTTTAAGGCTTAAAACAATAAAACATTACATGAACATATAAAATAAGCTAAGACATGACGTAAAACCAGTTACATATTTAGTAAGCAGATACTTATTCACGTATGTATTTATGTAGCATTAGTGATACCGAAGTAGGATTCTCCTCAGTTCGTCTTCTTCGTTCACTGGACATAAGGTACGGATTCTCGTCCTTTCAGTATGGACATTCTTTCCTTATTAGGATTCCCCGTATGCAGCCAACTGTTTTCCCAGTATTTGTTTTATATGTTTTTGAATTGCTTATGTTTAACTAGAATACCTAAAGCCATATACATGCATGACCAGTTTCACCTAGTTATGGAGGTACCATAACCATAACATTAGAGGCACTGATGTTATGACTTCACCACGGCGGAGTGATTGCTCGTGGCGTCCCTTTAGCTTTTGGCCATTTATATTATATTTATCATGTGGGGCGTATGGGTGCATCCTAGTTACATGTTTTCAGTCAGGATTTCATGGTGAATGTGGTGTGTGCCTTGCATCCTTCACAAGGAGCTGATCCCTCCTACCCATAACCAGTATATTAAATTAGAGGCAGCCCCTCTAATTTGCATGATGAGGTCACCCCTCCAAGTATTCATGCACGGTGGATTTTCATGACCTATATTGGCTAATGGTAAAATAAGTTAAACAGTTTTTACAAGATAAACATAAGGCTTTTTGATACAAGCTTTTGTACGGGGTTCTCAAGATTTAGTTCTCGGTATCTCCTCGAATTGATCACGGTTCTAAGTGGAATGATTTGTTCTTGGTTAATAAAAAGGAGTTAGTTTGTTTATCTATTTTGAACTAATAGCTAATAAGAAAGTGTCGAATAGTAAATGCTTAGAAAGATTAAACTAAATTGGCGAGTTACAAATAAAAGCTTGAAAACTTAAGGAAAGGATTAGAAAAATACTTGGAAAACTTAATTAAACTAACACTTAAAAACTTTGCTTAAAAACTTTGAAACTTAAAACCTTAAGCTATCGGAATATCAAAACTCTTTGTCTATCGGAATACAATTAAAACAGGTCCATCGGAATCCCAGATCGGAATGTTCCATCGGAATAAGTGTAAAAACAATCCATCGGAATAATTAAAATGCAAGCTGTCGGAATGATGTTTATCACAACGCAGTTCTATCGGAATGTTCTAGATCGGAAAGTCTGATCGGAATATCTAAGAACCCTTTGTCGCAATGTCAGATCGGAATGTGGTAAATAAAAATTGGCCAGAGTTTCGACTTAAAAAGGACCTCAATCCCGTCGGAATGTACGATCGCAATATGCGATCGCAATCCCAGATCGGAATAAGGGGGAATTACCAACCTATCGCAAAGTAGAACCCTTAAGGGTTATTGCGATACAAACACGCGAACCCGTCGGAATGTGTAAAAGCCCTTGGATTGCGATGGGAGCAAAATTAATCCGAAAATGGTGAAAAGCTAAAACTTCAATAAGCACGAACAAAAAGCTATTTTAACCGGGACTTAATCACTTCAACAAGATTAAATTTGACAACTTTTGAAAACGTAAATCATGAACTTTATGAAAGGAACTTTTGAATGACTAAAGCCTTGATGAAATCCGAAAATAATAAGCTTAAACAAGAAATGAGCCAATAAGCATAGAGGGCCTATAGCTTATACTTGTGAGAGCTTAAAAATGAACAAGAAAGAAACGAACTCACTTATTACACAACCTCAAATCCAATCACGAACAATGAAGGATTCGGATCAAACTAAAGATTTCGGATGGAAATAAGTAGAATTAAGAAATGTAGAAAGAGAATAAAGAACTAAAAAGCTTAACTTGAATTAGATTAATCAAATCCCAAATACAAAAGCTTAAACTTGAAATGTAAAAATGGAGAAAAGAAAAGTTTAGTGAGAGAAAGTTGAGAACTTTCTCTCTCTAAAACTAGAGAAAAAAATGAAAACTAAAACAAAGACTATCTAAGTGTGTAATTTTTGTGAAGTAAGGTCCTATATATAGGCGTGTGGTATGGGCTTGTAAATGGGCTTTGGTATCGGGCTTCTTTTCTTCTTTCTTCTTTAGTCTTCACGCTTCTTTAAATAAACGTTTCCGACTTTGGATTTTTAGAAGTGTCGGTGAATAATTCCAACTCGTCTTATAATCTTTTGTTTAATAGACTCGAGTTCTTCGACATATATGAATCTTCCATCTTTGGCTCTATTCTTCGATAAATCTTTAAATAGGCACAGTGACTTCAAATCTTTTGCATCTCTTGGACAATAGACTTCGTCTTGAGTCTTTTTCCTCGATAAAACCCGTGCAATCCCATGTTTTCTTCAATATTCATCCGGTTGACTCTGAAAACACAATAAACACAAAAACCACGCATAATTCCAAACAAATGATATTAAATACGTGTTTTGGTCTTGTTTTAGCCAGAAATAAGTGGTAAAAGGATGGGTGTTTTCACACCTATCAAATCCCCTACACTTAACCATTGCCATGCCCTCATGCAATGCTTAGTGATAAAGAAATTTACATTTTTCTCATAATTAATCAACCTTGGCCTTATTAACATACTACTAAACAAAAATTAAAGTACTAAGAGAAATTAAAACTTTAAAGTAAACAAAAGGATAGAAAACCATTTTCACTTGAAAATAGCTACATGGAAATAACTTGCAAAGAGATTAAGGACTTACATTAGGGCTTTGGTGCTGCGAAGATTTATCACCCTCAAGTTTCACGTTCCCCAAACTAAGCTTAAAAACGAGATCATTGTTATTATAAGTTAGTAAATCAAACACTTACACTTGGCTTAATTATATGCTTAAACTCCCTTATTCCTAGGTGTATCTCTTATATTTTATTTTGTCTTAGAATGATCATGAAGATGCATTTTTGGACTTATTTCGATAGTTTATTTAGGCCGAAAGCAAAGTAGGATGATTTGATCAATAGTTAGCTAAAGGACAAAATCTCTTAAAACTGCTTCTCGGGATATCAAAAACTTCATATCTTGGCATAACTTGGTTCACGATTTGAGACCTTTCTCGGGCCGATATTTGGCATGTACTTCATACTTCATATCTTGAGAGACGTTCTTGAGATAATGGTCTTCTCTTCGTTATAGAGTTTCTTCACTTGGAGACTTTTGAGGGGTACTCCAACTTTGTTGACCACGACTTCATGATTATTTCTTCAATCTCTAATTGGGATTTTGAGATACAACGATCCGCCTCCTTTTCGGACTTGGATCTGTTTATCCTCATACCTTGTTAGGGTCTTTTCGGATAGACTTCTCCATGATCTTTATGGGAGTTGATTGCTTTTCGTCGTGAGTCTTGATCCTTCATATTGATATTGAGAATAATGCTTTTCACATCACTTTAGATCTTCAGCAATAAAATGGAATCCTCATGCCTTGTTAGGGCCTTTTCGGACTCGCCAATCTTTGCGCCCCGCTTCATAAGTTATGCCTTGGTTATGAACTCTTATCATTACCGAGAAACTTTTAAACGATCTTGGGCTAGAAGCTAAGTAACTTTTCAAATCGTACGACCTTACTTATTGCAGATAAATTATTAGCAAGTGATGGGAGAATAGGCAAATAATTACACCAAGTGAGCTTGCGCAAGAATACCGATTTATAATTGACTCTATCATTTCTCATTCTCCACAATTTAAAATCTCAAGTAATGAGACTCGTGGATGCTTAGCCTAATAAACTAATTAAGGTCAACATGGTTAAGGATACTAGCTAGAATAAACTTGGATAAGTCTATTCGGGTTGAGTCAAAATAATCGCAATGGGCCTAATATGTCAAAGACATCTAAACTAGCTACACCACTTTATTAATATTTTTGACTTTATTGCGGGATATATACATATGCAAGTAACGATAAAAATTTAAAAATTACGACTACATGGCCAAAGTTAATTAAAAATTTGAAAAATGTTGAAAAAGATGATTTTCCAGTTAAATGAAGGCATTTTAATAGAAAAGTCCACTTAAAACTTCGATAGAAGTCCCCCAACACTTAAGATAAACATTGTCCTCAATGTTTAAGCATGTGGGAAAAGTCTCCCCTACACTTATGACATTGTGCACGTTGGTTAACTCAAGTTAAGGAAGAGACGACTAAAGTGTTCAATTTCAAATGTGAGTATGAAGAAAATTGAATCACGATAGTTGAGAGATAGAACTAGATTTCGGATAACATGGGAGCACGGTTCTTCAGAGATTCCAAGAGTGCACTTATCCCTGTAATCACATCACCACACAAATACAAACACCTATATAGGTCCCCCTACACTTAGGAGGTTAAAACATAAAAGGATAGATACTCGGTTGCCTCCCGAGGAGCGCTTGTTTTTTATAACCGAGTCACGAGCCTGACTCGACCCAAAATTAGTTCATGGGGAACGTGGTGAGGGATGGACTCATCTCCTGAGAGATGTCCTCACCAAAGTACAACTTCACTCGTTGGCCATTCACCTTAAAATTAGGTCCATTAGGTTGAGCGAGCTCGAGAGTACCATATGGAAAAATTTGGGCAATGGTGAATGGGCCGGACCAACGAGATTTTAGCTTGCCCGAAAAGATTTTCAACCGAGAGTTAAAGAGTAAAACTTTGTCTCCAACTTGGAACTCTCGGTTCTTAATCTTAGATTCGTGAATGAGCTTAGTCTTCTCCTTATAGATCAAAGAATTTTCATAAGCCTCATTACGGAGTTCATTCAGCTCATTGAGTTGGATCTTGCGTAGGTCACCAGCTTTGTTGATATCAAAATTAGCCCACTTCAAGGCCCAGTAAGCCTTGTGCTCCAACTCAATGGGGAGGTGGCATGCTTTCCCGTACACGAGACGATATGGTGTACAACCAATCGGAGTCTTGTATGCGGTACGAAAAGCCCACAAAGCATCATCAAGTTTATCAGCCCATGAGGCACGATGCTCTCCGACGGTTCTTTCGAGAATTCGTTTTAATCCTCGGTTGGATATTTCAGCCTGGCCATTAGTTTGTGGGTGGTAAGCGGTGGAAAGACGATGATTTACACCATACTTAGCCATGACTCTAGCAAATTGGTCGTTGCAAAAATGAGTCCCGCGATCACTAATAATGGCACGAGGCACACTGAATCTAGCGAATAGCGATTTCAAAAAGTTACAAACCACCCTTGCGTCATTAGTGGGTAAAGCTTTGGCTTCAACCCATTTGGAGACGTAGTCAACGGCTACAAGGATGTATTTGTTTCCTTTAGAAGAAGGGAATGGCCCCATAAAGTCGATACCCCAAACATCAAAGATTTCACATTTTTGTATGAAATTCTGAGGCATCTCGTCTTTATGTGTGATCTTGCCTTGTTTTTGGCAAGAATCACAATGTTTATCCATCTCATGAGCATCACGATAGATGGTGGGCCAATAAAATCCCGATTCAAACACTTTTTTGGCGGTGTAGTTGGGACCAAAGTGACCACTGGTGGGTCCTTTGTGGCAAGCGTCAAGGATTTCTAAAGCTGCCGGTCCATCAACACATCGGCGAATAATCAAGTCAGCACATTGCTTGAATAGATACGGGTCATCCCAAAAGTAAGTCTTAATGTCGTTAAAGAACTTCTTCTTTTTCTGGGATGTTAACCCGTCAACGAGAATTCCACCCGCCAAGTAGTTTGCAATGTCCGCAAACCACGGGGTTTCATCAGCAGTCGAGTTGATAGACATTAAGGTCTCCAGGGGAAAAGAATCATTGATTTATTTGTTCGGATGATTCCCTTGGTAAGGATCCTCAAGTCTACTGAGATGATCTACGGCTAGGTTTTCAACTCCTTTTTTATCGCGAATTTCGATTTTAAATTCTTGGAGTAGCAAAACCCAGCGAAGAAGTCTTGGTTTAGAATCTTGCTTAGTCAACAAGTACTTCAGCGCGGAATGATCGGTGTAAATGATTGTGGTGGAAAGGACAAGATAGGGGCGGAACTTTTCAAAGGCATAGACAACAGCTAAAAGCTCTTTTTCGGTTGTCGTGTAATGCAATTGAGCCCCAATCATTGTCTTGTTAGCGTAATGGATTGGTTGGAAGTGTTTGTTCACTATTTGGCCCAAAACTGCTCCAATAGCAAAGTCACTAGCATCGCACATCAACTCGAAAGGCAACTCCCAATTAGGGGTAACCAAGACGGGTGCCTTAGTGAGCTTATCCTTGAGCAAGTTGAAGGCTTCGATACACTCTTTGGAAAAGATAAAATGAGTATCTTTTTCCAAGAGGTGGGTCATCGGGCGAGCGATTTGAGAAAAATCTTTGATGAATCGACGGTAGAAGCCCGCATGACCAAGGAAACTTCTCACACCCTTCACTGTTGAAGGTGGAGGCAACTTAGCGATAACATCGACTTTAGCACGGTCTACTTCAAGACCGGCTTTGGAGATCTTGTGTCCCAGCACGATGCCCTCTTTTACCATGAAATGGCATTTTTCCCAATTAAGAACAAGGCGAGTGTCTTCACACCGCTTAAGCATACGTTCTAAATTGGCAAGGCAAGCAGAGGAAGAATCGCCATAAACCGAGAAATCATCCATGAATACTTCCATAGTGTCTTCCACCATGTCATGGAAGATAGCCATCATACATCTTTGGAACGTCCCAGGAGCATTGCATAAACCAAAAGGCATGCGTTTGTAAGCAAATGTTCCATAGGGACAAGTGAATGTGGTCTTTTCTTGGTCCTTGGGATCGATGGGAATTTGAAAATACCCGGAGAAACCGTCTAAATAGCAGTAATATTCATTACCAGCTAGACGCTCGAGCATTTGATCCATGAAGGGAAGAGGAAAGTGATCTTTTCTCGTGGCATCATTGAGCTTGCGATAGTCAATACAAACTCTCCACCCAGTAACGAGACGAGTGGGAATCAACTCGTTGTGTTCATTGGAAACAACGGTTATTCCGCCCTTCTTGGGCACACAATGGACGGGACTTACCCACGGCGAATCCGAAATAGGGTAGATCAAGCCGGCATCTAGAAGTTTGATAACCTCTTGTTTGATGACGTCATGAATTTTAGGATTAACCCTTCTTTGGCTCTGGATTGCGGGTTTAAAGTCATCTTCCATGAGAATCTTATGAGTACAAAAGTTCGGATCAATTCCGCGGATATCGGAAATTTTCCAAGCAATTGCCTTCTTATGGTTTCTAAGCACGGCGATGAGGCGAGATTTTTCTTCTTCTTTCAAGTCCTTCGCGATGATGACAGGTGACTTCTTGTTTTCTTCAAGGAACACGTACTCGAGATGGGGCGGCAACTCCTTATGTTCTAAATCCGGAGGATTTTCGATGGGAGGCGTTTTCAAAGTCGGAGCATCGATAGCAATAACCGTGGGAGATGGTGGAGAAAGATTGTCTTCTTTGAGAAGGTTTTCAAAGAAATGCATGTCTTCATCCCAATCGGTGGGAGAATCGTCATTTGCTAAGTTCACATCTCCCATGGTGGCTTCAAGATCTTTCCAAAAGAAATCACTTTCTCCAAATAGAGACAGTGATGAATCAATAGAGGAAACGGTCTCAACATTGGGAAGAGAGGTAGGAATATTTTTACAAGCATCAATAAAGTGTTCTTCACAAGCCTCATCCAGAACGTCAATACAATTAACACTCTCGTATGAATAAGGTTGTTTAGACAACTTTCCCATGTTGAAGACGATTTTATCGTCGCCCACTCTCATGATAAACTCACCGGCTTCAACATCGATGAGAGTGCGGCCGGTCCTCAAGAATGGACGACCAACGATCAATGGCACACGAGGGTCCATGTCGTAGTCAACGACAACGAAATCGGCAGGAAAAGTGAATTTTTCGACTCCTACAAAGACGTCTTCGGCTATCCCCACTGGATAAGCAACCATACGGTTAGCTAATTCCAAAGTCATTTTGGTGGGGACTAGCTCAGGGAGAGATAATTGCTTCCAAACGCTTAGAGGCATTAGATTAATACTGGCACCTAGATCGGCTAGGGTCATGCAATTCTCTACTCCCGGGAAGTTACAAGGGATTAAGAAACGACCCGGATCACCAAGCTTGGTTGGAAATTTCCTTAAGAGTACTGCAGAGCAATTCTCATTAAGTTGGGTGTTAGCAATATCAAGAAGCTTCTCCTTGTCGCTAAGAAGATCTTTGAACATTTTCGCATACTTGGGCATGTGAGCAAGAGCCTCAGCGAAGGAGATGTTAAAATTCAATTGTTTAAACATTTTGAGAAAGTTCGAAACCTGAATATCATCCTTTCTTTTGAGCTTCTCTTTCCTCAACCTAGATGGATAAGGTATATCGGAAGAAGAGGAAGTCTTTGGGATCGAAGGATCACTCACATCCTTGGGTAGAAGAGGGGTAGAAGTAAGAGGTGGAGAAATTGGGGAAGTCGAAGGTTGGGGTATAGGAGCAGGTGACTCGTTTTCCTGGGTCACAATCACCGGTGGAGGTATAGGAAGCTCGGGTTCCTTGGTACCTTTGCCAATGTGAGTGGTGATTGCTTTCATCTCCCCTCTTGGATTCGCAACGGTGTTACTCGGAAGAGTACCCGAAGAAGAGGGTTGATTACCTTGGAAGAACCTAGCCATCATGTTCTTTAAGTCATTCGTTTGACTATCCAAAGTGTTTCTCATATCAGCTCTCAGATCGTTCCTTTGTTTCACCAGGTCTGCTTTCAAGTTGAGCACTTCCCGCTGAAGATTTCCTACGATCACATCGTTAGTCCTCGTGTAGGTTTCCACTTCTTGGTGTAAAGCGGTGGGTTGGTTGGAAGGAGCATTGTATGCGGGTGGTTGATAAGCAGGTTGCTGGTAAACTTGGTTGTTTCTTTGAGGTGGATCTTGTTGTTTGTGAGGTGGTATGTATGGTCCACGAGATTGTTGTTGTTGTTGAGGAGGGCGGTTGAGGTTTTGTTGTTGGTTTGGGTTGTTAGGAGTAAAACCGGGTGGTGAGAGATAGTTGTTCGAACGGTAGCTAAGCAGGTTGCGGTCACCTTGAGGACGAGCTTGATAAGCGGGTTGAGGATAGGTACCGTATGCTGCATTCACATTCTCAGAAGGGTAGTCTTGGGTGGCGGTACAAGTGGTGTAAGAGCGAGGACCCCCGCAGATTTCACATGGTTGGCTGACAGCATTGACTTGAGCGTTTTTAGCATTGATGCTGTTGGTGTTGCTAGCGGTTTGGGTAGCAAGCGATTCAAGAAGCGCAGTGATTTTGTCAATTCGCTTGTCGCTGTCACTAGTACTAGCACTAGCGACACTGGTCTGAACACTCTTGGTTTGCACACGAGACTTATTCTCAATGACATCCCAAGCAGCATTGGAAGTCTTAGCCAAAAGATTACCCCCCGAGGCACTGTTTAGTGAATCTTAGTCATTCATGCTTAAACCATTATAAAAATTGTTAATTTGGTGCACTTTGGTAAAACCATGTTGTGGGCATTTTCTTAAAAGATCTTTGAAACGATCCCAAGATTCACTAAAAGACTCATCGTACTTTTGTTCAAAATTAATGATTTCATTCCGCAAAGCGGTAGTACGAGAGGGTGGGAAAAAGTAGTTGATAAACTTGGTCTCCAAATCCGTCTACGTAAGAATACTCTGTGGCGGTTCCTTAGCAAGCCAATGCCGGGCTTGTCCCTCTAAAGAAAAGGGAAAAGTTGTAAATGGATTACCTCTTGTGGAACACCATTGAATTTGACCGTATTAGTGAGTTGCAAGAATCTCTTGATGTGGTCATGTGGATCATCAATGGTCACCCCAAGAATGGTTAAGCAGAGACCATCTGGATAAAGCCGGATTTGAGCTCAAAGTTGTTGGCTGCAATCGCGGGTATGACAATTGGATCATTGTTGCCATCTACAGGTGCTTGCAGAAGTTCAATCATCGGGCGATTATCCGGTAGAGGCTCATTGTTGTTGTTATTATTGTTGTTGAAAGGTGGGTTGTTATTGTTATTATTGTTTTGAGGTGGGTTATTGTTGTTGTTTTGTACACCGGCCATGTCTAAGTCTTCGAGAGGCTCGGGCTCTTGATAAGACGTGGATCGTGTACGCATGCACCTGCAAAAGAACTAACAAGGCAAAAACAAAGCAGAAATATTTTTGGTTTTTATGTTTTTTTATTTTTAGGATTTTTGAAAATTTTATATTTTTTGTGTTTTTGAAAATTTTTGTGAAAAATTAACGTTCACGGCGAACGGATCCCAAAATCCAAGTTCTCACAAAAAACTGTTGATCTTAACGAGAAGAGTCGGCAGCGGCGCCATTTGATACAAGCTTTTGTACGGGGTTCTCAAGATTTAGTTGTCGGTATCTCCTCGAATTGATCACGGTTCTAAGTGGAATGATTTGTTCTTGGTTAATAAAAAGGAGTTAGTTTGTTTATCTATTTTGAACTAATAGCTAATAAGTAAGTGTCGAATAGTAAATGCTTAGAAAGATTAAACTAAATTGGCGAGTTAAAAATAAAAGCTTGAAAACTTAAGGAAAGGATTAGAAAAATACTTGGAAAACTTAATTAAACTAACACTTAAAAACTTTGCTTAAAAACTTTGGAACTTAAAACCTTAAGCTATCGGAATATCAAAACTCTTTGTCTATCGGAATACAATTAAAACAGGTCCATCGGAATCCCAGATCGGAATGTTCCATCGGAATAAGTGTAAAAACAATCCATCAGAATAATTAAAATGCAAGCTGTCGGAATGATGTTTATCGCAATGCAGTTCTATCGGAATGTTCTAGATCGGAAAGTCTGATCGGAATATCTAAGAACCCTTTGTCGCAATGTCAGATCGGAATGTGGTAAATAAAAATTGGCCAGAGTTTCGACTTAAAAAGGACCTCAATCCCGTCGGAATGTACGATCGCAATATGCGATCGCAATCCCAGATCGGAATAAGGGGGAATTACCAACCTATCGCAAAGTAGAACCCTTAAGGGTTATTGCGATACAAACACGCGAACCCGTCGGAATGTGTAAAAGCCCTTGGATTGCGATGGGAGCAAAACTAATCCGAAAATGGTGAAAAGCTAAAACTTCAATAAGCATGAACAAAAAGCTATTTTAACCGGGACTTAATCACTTCAACAAGATTAAATTTGACAACTTTTGAAAACGTAAATCATGAACTTTATGAAAGGAACTTTTGAATGACTAAAGCCTTGATGAAATCCGAAAATAATAAGCTTAAACAAGAAATGAGCCAATAAGCATAGAGGGCCTATAGCTTATACTTGTGAGAGCTTAAAAATGAACAAGAAAGAAACGAACTTACTTATTACACAACCTCAAATCCAATCACGAACAATGAAGGATTCGGATCAAACTAAAGATTTCAGATGGAAATAAGTAGAATTAAGAAATGTAGAAAGAGAATAAAGAACTAAAAAGCTTAACTTGAATTAGATTAATGAAATCCCAAATACAAAAGCTTAAAGTTGAAATGTAAAAATGGAGAAAAGAAAAGTTTAGTGAGAGAAAGTTGAGAACTTTCTCTCTCTAAAACTAGAGAAAAAAATGAAAACTAAAACAAAGACTAACTAAGTGTGTAATTTTTGTGAAGTAAGGTCCTATATATAGGCGTGTGGTATGGGCTTGTAAATGGGCTTTGGTATCGGGCTTCTTTTCTTCTTTCTTCTTTAGTCTTCACGCTTCTTTAAATAAACGTTTCCGACTTTGGATTTTTAGAAGTGTCGGTGAATAATTCCAACTCGTCTTATAATCTTTTGTTTAATAGACTCGAGTTCTTCGACATATATGAATCTTCCATCTTTGGCTCTATTCTTCGATAAATCTTTAAATAGGCACAGTGACTTCAAATCTTTTGCATCTCTTGGACAATAGACTTCGTCTTGAGTCTTTTTCCTCGATAAAACCCGTGCAATCCCATGTTTTCTTCAATATTCATCCGGTTGACACTGAAAACACAATAAACACAAAAACCACGCATAATTCCAAACAAATGATATTAAATACGTGTTTTGGTCTTGTTTTAGCCAGAAATAAGTGGTAAAAGGATGGGTGTTTTCACACCTATCACTTTTCAAACTATAAAACCAGTTTTATGAACATGTTCCAGGTTTTCCAGGACTTATACAATTCTGCTGCTATTAAGTCTCTATTATGTTTTAGTCACTTATACTATGTCTATATCCGTGCACTGTGCGTTTTGCTCAGCCTTTACTTTCCTTTCCATGTCCCAAAACGGCAGGTACCCTAGGGAAGACTCGAGCATTTGGAGGACGTGCATAGGATGGAAGCTGCTAGAGACTTCTTTTCCTTCTTGCCCTCATATACTTATGCTTGTTTAGTATTTCGTTCATTTCTTTTGCTTTATTATGTTTTGGGCTTATGTTTGGGAACCGATGTTGATTCCGGTTATCCATATGGTCATGTAATGTTTTATACATTTATCCTTGTATGCTTTGATGACACGCCATAATTACGCGTGACATTCCATTATCAAAATGGGGTGTTACAATTACCCTGCTACAAACAAAGAGGATAATGCCAAAAACCACCAGACATCCAACGTTTAGGATTGAAGCTTACTTTTTAAGCTTGATACAAGCCATTGGATACGTTTTTCACATGCCAGCTACAACAAGCAAACAAAAATCAGTCACATGAAGCCAAAAAGTTCAAAATCCCAAGGGCATTTTTGCGACTTCAAGCATTAGGGTTTAGTGTTTTTATCTGTTCTTAATTCACATGTAAGGCTCTATATAAAGCCATAGGGTCTCATTTGCACAACTGCTTTTGGTTTTTCCTTGTTCAACTACTTGTAAATCCTCTTTTTTGTTAATGAAAGTGTGTTGAGTTTTGTTGAAGAAAGACCAAGTGCCACCTTATTTTAAGCTTGTTTATGATATTTGTTAACTGTAATTGGACCTTAAAACGTTTTTTAAACCTTGTGTAAGAAATTACACATTGGATCAAAATTTGATATTTTGCTAAGTTCTTGTTCAAACCTTGGAATTCTTGGGTTATAGGGCTGATCATAGCATCCTAATTGTGATATTAAGGTGTGGTGAGGCTTATAACTTGGGGATGTGGGGTAACAAGGTTGCATCAATCAAGTTTATTTTCCAAAAGTCACCTTTCTGTTTTGATTTTGTGCTTCTAACCTTGTTGAATCTTAGCAGGGTTGCTGTTGGAAGCTTGTGCTTGTTCTAGCTAGCACATAAGCTCATAAATTCGTGGGTGTGGATGTACATCCATGAGGTTTGTCTTGAAACCTTGAAAATCTGATATAAATTGGATTTTTTGTGGATTTGCGCTCTATTGATGTTCTTGTTGTTTTCTTCGCTTGAATCTGCTTAATCTTGCATGTTAATGTTGTTAGTATGCTAGTTTAATCATTGGGTTAACTGAATCACACTTTTTCTTGTTTAAAATTTGATTTGAAAAGTTAAAAGGGTGTTTGGGTCTACCTGTTTGAGTTGAAATCTTGTTATTGTGTTGTGGAAAGTTTGTGTTTGTGCTCTATATCTGATATATGCTTGGTTGAGAGTGTTTTGCTGCAAGTTTTCGGGTTTGAAACCTTGAATCAAACAATCTGCTATAACTTGTTGAGTTTAACAGTTTTTGACCTAAGATTTTGGTGAAATCTAGTATTTGTGCATGCTTAGGGTTGAAAGTTGTTAAAACATCATTATTATAACTTATTTGATAGATCTTGAGGTTTGAATCTGGCTTGTTGGTCAAATACATCAGCAAAGTGTAAAACCACATGTTCTTGTGTTCATCAGTAACTTAAGGTGCTTGAATCTTGCTTAATACTTTGAATCATTGCATGAAACCTGTTTAGACTTGTTCATTTGAGTTTATAATAGCTTGTGTATACATTTGGTTGAGTTTGGCTGGCTGAATATTGCTCTAAGTTCTTATTGAACCTGTTCTGCTTATTTGTTCAAGTCTGTGCTAGATCTGGTACTTTATTGAATTAACTGTATCAATTGGGTGATTGTGGTTGTGATTTATTGATTGTTATTGACTTCTTTTGATCCAAAGATCATTTGGGTGCCTTTGTGAAACCTGAATCTCCAAAAAAGTCACTAAAGACAAAATGTCAAACAAATCAAGCAGTGGAAAAAGTTTCCACTGCTCAACACCCAAAACTAGCCCCTGCTAGTGTTTATTTGTCATCAGCTTATCAATAAGCTATTTTAGCTTATCCAGACCTGCAACAACTTATTTTTTGTGATAGATCTTCA
Organism: Glebionis coronaria; assembly: GCA_025667525.1. Lineage (NCBI taxonomy): Eukaryota > Viridiplantae > Streptophyta > Magnoliopsida > Asterales > Asteraceae > Glebionis > Glebionis coronaria. The sequence continues at coordinate 448,971,695 of CM046882.1, read as the reverse complement.
TCATTTGACCCATTTGATTAGACTGGAGCTTATTGGACTTTGACTTTGACTTTTTGCTAGAAAACCAACTTATTTGACTTTTTCATAAGTGCTTATTTGCTTTTTCCAGCTTATTGAGTCTGCTTATTTGAAAACTTTTTGTTGAGTTAGCTTATTGAAGTCATTTAAAAGCTTTAGAAACTTGAATCAGCTCTTGGGGTGGCCTAGAACTCAAAAACGACTATTTTGTCGTTTTCTGTAGATTGCTTATTGCATTTTCAGGCTTATTCCTTGGGCTTATTTCAAATTTCTTTTTACAGAAGTCTTATTTAGGACAAAAGAAGCTTGTGTGTCTAATTTGAGCTTATGGCATTGGCTTATAGGTTAATGGGCCAAAAAGCCCATTAAGAATAAGCTGTTTGGTATAAGCTAGCTTATTTCACACTTTCAGCTTTTGGGCCTTTCGAAAAAGTTGTTTAAAATCCAATTTTGAGTCAAGTAGTGCTTTTTGGGCTTATTTTGGACACTTTTTTCATTTTGGGCCCAATTTAGCCCATTAAGTGATCTGTTTTGGGTTTAGCCCATTTTCTAGGCCCATTAAGGGTATTTAGGTAATTTCACTTTCATTTCTGTATTGTTTAGGTTAAATTAAGCTAGTTTGCACCTTTTTAGAATTTTTTATGATTTTTGAATTTTTAATAATATTTTAATATTATTTTATTGTCAAAAATTAAAAGTCTGATTTTCTAAGTTTTTTTATTTTTCCTAGATTGTAGACACTTAATTAGGAATTTTACAACTTTCCAAATATTTTTAGAGTCTTTTAATTACTTTCTAGAATTATTTTAAGTTTTAATAGCTTTTAATAGTTTTTAATTGTTTAAAAATAGTTTTTAGTGATTTTAAAATTTTGAAAAATATTTTTTAGCTTAATTAGGTTATTTTAAAGGTTTACAAACTTTAAGATCTTGTTTTGGACTTTTTAATAGTTAATATTGATTTTTAGGGCTTTAATTAGCATTAAAAAGTTAATATTTAATTAATTAAAAGGTTTTGGCAAGTTTGGATTTTTTGTAAACTCTTAGAATATTTTAGTGGATTTTTAATGATTTTTGGTAATTTTTAGGGTAAATTTTTAATTTTAGTGCTTTTTACGGTTTTACGTGTACACCTTTTTCGTCTTAGTTTAATACGACATCGTAACCGTCATTCTCTTCTTAACCCATTTCTATTTTTCTTTCTCACAAATATAATCACAAAAATAATCATTTCATTACACACACACTAATTGAGAACGATCCCCATTTTGGGTCATTAGTGCTTGGTTTTCCTAAACCGACACTTAATACTTACCACTTTTGCTCTCTTTTCCTAAATAGTAGTAAAATCACTACATCAATTTTGGCGCCGCTGCCGGGGAGGCGTGTTGTGTTTTGATTTGGAATTTTTGTTTTTATATACTAACCAAAATAGCATTTGTATTAGTAGCACTCTACTAATACGTATTATCGGTTTTCGATTTTTGTGTGAATAATATTACTATATTGTATACGTAGAACAATAAATTCACAAGTACTCCAAATATGTGAGAAATCACAACCTTGACTTGGGAGGTCATTACCCAATCATTATATTCGAATCTCAAACCAAAGAAAAAGGCAAAAATAGATAAATACTTTCGTGAGGCTCAATTTTGAAAAATACAAACTATAAGGTGGGTATAAGGCGGATATTATAAAATATATCCTAAGGAAAAAGGCTCTTAAGTGCTTCGCGCCGCCTCGTTTCCCCGCTTGCTTGTGAGTATTTGGTTTTGAGAGCTAATCGAGGGTTTTGCCACCCAAAGTATTACTAAGTATCATATATATTTTCTTGGTTTCAATTGATTAAACCCTCTTGAACGTTTTGGTGTTCCACCAACGTTCTAAAGTCATCGAAGGCGTTCACTTCACGTGATCGTTTTCATTCCTTGAGGCTTCTTTAATCAAGAGATTTGATTAAGGAGGAGATTTGTAGATTTTTGTCTATTTAATACATTCACCAAAATCCAAAAAGGTTAATACAATAAAAAACCACAAAAAAATTGGAAAATACAAAACACCAAAAAGAATCTTCTTTGCTCGTCCCCTCGTTGTACGTGATGTTTATGCTAACTCGTAATCAAGCAAGACGTGCACGTAAACAAAAGAACAAAACTCCCACTCCTAATCTTTCTAGTGAGGAGTCTCCTATTGACGAACCCATTGTAAGAGAAGCACCAACCATGGCGAACCGAACTATGATGGAGTTACTTCAAGCACCCACCGAGGGTTATGGAGAGGCTATTGTGATTCCCGCTATCCTTGCGGAGAATTTTGAGGTGAAAACGTGTTTGTTGTCGATGATCCAAAACAACAAATTCCGTGGTGATGAGAAGGACAATCCACACAACCATATCCGCCAATTCAATCGTCTTACCGCCACTTGCAAGTTTAAGGATGTCTCGAATGACTCGATTAAGATGATGCTTTTTCCGTATTCCTTAGCAGGGCCCGCTAAAATTTGGTTAGAGAAAGAGCCACCCAATTCTATATTGACGTGGAAGGATCTCGTGTCTAAGTTTGTGAACCAATTTTTTCCGCCCTCTAAGACTACCCACTTGAAAAACGAGATTTCAAAATTTTCACAAGAGTTTAATGAAAGTTTTTCAATGGCTTGGAATAGGTTTAAGGAGATGTTACATGAATGTCCTCATCACGGTTTTTCCGACTTGCATCAAATTGACACGTTTTACAATGGACTTAATGATCATGAAAGGGATTATCTTAATGCCGCCGCGGGTGGTAATTTTTTGTGTAAAACGGTTGAGGAAGCTTTTGTGATAATTGAGAATAGATCTAAGGTGTATAGTCCTCGTAGCACGTCTAGTGTTCGTAAGGCTTCGTCTTCGGCTTCACCTTCTTTGTCTACTACCATCGATGCTTGCCAAATTGAGGCGAACTTGGAAAACAAGATTTTTGATAAGCTAAAGGGACTTTTGATTGAGTTTAAAGTTGGTGAACCAAGTGCTCCCGCTACGGCTAAAGCGGTCGAGGTTTCATGCATGTATTGTGGTGGAGGTCATGATTTCTCCGAGTGCATTACCAACGGTGGTAACACTTCGAGTGCCTACGCAGCCACGGGAACTTACAACCAAAACGGTCAAGTTACCCTCTCTAATCAATTGACTCCACCGGGTTTTGGTTCAAATCAAAATGCTAACAACAACTATCGCAACAATCAAGTTGGTTTCAAAAACAATTTCAACAAAGGGAACTATGGTAATCAAGGGGCTAATAATCAAGTTTCAAACAAAAATCAAAATGATTTTCAAAACAACAACAAAGGTTTACAAACGTTGAAAGATCTTCCAAATGAATTTGTTGAATAAGCTAATGGGAATGATGCTAGGTTTGACAATATCCAAAGAGAAATCACTAGCCTAAGATCCGAGTTTAAGAACGACTTGAAGAAAGAGTTGAAAAATGAGTTAGCTAATGAACTTAAGATCCATACCAACAAGATGGAAGGAACCGTAACTAGGTTACAACAAAACCAACAAAAAATGGAACAATGGCAACATGAGATAAAACAAGAAATGGTTAAAGCCGAGAAGAGGCAATCCAAGTTTGAAGATAAAATCTCATCTATGTTTGAGGCAATTATGTGTAAACCGTCTTCGAGTAGTCTTCCTAGCAACACCGTATCAAACCCTAAGGGTGAGATGAAAGTGATTACCACACGTAGTGGTAAGACACTTAAGGAACTGACTCCTCAACCAATTTCTCCTACGGAGGAAGCAATTGAGGAAGAACCCAAGGTGGTGGTCCAAAAGGAGCATGTCCTAATCCCACGAAGTACCGCTCATGCCACACCTACGGTTGACCCTTTACCAACTTTGGAACCCGAGATTCCAAAGGCTATGCCTATGCCTCAACCCATACCACCTTTACCCTATCCATCGAGACTTAGAAAGGAGAAACGTCAAGAGCGCGACAATTACCAATTTGAGCTTTTTATGAAAATGTTTCGTGATTTGCACTTTAATGTGAGTTTCGCCGATGCGTTGGTCATGATGCTTCGATTTGCCGCTAACTTTAAGAGTATGTTGAACAACAAGGAGAAATTGCACCAATTGTCTAGTTGTTCGTCGTTTTATCTTAATCGCATACCTCAAAAAGTCGGTGATCCCGGTAAATTTTTGATCCCTTGTGCAATCCAAAATATGGAGGAATGCTTCGCCTTGGCCGATCTTGGTACTAGCATTAACTTGATGCCACTTGCAATCTTCAAGTCGCTCAATCTTCCTAATCTTACTCCTTCACTAATGTCTATCGAGTTGGCCGACCATTCCACGATTCCCGCATGTGGTTTGGTGGAAGACGTTTTTGTGAAAGTGGGGAAGTTCTACTATCCCGTAGACTTTATCGTTGTTGATATCCCCACGGATCCTCAAGTTCCTCTCATTTTAGGTCGTTCATTTTTAGATACTTCTATGGCTTTAATCGATGTTCATGCTAGAAAGATCACCTTACGTTTCAACGACGAGGAAATTGTTATAAACGCAACTCAAAACTCTCAAATTTCTCATGTTTATTCCATTGCAACCATAAACCTCGTTGATATGATTGACGTGGTTTGTGAGGAATTTTCACAAGAAGTTCTAGGTTTTGGTGATGAAGAAACTAGTGGCAATCCCACTATGTTAGATCCAATTCTCGATAATTCGACACCAACCTTCACTCCATTTGAAGGTGGTGGTTTTACGTTGGAAGAATTCGATGTTCCACGTACTTGCAACGAAGACCTCGACAACGATGAGGACTTCTCGATTATCAAGGATTTTCTTAACGATTTCCCATTTCCTCCACCCGAGGAGGTTATGAGTATCGAGCCCAAATCTTCACTTGAGGAACCACCTATCCTCGAGTTGAAAGATTTACCTCCTCATCTTGAATATGTCTATTTGGAGGAGGGCGACAAGTTGCCGGTTATTATTGCGAAAGAACTTTCGAATGATGAAAAACCGCACTTGTCGATGTTCTAAAGGTTCACAAAGGGGCAATTGCGTGGAAGTTATCCGACATTAATGTAATCGATCCTAAATTTTGTACCCACAAAATCTTAGTGGAGGAGGATTACAAGCCCGCAATCCAATGTCAAAGGAGGGTGAACCCCAAAATTCACGACGTCATCAAAAAGGAAGTCCTTAAACTCCTTGACACGGGAATGATTTACCCTATTTCTGATAGCCCTTGGGTGAGTCCTATTCATTGTGCCTAAAAAGGGAGGAATGACCGTTGTGCCAAACGATGCCAACGAGTTAATTCCCACTAGACTCGTGACCGGATGGAGAGTGTGCATTGACTATCGAAAGTGGAATAAAGCCACTCGAAAAGACCATTTTCCCTTGCCCTTCATGGACCAAATGTTGGAGAGTCTTGCGGGAAACGATTTCTATTGCTTTTTAGATGGGTTTTCCGGTTACTTCCAAATTCCCATCGATCCTCGTGATCAAGAAAAAACTACATTTACGTGTCCATATGGAACGTTTACCTATCGTAGAATGCCATTCGGACTTTGTAATGCACCGGGAACCTTTCAAAGGTGCATGATGGCTATTTTTCATGACATGATCGAGAAGACGATGGAAGTCTTCATGGATGACTTTTCCGTGTTTGGTAGTTCGTTCACTTCGTGTTTGTCGAATCTTGAGAGAATGTTGAAATGTTGTGAGGAAACCAACCTTGTGCTAAATTGGGAAAAGTGTCATTTTATGGTTAAGAGTGGAATCGTCTTAGGGCACAAGGTCTCGAAAGCGAGGATTGAGGTAGATCAAGCTAAGGTAGACGTCATCGCCAAATTACCTCATCCCAAAACCGTTAAGGGAGTTAGGGGTTTCCTAGGCCACGCGGGCTTTTATCGTCGATTCATCAAGGATTTTTCAAAGATCTCTCGACCCATTACACATCTTCTTGAAAAAGAGGCACGTTTTGTCTTTGACAAAGATTGTGTACGAGCCTTTGAAATCCTTAAGAGGAAACTTACTGAAGCTCCCATTCTTGTTGCTACCAATTGGAACCTCCCCTTTGAGCTCATGTGTGATGCTAGTGATTACGCTATTGGGGCCGTATTGGGGCAACGTCATGAAAAGCACTTCTTGCCTATTCACTATGCTAGCAAGACGATGACCGAGGCTCAACTTAAATACACTACAACGGAGAAGGAGTTCCTTGCCGTGGTGTATGCATTTGAGAAATTCCGACCTTATCTCGTCTTGACGAAATGCATAGTGTATACGGATCATTCGGCTATCAAGTATCTTATGGCTAAACAAGATGCAAAGCCGAGATTACTTTGTTGGATTATCCTCCTTCAAGAATTTGACAACAAAATTGTTGACAAAAAAGGAGCCGAGAATCTAGCGGCCGATCATCTTTCTCGTTTGGAAGATCCTCACCAAAGTGTTTACGAGCCCAAGGAAATCACCGAAACATTTCCGCTCGAAACACTTGGTGTAGTGAATTCTAAGCTTGATTCTTCCACCCCCATGGTTTGCGGACTTTGCAAATTACCATGCGGGTAACTTCATCATCAAGGGTATGACGACTCAAGAAAAACGAAAATTATTTCGTGACGTCAAGTTCTACTTTTGGAACGACCCTTACTTGTTTCGAACTTGTGCGGATCAAACCATCCGAAGTTGTGTATTTGGCACCGAAGCTTCTAACATCCTTAGAGCTTGCCATGAGGGACCCACGGGTGGTCACCACGGTGCTAATCTCACGGCTAAGAAGGTGTTTGATGCCGGCTTCTTTTGGCCTACTATTTACCGAGATGCACAAGATCTTGTGAAGTCTTGTGACTCATGCCAACGACAAGGAAAAGACTCACAAAAAGATGAAATGCCACAAAATATCATCCAAGTGTGTGAGATCTTTGACGTTTGGGGTATAGACTTTATGGGGCCGTTCCCATCATCTCGTGGTAATAAGTACATCCTCGTTGCGGTTGACTACCTATCTAAGTGGGTGGAAGCTAAGGCTTTGCCCACCAATGATGCTCGTGTGGTAGTCAAGTTTTTGAAAAGCTTGTTTTCTCGGTTTGGAACCCCTCGTGCGATCATAAGCGATCGTGGAACCCATTTTTGTAACGACCAATTCGAAAGGGTCCTAAGGAAATATGGGGTTACACATCGGATTTCTACGGCTTATCACCCACAAACGAGTGGGCAAGTCGAGGTTTCAAACCGAGCTTTGAAGAGGATCTTGGAGAGATCTGTTGGGGAAAACCGACAATCTTGGTCGGATAAGTTGGACGATGCTTTATGGGCCTTTAGGACCTCTCATAAGACGCCCATTGGGTGCACTCCCTATAAGCTTGTGTATAGGAAAAATTGTCATTTGCCAATCGAATTGGAACACAAGGCTTATTGGGCCCTAAAGCATTGTAATGATGATATGGAGACCGCGGGAAAACACCGGAAAATGCAATTAAATGAATTGGATGAATTGAGGGACATTGCGTATGAAAATTCATTGATTTATAAAGAAAAAACTAAAAAGTTTCATGATTCTAAAATTAAAAACCGGGTTTTTAACATTGGGGATCAAGTTTTTCTTTTTAATTCTCGCTTGAAAATCTTTTCCGGTAAGTTGAAATCCCGTTGGTCCGGTCCATCTCAAGTTTTTCCATATGGGACCATCGAGCTAGCTCAAAATGATGGCCCTAATTTCAAGGTGAATGGACATAGGTTGAAGCACTACTTTGGCGGGTAAGTTCCATCCTTGAACTACCTCGACCAAGTCACCTTCCCCAATGATAATTAGTATTGAGGGGATCGAGTCGAGCTCATGACTCGGTAATCAAAAATGAGGTGCCTCGTGGGGGAGTCCCATGCTTATCCTATGTACATATTATCGCTTTCTAATGTAGTAACGTGTGGGGATTTGTGCCCTTCCAACCTTTGTTCCGTGGTTGTTTGTGAATTGTGAACTTTAGATGATCATGATCTTCACGATTGGAGCCCCTCGTGTTCGTTCTATGGGAGCACTTGATCGTTTGCTTTGAAGACTTTCTCAATATCCATGATATATCCTTTGATTTTCTAACCTTAGGTTTATAGCACACTTGATAAACGACTTTAAATTTAATGGTTACACCCTTTCCATGCTAGATTAGGCATTCGACTACGTCTCTAGTATGGGGGTGTTTGCACCCCTAGACTCGAAACATTGATGACAATGTTTAACTTTAGTATGGGGGGGTGAATAGATACTTTCCTTGCCAAACCTTCACGCTTTCTAAAGTTTATCTTTTTGTTTATCGTTTTGTTGCAAAATAAGGCTAAAAATGGCAAAATTTTAAAATTTTTCTCATGTTTTATAAGTGTTTGAAGACACGAATGTAGGTTTTCCGATGGCGAGAATAAGAGTAATTTTTGACTCGACCGTGCGTGTTGAGAACTTAGCTTTGATTCCTTAACTTCACATTAGGCTAAGTCTCTTAAATGAGGACGAGAGATGATAGGGTTAATTATAAGTTACTATGCTAAACGTAGAGTACTCATATTCTTTCAAAAACTCATGTGTTCTCATTGTTTGCTTATTCTCCCTTCGCATGTAAATATTTTTTGCTTAATAAATATTGACTTAGCGGTTTAGTTGGGATTGTTGGGTTTCTAGTATTTTCTAGTAGCTTCCGTGTAATTAAATTAGGAAGACATTAAGGTATCGCCAGCGTCACGGTTTTGAAGTATTGGCACCCAAATAATCAAAAGCTTCACCCAATAATAAGATTTCAAGTGCTCACCTAAATCAGGCAAACAATTTGAAGCCCCACAAGGCCGAAAAATCTATGCAAAATTGAAAGTGAATCAAGCCTTAATCTTCGAAGCTTTAAAGATCCAAAATTCGCCTTAGCTTGAGGATATACGTCTTTTGCTAATAAAACCACCGATGAGGTGGATAATAAAAGGCAAGGCAAGACCGAAGTCATAATAAAAGCTTCATGGAGAAGTTGAATAAAAGATGGAGGTAAACCAAAGATAATAAGGCCCTAACGTTAGGGGGCGTATAAAAGTCTTGGTAATAAGTCTCATGTTCAAAACCGTTATAAAACCATGTTTATCGATTCTTCTGGTTGACTTAATTTTTTGACATCGTTGTCTATTGGGAGGGGTTATTAATTTGATGGTCTTGGTTACACCGTTAGGACTCTATTTTTAGACCTAAATCTCTATTATCGCATAAGTTAAACAATGTATCCTCGTGAAACATTCAAGACAAAATAAAATATAAGAGATACAACTTAGGAAATTGGGAGGATAAGTACGTGATTAGGGCATATGAGTAGTGTTAGCATTACTAACTTATAATGACAATGATCTCGTTTCACGCTTGGCTTGGAATTAGGGTGAAAATCGAGGACGATGAAATTATTTCTAACGAAGCATTCACGTGTTCTTATTCTATGAACCTAAACGTCCTATTTTGCGATGAAAATCATACATTATGTCTAAAACGCAAGTAGTAGTAGCAATAGTAGTAGTATAGCTAGTTTATCGTTCAATAAAGTGAATAAAAATGAATTTTGGAGGTGCTACGATACTTTATTCTAGCATTGCGTGAGGGCACGGCAATGGTTTAGTATGGGGGAGTGATGAGACTCCTTTTATACATAGTCTCATCGTCCAAAAAGGGCTTAAAATGCATTAAATATCATCAAAATACCCATATATATGCTTGTGTTTGTTTCTTGTGTATTTTAGGTAAGGATATTGAGAAAATGACAAAAGATCACAAGAATCATACAAAAACGAACACGGGAAACGAAGACGCACATTGAACCAAGCCCTAATGAAGACTTTCCCAAGAAAAACCCTTGAAGATTTGAAGACTTATGAAGAAGGGTCCTCCAATATTGAAGAATTGATACTTTATACCCTTGTATCTTCATAATTACAAGTTTAGTCCCTAAAGTTTGTCAAAATTACAAAAAGGACCCTCCACTTTGAAGAATTGACAAGTTTAGCCCCTCAACAAAGCTAAATTGTCAATCATTATCCTCCACAAAGTCAAATATATCATGAAGTCCTTCAAAGTACAAGAAATTACAAGTTTGGTCCTTTGAAAATCCCAAAATTACAAAAAGGACCCTTGACTTTCAACATTTGGCAAGAATGGTCCCTCATAAATGAAGACTTGGCAATTTTAGTCCTCCAAAATGCCAATTATACAAGTTAAGACTATAATCCATCAACAAAATTCCAAAAAAGCCCTTCAAGAATCACAAAATGGCAAGAAATACCCCTGAAAATACTTTGGAAAAGTATTTGGGGCAAAAGTGTGAAAAGTAAAACTTTAATAACAAAGGGAATCTGATTATGGCATGTTTAAAACAAAGTAGCAAGAAGGAAAGAAGTGAAGGACTAAAGCTGGCCAGACAACATTGTTACCTAGACCAACCCAGTCATGCCACGTGCCCCACTCACTCACCATAGCCAATCACAACACCCCATTCTTCCATGTCACATTCCACTCACACCGGATTAACAAACTTATTTAATTAAGTTTAAAACTGGCTCCTTAACATGTTTTTAAACATGTTTTAACCCAAAACCGTATCAAACACACAACTATTCATGTGATGAACATAATTGGGTATTTTTAATCCTGTTGTAATTAAGCCATGAAAACCTCCAGATTAATGATTAATAATGTTATAATCATAACCCAACTTCAAAAATACTTGCCACATCACTCCTTTGTCCCACACATGATTCCCTTGCAACAAACAAAGAGGATACTGCCAAAAACCACCAGACATCCAACGTTTAGGATTGAAGCTTACTTTTTAAGCTTGATACAAGCCATTGGATACGTTTTTCACATGCCAGCTACAACAAGCAAACAAAAATCAGTCACATGAAGCCAAGAAGTTCAAAATCCCAAGGGCATTTTTGGGACTTCAAGCACTAGGGTTTAGTGTTTTTATCTGTTCTTAGTTCACATGTAAGGCTCTATATAAAGCCATAGGGTCTCATATTCACAACTGCTTTTGGTTTTTCCTTGTTCAACTACTTGTAAATCCTCTTTTCTGTTAATGAAAGTGTGTTGAGTTTTGTTGAAGAAAGACCAAGTGCCACCTTATTTTAAGCTTGTTTATGACATTTGTTAACTGTAATTGGACCTTAAAACATTTTTTAAACCTTGTGTAAGAAATTACACATTGGATCAAAATTTGATATTTTGCTAAGTTCTTGTTCAAACCTTAGAATTCTTTGGTTATAGGGATGATCATAGCATCCTAATTGTGATATTAAGGTGTGGTGAGGCTTATAACTTGGGGATAATCAAGTGTGGGGTAACAAGGTTGCATCAATCAAGTTTATTTTCCAAAAGCCACCTTTCTGTTTTGATTTTGTGCTTCTAACCTTGTTGAATCTTAGCAGGGTTGTTGTTGGAAGCTTGTGCTTGTACTAGCTTGCACATAAGCTCATAAATTCGTGGGTGTGGATGTACATCCATGAGGTTTGTCTTGAAACCTTGAAAATCTGATATAAATTGGATTTTTTCGTAGATTTGTGCTCTACTGATGTTCTTGTTGTTTTCTTGGCTTGAATCTGCTTAATCTTGTATGTTAATGTTGTTAGTATGCTAGTTTAATCATTGGGTTAACTGAATCACACTTTTTCTTGTTTAAAATTTGATTTGAAAAGTTAAAAGGGTGTTTGGCTCTACCTGTTTGAGTTGAAATCTTGTTATTGTGTTGTGGAAAGTTTGTGTTTGTGCTCTATATTTGATATATGCTTGGTTGAGAGTGTTTTGCTGCAAGTTTTTGGGTTTGAAACCTTGAATCAAACAATCAACTATAACTTGTTGAGTTTAACTGTTTTTGACCTAAGATTTTGATGAAATCTAGTATTTGTTCATGCTTAGGGTTGAAAGTTGTTAAAACATCATTATTATAACTTATTTGATAGATCTTGAGGTTTGAATCTGGCTTGTTGGTCAAATACATCAGCAAAGTGTAAAACTGCATGTTCTTGTGTTCATCAGTAACTTAAGGTGCTTGAATCTTGCTTAATACTTCGAATCATTGCATGAAACCTATTTAGACTTGTTCATTTGAGTTTATAATAGCTTGCGTATGCATTTGGTTGAGTTTGGCTGGCTGAATATTGCTCTAAGTGCTTATTGAACCTGTTCTGCTTATTTGTTCAAGTCTGTGCTAGATCTGGTATTTTATTGAATTAACTGTATCAATTGGGTGATTGTGGTTGTGATTTTTTGATTGTTATTGACTCCTTTTGATCCAAAGATCATTTGGGTGCCTTTGTGAAATCTGAATCTCCAAAAAAGTCACTAAAGACAAAAAGTCAAACAAGTCAAGCAGTAGAAAAAGTTTCCACTGCTCAACACCCAAAACTAGCCCCTGCTAGTGTTAATTTGTCATCAGCTTATCAATAAGCTATTTTAGCTTATCCAGACCTGCAACAACTTATTTTTTGTGATAGATCTTCATCATTTGACCCATTTGATTAGACTAGAGCTTATTGGACTTTGACTTTGACTTTTTGCTAGAAAACCAACTTATTTGACTTTTTCATAAGTGCTTATTTGCTTTTTCCAGCTTATTGTGTCTGCTTATTTGAAAACTTTTTGTTGATTTAGCTTATTAAAGTCATTTAAAAGCTTTAGAAACTTGAATCAGCTCTTGGGGTGGCCTAGAACTCAAAAACGACTATTTTGTCGTTTTCTATAGATTGCTTATTGCATTTTCAGGCTTATTCCTTAGGCTTATTTCAAATTTCTTTTTACAGAAGTCTTATTTAGGACAAAATAAGCTTGTGTGTCTAATTTGAGCTTATGGCATTGGCTTATAGCTTAATGGGCCAAAAAGCCCATTAAGAATAAGTTGTTTGGTATAAGCTAGCTTATTTCACACTTTAAGCTTTTGGGCCTTTGGAAAAAGTTGTTTAAAATCAAATTTTGAGTCAAGTAGTGCTTTTTGGGCTTATTTTGGACACTTTTTCATTTTGGGCCCAATTTAGCCCATTAAGTGATCTGTTTTGGGTTTAGCCCATTTTCTAGGCCCATTAAGGGTATTTAGGTAATTTAACTTTCATTTCTGTAATATTTAGGTTAAATTAAGCTAGTTTGAAAAATTTTTAGAATTTTTTATGATTTTTGGATTTTTAATAATATTTTAATATTATTTTATTGTCAAAAATTAAAAGTCTGATTTTCTAAGTTTTTATATTTTTCCTAGATTGTAGACACTTAATTAGGAATTTTACAACTTTCCAAATATTTTTAGATTCTTTTAATTATTTTCTAGAATTATTTTAAGTTTTAATAGCTTTTAATAGTTTTTAATTGTTTAAAAATAGTTTTTAGTGATTTTAAAATTTTGAAAAATACTTTTTAGCTTAATTAGGTTATTTTAAAGGTTTACAAACTTTAAGATCTTGTTTTGGACTTTTTAATAGTAAATATTGATTTTTAGAGCTTTAATTAGCATTAAAAAGTTAATATTTAATTAATTAAAAGGTTTTGGAAAGTTTGGATTTTTTGTAAACTCTTGGAATAATTTAGTGGATTTTTAATGATTTTTGGTAATTTTTAGGGTAAAATTTTAATTTTAGTGCTTTTTACGGTTTTACGTGTACACCTTTTTCGTCTTAATTTAATACGACATCGTAACCGTCATTCTCTTCTTATCCCATTTCTATTTTTCTTTCTCACAAATATAATCACAAAGATAATCAATTCATTACACACACACTAAGCCTCCTTGAGAACGATCCCCATTTTGGGTCATTAGTGCTTGGTTTTCCTAAACCGACACTTAATACTTACCACTTTTGCTCTCTTTTCCTAAAGAGTAGTAAAATCACTACATCAGTATCTCTTATATTTTATTATTGTAATGAATGATCAGGAGGATGCATTGTTGACTTATTTCGATAGTTATTTAGGCTGAAAATAAAGTAGGACGATTTAATCAATAGTTAGCTTAAAGACAAAATCTTTTGAAACTGCTTCTCGGGACCTCTTAAAGTTCATATCTTGGCATAACTCACTTCACGATTTGAGACCTTTCTCGGACCGATATTTGGCAGTGACTTCATACTTCGAATCTTGAGAGACATTCTTGAAATTATGGTCTTCTCTTCATAATAGGAATTTCTTCACTTGAAGTTTTTTGAGAGATTCTTCAAATTTGGACCACGACTTCTTCATTTTTCTCCAATCTTTATTTGGGATTTTGATATACAACGATCCGCCTCCTTTTAGGACTTGGATCTATTTATCCTCATACCTTGTTAGGGCCTTTTTGAATAGACTTCTCCATGATCTTTAGGGGAGTATTTGCTTTTCGTCGTGTGTCTCGATCCTTCATATTGATTTTTGATAAATGATTCTTCACATCACTTTAGATCTTTAGCAACAAAATGTAGCCCTCATGCCTTGTTGATGCCTTTTTGGACTCGCCGATCTTCGCATCCCGCGTCAATAAGTTATGCCTTGGCTATGAACTCTAATCAATACCGAGCAACTTTTAAACGATCTTGTGCTAGAAGCTAAGTAACTTTTCAAATCGTACGACCTTATTTATTGCAATTAAATTTATTAACAACCGATGGGAGAAGAAGCTCATAATCAACTCACATAAATTCATGAAATAATACCAAACTTATAATTGACTCTATCATCTCTCGTTCTCCACAATTTAAAATCTTAAGGAATGAGACTCGTGGATGCTTAGCCTATTAAATCAAAGTTTTGGGTTTCAAGTCATCTATAGGATCTTGCAAATTCTTAAACTTTTTCAAGTTTAGAATTCGCATTTTAAAGTTCCCTTGATAAACGACTTTCTAGGATCAATTATAGGAACTTGCGAAAAGTTATTGTTCTTAACCAGTAAGAGTTAAGAACTTTGCATTTTAAAGTTCCCTATATAAATGCCTAGCAAAACTTGACTTAAACACGTTAAGGCTACTAGCTAGAGTGAACTTAGATAAGTAAACTCGGGTTGAGTTAAAAGATTCACAACGTTTAATAATTAAAACCACTTTATTAAAATTTATTCTAGCAATGAAATAAAATAACTATAACAAAGGTAAATACAACTAGGCCAAAATAGATCAAAAATTTTGAAAAATGTCGAAAAAATCGATTTTTCGGTTAAATGAGGACAAATACAAGGAAAAGCCCACTTAACTTCGATAGAAGTCCCCCTACACTTAATATTAACATTGTCCTCAATGTTTAAGCATGTGGAAGTAAACTCCCCTACACTTAGGACATTGTGCATGTTTGTTTAAATCTTGCTAAGGAGAAGACAACTGAAGTGATTCCTATTTTAATATTGAAGAATATAAAATAGTGAATCAAAAGAGTTTAGGATAGAACCGGGAAGACGGGTACACGAAATCACGGGTCGTCAAAAGTCATCAAGAATGGATCTTTGAAAGCTCGAATCCCTACACATGATAAGAAAGAAAACACATACTAGGGTCTCCCCTACACTTATTATAAAAAACAGAGAAAAATGATAGATATTGCGGGTTGCCTCCCAAGAAGCGCTTGTTTTTGTTCATCGAGTCGTGAGCCTTACTCGACCTTGATTAGCATAGGAAGAAACTTGAAACATATCCACCGGGATCAAATACATGGTTTTCATCCATCAAGTAGCACAAGTTTAAGGCGAACAAGGCAAGCCAAAGAAGAATAGGCAAGGTTCCCTTAAGCAAAGATGGAGCACGGTGGTAGCAAGTGTGATGAGGTGCAAGCATATCTCCATAAGTTCCAAAACTCTTTCCTTTTATTTCATCAGATGGATACTGAGATGGCTTAGAAATTGCAATATCGGGATGGAACACCTTTTCCTTTAGGGGAAAATAACACTCGGGCTCAGTAGACCTTGAAGAAGATCCGCTCATAAATCGCACAATCTCATCCTCAGATGGTGGATAGAGAGGTGTCAAAACATAAGTGCTACGGATGTCGGTGTCGTCCGGCTTCTTCTCCTTTGAAACGGGTTTCTTTATATCCAAAGGAGGATAAAGAGCACCATCAAAGTCCAAAGGAGGAGAATCACTCTCATTTGGGAAGTAAGTGTTGAGAAAAGTAGAAAAATCTTCCTCAAATGAGTAGTCATCCAAAGTAGGATCAAGCATTGTTGGCGGGGGATCTTCATCAAAAGTAGGTGCAAGGTCATCATGAGAAGAATCACTCGAGAGAGTATCAACATCATCAAAATCATCATAAGTTGGCATGTCTGGATACTTTGAAACAAAATTATCATAATCATCCTCATCGGAACTAGAATCATCATCATAGTCATCATAAATTGGAGGAGACTCATGAATTGGTGGAGGATCTAAATTGGAGAGAGAATCATCCACATCATCTTGGAAAAGTGGATTATCGTAGCAAGAATCGAAAAGAGGATTGTTGTAGACGACAAAATCATCAAGCACATTAATCATATTCGCTGATTCTCTTCCATTTGATTTGGTTGTGATCTTCCTCATTTTAAAAACTTGTGCATCATTCCCGACTCTTAAGATTAACTCACCTTCGGTAACATCGAATAAGGCTTTTCCGGTTCTTAAAAATGGCCGACCAAGTATTAACGGAATACGAGGGTCCATTTCATAATCAACAACAACAAAGTCGACCGGAAAAGTGAAGGTGCCAACTTTAATAAACGCATCTTCGGAAATACCAACGGGGTAAGCGAGAGTGCGATTTGCAAGCTCAAGAGTCATCTTTGTTGGAGTAAGGTCGGGTAATGATAGTGTTTTCTAAACACTTAAAGGCATCAGATTTATACTTGCCCTGAGGTCGGCTAAGGCAGTAAATTCTTTGGTTTGTTAAAAAATAATGGCAACACAAAACGACCGGGATCTCCAAGTTTTTCCGGAAGTTCTTTAAGGAGGACAGCAGAACAATTCTCATTCAATCGAGTATTATCAAACTCGGCCATTTTCTCCTTCTTATTAAGCAAGTCCTTCAACATCTTAACGAATTTAGGCATTTGGGCTAGAGCTTCAACAAGGCTAAAGGTGATGGTCAGTCCCGAAATCTTCTTCAAAAATTTTGACACTTGAATATCATCCTTGGTGAGCAATTGGCACTTGTCTAAGCGAGATAGATAAGGAATGTTGGGTTTAGGTGGTGTAGATGTAGCAGTTAAAGGTTGAGATGTTGAAGGTTTAAAGGTGGAAGGTGGGGTTGGTGAAGGGTTCTTCTTGGGTACTTCAGTAAGGGGTGGAGACGATAATGGAGAACTAATACTAGGCGTGGGAGTAGGAGGGATAAATGGTGGTGGAAGAGGTGTGGATGGAGTAACTGCGGGAGGGATAGATGGTCCTATTAAGGTTGCTCCACTGCGTGTAGTAATAGCACTCACATTCGCTCTCGGGTTGGTGATGGTATTTGAAGGAAGAGAGCCCGAAGTAGAGGGTTGAGTAGTTGGAAAGAAACTAGCCATCATATTCTTTAAATCATTCGTTTGATTGCTGAAGGAGGTTTGCATATCATGTCGAAGCTCGGTTCTAATATCATTCCCTTGCTTAGTGATATCTCCTTTCAAATTGATAATTTGGCTTTGCAGGTTCTTAACTAGCTCTCCTTGGGTCCTCATGAAAGTTTCCACGTCTTGATTAATGGGTGGAGCTTGTTGAGCGGGTGGGTGATAAGGATTAGAAGCTCGGGGTGGGTTTGGATTGCTTCTATTGTAGTTGTTGGGGTTGTGTTTTTGAGGAGAAAAACCGGATGAAAGAAAGTTGTTAGAACGGTAACTTAGCAAGTTACGATCACCTTGAGGTCGATCTTGGTAGCTTTCCGTTGAATAGTTACCATTAGCCGCATACACGTTTTCCGGATTGTCATGAGTAGAAGGAAAGTCAGTGTATGAATGAGGACCCCCGCAAATCTCACAAGAAAGTGCTACAGCTTTAGCTTGTTGTTGTTGATTTGTAGCCAAGAGTTGCATATTTTTACTCATTTCGACCATTGCGCGGGTCAATTCGGTGATATCAGGGTTTGAAGAGGTAGAAGAAACATTGACTCTCGGGTTATTCCTTGAAGATTCGGATGAATCCCAACTTTTGTGATGAGTAGTCATGTTCTCGATAAGCTCTCTACACTCCTCGGGTCTTCTTTTCATAAATGTGCCACCGGCGGCTTCATTAATCGTATCACGATCACGAAAAGTTAAACTGTTGTGGAAAGTATCAATTAAGGTGACGGGGAGCATGTTGTGGTTTGGAAATCGATCAATCAAAACATTATATCGTTCCCAAGCATCAAAAAGTGATTCATCAGGTTCTTGTGTAAATCCACTAATTTGATTCTCAAGGCTCGTGACCATGGATGGTGGAAAGTAGCGCGACAAAAAGCGTTGAGTCATCTCATCCAAAGTATGAATTGAATTCTTCGGAAGACGATCAAACCATTTTTCGGCATGGTGGGATAAGGTATGTGGAAATAGGTGAAGGCGAAGAAAATCCATGGTAACCCCGGGCAACTTCATGCTTTGAGTAACGGTAATGAATTTGGCGAGGTGTTTGTTGGCATCATCATCCGACAATCCGCGAAATGGACAAGTGTATTGAACTTGTTGGATCATGTGATGCTTCAACGAAAACTCTGGAGCCGTGATTTGCATCGGCGTAATCGGTCCTCCTCGTCCGTTCATTGTGGGTTGGCACAGCTCCTCCATCGTTCGAAGGTCGGGTGGGGGAACATTATTGTTGTTATTGTTGGGGTGGGGTGGATTATTGTTGTTGTTGTGCACACCAGCCATATCTAAATCTTCACGAGTCTCGGGCTCTAAATAAGATGAAGATCTAGTACGCATACACCTGCAAAAGAAAAAGAAAAAGATACCAAAGCAATAGAGAATCTATATGTACTTGTAAAAATAAAATCTTATTGGATTTTTGAAAATTTTTAATTTTTATGGATTTTTAACAATTTTTGAGCAAGAAAAATAACGTTCACGAGTGAACGGATCCCAAAATTCAACGCGTCTCTCACAGAAAACAGTTAATCTTTACGAAAAGAGCCGGCAGCGGCGCCATTTAATAACTGGTTTTTACTTAGTTAAAAATTAAGTTCGTTGTGTGTGTCTAACCGAATTGATTACTGGTTATTTGTGCGACTCAGTCGTCTTTTGGTGGAAAACAAATACATTGGTCGTTGTAGTAAAACTAAAATACAAGACTTTAAAAGTAAATGACGGGTAATTAAATCTAAAACTGATTGAAAAGTAAATGGTGCAAAATTAAGACTTTAAAAGTAATTAAATAAATGACAAAAATTAAAGCTCGACGAAAAGTAAATTTGACAATGTAAAAAAAATGCAAACTTGAAATTTAAAATTAAGAAAAACAATTAAAATAACACTTAAAGAAAAATGGCGGGAAAAATAAATGATTGAAAATAAAACAAAGAATAAACAAAACCTGAGTCGGGATCCAAAATACTGTCACTATCCGGAATCCAAACACTTACTCTTATCCAGAATGTGAGAAATGCAAGCTATCCGGAATACCCTTTCTTCACCATATCGGGATGTGCAATATCCAGCTTATCCGGAATTCTTGTTTGGAGTTTTAACCGGAATAACCAACACTTAACTATCTGGAATAACTAAACCGAGCTATTATTCGGAATTCCAGTCAAGTTGCTTATCCGGAATCCTGCTTTGCTGAAGCTTATCCGGAATCCACGTTTAGACCACTATCCGGAATGTTTTGTCCTAAGGCTTATCCGGAATTCACAAAGACGGCTTATCCAGAATCCCTCATCGTCTCCTTATCCGGAATACGTTCCTGTGGCAATCCGGAATATGTAGATCCGAAGCTTTATCCGGGATTCACCACTTCTTCACTATATCCGGAATATTACTTTGGAGCATATACGAAATACAAGGGTTTTAATGAAAACCCGGATAACAGTAAAAATGCATATAAGCTAAGAACTAAAATAAGCTATAAACTAATAAGCAATTAACCAAAACTTTAACCAAAATCAATTTAAGAAAAAGCTAATAAACCAAAATTGAAAAACTTTTAAAAACACTAAATAATAAAAATATTTAAAAACAACTTTTTATAAAAATTAACTAATAAGCACTTAATTAAAATTAAGAAAAGCACACAATAAGCTATAAAATCAATAAGCTAACACAATCATAAACATAAAAACATAACTATTAATCAAATAAGCATGACAATAAGCACATAAACATAAAGATTAAGCAAAACAAGAAAGGTAGAATGAGAGATTAATTAAGAACTTGATTAAAATTAAAGATTCAACAACACAAAATTAAACTTGAAATTAAAGGCAAGAATTTAAGGTGCAAGACAAGAAAATTAAATGACAATTAAGTAAATGACATGAAATTAAATTTGGAAGAACTATTTTGTCAACATAGTCAACACCTCCTAATGTGTCATTAGGAGGGTATTTATAGGTGATTAGGGAGGTTAGCATGTGTTTCTCCTTTCTTTCTTCTCTCGTCTTTTCATCTTCTAAATTCTTCGACTTTTTCGACTTTGTCTCATGATTAATTGAACTCGTCTTATAATTTCTTCATTTATTAGACTTGAGTTCTTCGACTTCATTAAACTTTCGTCTTTAGACTTTTTCTTCGATAAATCTTCAGAATAGGCCTTGGACTTCCGTTCTTTTTACACTCTTGATCTTTTGACTTCGTCTTTTGTCTTTTCTTCGATAAAAGCTCGTGAAAGCCCGTTTTTCTTCCCTTTTCACATTTGATCCTAAATCACAACAAAAACACAAACCACGCATAATTCCGACATTTACGAGATAAAATACACGTTTTGGCTTGGTTATTATTATAATTAAGTGGTAAAAGGATAAGTGTTTTCACACGTATTAACCGGTTCTTCTGTTGTTTGCAGCATTACTAAGGATTCGGGAAGACGACGTAGGACCCAGGAGAGCATCATCCCAGCCAAACTATGCTTCAACAAGTTGGCGCCATCCGTGGAACCATGACTACTCGTGCTCTCATATAACCGAAAAGTAAAGATCTGTGTGAAAACTCGTTAACTTTTAAAACTTCTTATCTTTGTTTTCGCTGAACTATATCATTCATTCCACTATGTTTAAATAACTTAGTTCACCAAAGTGATTTTAATATCACCTCAAAATCTCCAGTTGGTGACAATTTTTTTAAATATACATGCGATTATAAAAATCACTAAAAAAGAGCAACAAATATGCACCTGTAAGTATCCTCGGTATTCTTAACATTTTTTCCATGACTTCATCATGGCAAATCGTCTTACGCATATTTAGCCGTTGTTTCATTCTGATGTACTCACTATGCGGAAAGTACATCACTCTGCGACCTTTATTTTGTTATTTTTCTTAATGTCTTTGATTTGCAACCACTGACGTGGTGATTTATGCTTTTCACATGACAAAAGTTATTTTGTTCATCCCCTTCATGGATGACTTCATTTTTCGAAAATGGACGCTGTTTAATGTCGAATCTTATTGAACTAGCTGAAGCACTACGGCATTCAAACTCCACACATGGAGTGGCGGAGTTACAAACTTGCAGGTCTACAACCGAAGACGTCGTGATGACGAATATTGGTTCGCTTCGTAATGATTTTGAGATATTTTATTTGATTACGTATCTTTCATATATGAATATTTTGATATACTTCAATATCAGATTATCCTATTGCATGAATATCATGCTTAACCAATTTGACTACACATCTTTCTTCCGGGAATATTTTGATATATTTTGCTCGGAGATAAGTTCGAATATTTTAAGATATCTGACCTTGAGATATGTCAAGTGAATATATGTTTCTTTCGTGATTCTCTTGAGATATTTTACTTTTTAAGATGACGAATGTATTTTATTCATATAATATACGCGTGTTATATATTTGACCTAAAACGGTTATTAATTTTTTTTGAGATATATGTGAATATATTGAAAAACAATACCAGCACATAATAAATCAAAATAAGAATAGTAAGAATCAGTAACAGTAAACTGTAATCAGACACCTCATTCACGTCCCTTATTAATGTAGTATCCGTGAAGTCAGAGTAGATCCTTCAGCTTCCATTCTTATTTCATTACGGGACACGAGGTAAGGATTTCTCGTCCTTCAGTATGGATTTCCTTTCCTATGCATGATTAGGATTCCCCGTCGGCAACCAAATGTTTTTCCCCACTATATGTTATGAACTTTACAATAATTGTCTTAATAACTATGTCAAGTTTCCTGAGCTTATATACATGCATGACCAGTTAGTACTAGTTATGGAGGTACCATAACTATGGCAGTTGAGGCACCGGTGTCGTGACTCCTCTGCGGGGGAGTGATTTCTTGCAGCGTCCCTTTTAGTTCAGCTTAGCCATTTATCAGTATTATCAGCGGAGCGTATGGATGCATCCTAGGTTATCAGTTTACAGCTTATTAGGTGAATGTGGTGTGTGCTCTACATCCTTCACATTGGAGTTGATCCCTCCACCCAGCTTATCAATTAGAGGTCACCCCTCTACAGCATGACGAGGTCACCCCTCTATATATTCATGCAGACGTTGTTACAGCACATGACCTATATAAGCTCTTGGCACTTAAAATACAATAAATGCATGTTTTCATATTTAACAAATAATAATTTAGCTTTACTATTTATAAATCAGACTTTTCAAAACATACACAATTTTCCGCTGCTCTTTACTTTTTAGTTTTATAGCTTCAGTATTTGTATCCGTTCATTGGGCGTTATGCTCGGCCTTAGTTTTCCTTTGCATGTTTCTAAACGGCAGGTACACAAGGACGCTCTTAGGATTCTGAGAGAGTATGTGTGTTGGATGGAAGCTATCCAGACTTCTTTACTTTATGCACTTCATACATTAATTTTCCTGTTTGGACATTGTTTAGTCCTTCCCTTCAGTACTTAATCTTTTATATTTGAGCTTATGTTTGGATTACCGATGTTTGATTCCTGTATTTCCGTTATGGTCAGTTAATGTTTTCAAGACATTTGCCTTGCATGCTTTGATGACATGCCATAAATACACATAACCGTCCCCTTATCAAAGTGGGGTGTTACAATTATGGTCTCCGAGCCTGGTTCGACCTGTAGGCTCTAAAACTTGACCTGTGACTAGTAGGTAGTCACCAGGAACTTCTTAGATTTTGGCGTTTGTTATCTTCCATGTTTCTCATGCATTTATCAGTCAGTTTTCTTTAAATTTTGACTAAGTAAAAGTTTGGTACAGGACTGGCCATATTTAGTAGCATGTGCTTTTCAGTCGAATTTTATTTGTTTTGGTGAACCATCCCATAGGTGTTCACACTTGCTCGTTCAGATTTTGTATTGGTGAACCGACCCATAGGCGTTCATCCTTACTCATGTCAGATTCATGTTTCAGTCAAATGTTGTTTTCTGAACCGACCCATAGGCGTTCACCTTTGCTCATACCACGATGTTTCATTGAAGTTTGACTAGTCTGGATTGGTCAACAGCCATCCACACTTAGTCCCAGATTGTAAACTTCCAAACATGAAAGTTCTAGTAAAATTTTGACAAGTATGAATCGAACCAGAATCGTCCATACTTAGTCACATGCCTTCTCCTTTGAATTGTGGATTGAACCATAGCCATCCACATCAGTTGATGTTAAACTTCAGTTGATTATACTTTTATGTTCTTTGAACAATCAAGTTTTAATACTCTCACGTTGATGTCGTTTTCATGCGGATTAAGTTTCATGTCTCCTTATGAGGATTACGTTACCAACAGGGTGATGATGTTTTCATGCTTAGACACGGAAGGAGTCCAGTAAAATTATGTGTCATGATAAATCATGTTTGGTCTTCATCAATCATGTCTTCATGATGACCATTGTTGAAACTCCGTTTAAGCATACTTTTGAGCCTCTATACAACCAACAGTAAGTCTACGCAGGAACTTCCAGGCTATTATGTTACTCATTTCAGTTCGGTTTGCTAACTGTTTAAAATCAATTTATTTCCTTTGATCATGTCAGACGATTGACACGAGTATCGATCATATCATCAAACTTTAATCGGTGCCATGTACAGTATTTCATGTGTACTCTATGTACAGTATCTCAGGTGTACTTCAGGTACAATATTTCATATGTACTCCATATACAGTATTCCAGGTGTACTTCATGTACAGCATTCCAGGTGTACTCCATGCACCGTACGTTGTATGTATTGTTAACCGACCTTCAATCATCTCAGACGTATTCTGCTTGCCGATATTCTACTAGATGCAGATACTGCTCATATTTCGGAGACTTGACAAGGTGCTGATGCTGCTCATAAGTCGTAGATTCCACAAGATACAGATGATGTTCATAATATGAAGATTTTACAGAGCAAGAACGGATACTATAGATCTGAAATTCCAGACAATAATATACTTCAACCATCAGAAGTTACCATCCCATTCCATGCCTTTACATCCTCAGTTAAGATTCTACACGTCACTCAGCTATTCTTTCAGTCAGAAGAGTGGGAACCGGTACCCAGTCGGCCACTCAGCAGAATAGTTACATGAACAACAATCAGAATGACAACCACCGTGCTATTAATTAATCAGTCGGTAAACATCAGAACTCCGGAACAGACGTGACCGGAATTACATAGGTCGGTAGTCTAACCGGTCCGCCAACACTATATTCGTATCCACCTACCAGAACACATGTCAAGACATCAGTCAAGACATCAACCAAGACTCAGGT
Source organism: Glebionis coronaria (assembly GCA_025667525.1). Lineage (NCBI taxonomy): Eukaryota > Viridiplantae > Streptophyta > Magnoliopsida > Asterales > Asteraceae > Glebionis > Glebionis coronaria. The sequence goes on along the minus strand of CM046882.1, from coordinate 448,946,894 downwards.
CTTAAGTATCATTTCGGAAGACACATGTCAGGATACCAGTCATGCTACATGTCATACGAATATCTTTTCAAGGGACGAGTCAAGACTCATAGCTCCAATATGCATTCTGGACCAGGTCCTTAGTAATTCAGGGTACCCTCCAAGGGGGTAAACCCGTTTTGTCATGCCACGCATAAATCAGACCATTAAAGGTTCAGTTACCACCACTGGAGTATTATCCAGGGTAGACACACAACGTTCTTTATGCTGGGTTACAGATGAACACATTCAGCGAGATCTTCTATGTTTTCTTCACGTATTCATATGTCAGCTTTATCTTAATTCAGGTATTACCTACCTCCCAACCAGAAAAGACTCCACAGTATCACCCATATTTATTAAGGTTTTCTTTTCAGTTGAAGACGAGATCCGTCTTACTAAATCCTAAATATATTCATTTCGTTCCTGTCAGAGAAATCAGAACAAGTTGTTTCTGCTTTAAAAGCACGTGAACTATTATCCTATGGCTGCAAAAACTTTTTAGCTACCAATTACGACCCGATTTCTGAAGTTCCTCAAATCCATGATCAGCAGATTATTTCAGAAATTTTCAGATGTATTTCCAGAAGGGTTCCAAAAATCCCTCCCTAACTGAGATGGAGTTTAACATGGAGCTTGTCTTAAGGACAAAACCTGTTTTCAAAACTCCTTATCGCAGGGCTCCAGTCGAGTCAAAAGAGTCGCATGATTAGTTGCAAAATTCCTAGCACGAGGCTTTACTCGCCAAGTGCACCACCATGAGGTGCACCGTTTCTGTCTGTCAGGAAGAAGGCCGATAACATAAGATCATGTATCGACCACCGAAAATTTGACTAGATCACCATTCATAATCAGTATTCATTCCACGTATAGAAGGTTTATCTGACATGTTACAAGGCGTTAAACATTTTTTTTCCAAAAACACTTCACGATCGTGCTACCATCAGTAAGGAGATAAAGAACAGGACATTTCAAAGACTACTCTTGCACACGTTATGGTCTCTTTAAAATTTTGATTTATGCTACTCAGCTACCAAATGCTCAACCTATATTAGGAAAAATAATGAATCAAATTTTCCATGAATTCTTAGACAAGTTCGCTAGTATATTCATCGATAACATCCTGATCTAATAAATTCTAGAGAAGAACATGAAGATCATATTTTCATGATCTGGCAGATTCTCCGATAGGAGGAAATTATGTACGCAACTTTCCAGATGTGAATTCCAGTTGAACAAGGTGGCATTTTTGGGGCACGTTATTTCAGCAGAAAGGAATTTCAGACAATCCTGTGAAGGTGAAGTCCATCACCAGATAGTCAAGACCGACGTCGGTGACTAAAGTACAAATTGTTTTTTCTTCTAGAATTTAGTTGAATGATACCGTAGGAATTGCTGATAGTTCTCACGATTAGCTTTCTATGACTAAGCATACATATAAAGGAGAGAACCTACTATAAAATTCTGCATTCCATAAGATCCTACACGAAGAGAGATCTAATGTACCAAGACTCATAATTCGTTCATGACTATTCACCAAGATTCCACCAGAACGTATCATAATCCCAAGCAGAATTTTGATAAAAGCAATATAACACGTTGATGCAGATATATTCATATCTTGATGTCTGACATGCCAACAGGTTCAAGATAGAATACCGACATGCTAGTGAGTTATTACAACCATTAGAAATTCTGAACAGAAATGAGACGAGATTTCATGGAAGTTGTTATCAGTTACCACAAACTCAGAAGAAGTATGATACTATCTAGGTCATTGTCGACCATTTAGACCTAGCCTACACGTTTTCCTTTTATCCGAAAAGATTACGAAGTAGTAGATCTGCAGGAAATTCAGCAATAAATCGTAAGATTTCAAGGTATTCCATCGACCATCATATCAGACAGAAATTTATGTTCACAATCACGTTCACCTTCATTTTCACGTTCACACTTATGTTCATCTATACATTTACGTTTACTTTCACGTTTACGTCTCACATACACAGTTATGATTTTGTTCATACGTTTTCCTTCTCATGAATTACGTCTACGTTCACGTTCATGACATTGTTCGTGTTCAGATTCGTGTTCCATCTCACGAAACACGTTTCATAGCTCGTTACTGAAATTGGTTAAAGAAACTTTATGAAACCAGACTCAAGTTAAGCATAACTTTTCCATACCCAGGCAGACATTCCACGTCTCAGGCCGTATCGTTTGGCATTCCCTCCTCAATCAGCATACGTTCATGATATGTTCTAGTATCACGTTCACAGTATGTTTCACGTATCACATTCATGATGTACTCCATGCACATCGTTCCTCATATAATCGCGAACCACGTTCACAATTGCTCACGTAGCACGTTCACAATTGTTCACGTAGCTCGCCATAATATTTTTTCAGCAGCTTTGCTCAGAGATATAGATGTATCTTTTCAGGTTATTTGTACGTATCGTTTCATGTATCCTACGTGTTATATTTTATTCAGTCGATCAGATCCAGAAAATCCATCCCAAGTATGGAACCATAACCTATTCAACATCGTCAGGACAGGGTCATTTGGACAAAGATTTCATTGTGTTTAGGCCTTTAAAGGATCCGTTTCGAGTAGGAGGCCACTCAGAACGGAGGACTCCATCCAGACCTCTCATCCTTTTCCTTCAATAAATTCAGTTAAGTTCTTTCAGTCATGCTACGTTCCATGTCCTCTTCAGCCATGTCACGTTCCATGTTCACTTCAGTCATGTCACGTTTATACCCTTTCAGCAGCATTATGTCCTTATTTGAGGACGAATCATCCTTTCAGCTTACATGTCTTTTCAACTTACGTGTTCTTTTAGTTCTTATAAATTCATCAGCTTATTCCCTTTAATTCGAGGACGAATTTTCCTTTTTAGAGGCGAAGAATTGTAAAACCGCAGCATTATCGCATCCTTAATTCGAGGACGAATTATTTTTTTAGAAGGGAAGAGTTGTAAAACCCGTATTTAAAATCCAAGAACATTAATTATACATAGTGTCAGTTTTATTTAAAACGTGACGTAATTAATTATTCAGAATAATAATTAATATTATATATTCAAGTATATAGTATGTACTAATTACTCAGTAAAATAAATAAAGCATGACAGAATAATTACAGAAGTTAACACGTGAGATCACAAGACCAATACTCGAACCAGGACATGAGGGTTTAAAAGTTATTACGCAGTTTCTGATTTATTTAAAAGATACGTGAATTATAGATTATTAAAATAAAGGGATTACGTCTTGAATAAACACGAGATTAAACGCAAATGAACACGTTAAATAAGCTACACGAGTCGAAGTTAAGTACACATATATATGGGCCGTGGTTTTTAGTGTAAAATAACAAGAGAAAGGGTTTGGGCTTTTAGGCCCGGTCCATTTACTATGAAAACAAACGAGGGGTTACCCAACTCTTTTTCACAAAACAGTAAACATACAAAATAAATAAAAATCAGGCTTTGTTATTCCCTGTTGTGGTCGACAGCTGGAGACAAACCAAGGGGAAACACGAGTTGTTTTCTTGGTTGAATTGGTTGTGTATTCGTTATTCCATCCTCAATCTTATAACGGTAATAACTTTTGTTCCTTTAAGTCCTTGTTAAACCACGTATTAGTATTGTTTTAAGATCTAAACAAATGAGTTTATATATTGTAAACATCAAATAATAATCAAGAGGGTGTCGGGTTTTGTTTGGATTCAGGAAAACCAAGACCAATAGGTCTCGGTGTGTTCTGTTTTGGCCCAACCGTGACCCAAATAGGGTGCGGTGGTGGCTGTGGTGGTGTCGGCAGTAACATAAAACCACCAGGGTTGTTTGTTTACTAAAAAAGTAAGAACCAAACATAAAACAATGGGAATAAATGAGTTAGCAGGGGGTGTTTGGGGTTAACTCACAAAATGGGGTGTTTGGGCTTGCAAGCAACGGGAACCAGGGACTCAGCAGGGGGAACGAACAACAAGGCAGGGGGTACTTTGAGCAAACTGTGGGTACCGTCTTGCAAACTGTGGTAACTGGCACAAGGCCAGTGGTGGCTGCTGTTTAGTGATGTCAGCAAAAGGGAGACCACAGCCAGCCGGCTGTGGTGGTTCTTTGTTTTTGGCCGACCCGAGACCAAGTGTCTCGGGAGACTTTTGACTCGGGTTTCGGTTATACATTTGGAAAGATATAAACGAGGTTTTATTTAAATTATAATAAATCATTTTCACCAAGTAAATTATATCATGGTTTAACCAAATTATAAATGTTTGATTGATTTAATTAGTAAATTAATTTAAAATGATTTAATTAGTTTAATAATTTAAAATGTTTGGTTTTATTTAAATGATTTAATGATTCATGAAACCATTTTTGGAAACTTTCTATTTCAGGAATTTTCTATTTTAGGAAACATGCTATTTTTGCAGGTTACTATTAACGGCATTTTAATACAAGAATGCGTGTTATACATTAATCAGAAATACAATAAAATACACTAATCAGGATACAACATAATATATAGTAATCAGGAGAACAGGATATACGCTAATCAATAAATATTTGAAGAACAACCAGATTTACCAAATTATATACAAGACAATAAAACAATACCAGAACATAATAAATCAAAATAAGAATAGTAAGAATCAGTAACAGTAAACAGTAATCAGACAACTCATTCACATCCCTTATTTATGTAGTAACCATGAAGTCAGAGTAGATCCTTTAGCTTCCATTCTTATTTCATTACGTTACACGAGGTACAGATTTCTCGTCCTTCAGTATGGACTTCCTTTCCTATGCATGATTAGGATTCCCCGTCTGCAGCTAAATGTTTTTCCCTAGTATATCTTATGAACTTTACAGTAATTGTCTTAATAACTATGTTAAGTTGCCTGAGCTTTATATACATGCATGACCAGTTAGTACTAGTTACGGAGGTACCGTAACCATGACACTTGAGGCACCGGTGTCGTGACTCCTCTACGGGGGAGTGATTTATCGCAGCGTCCCTTTTATTTCATCTTGGCCATTTATTAGTATTATCATCGGGCCGTATGGATGCATCCTAGGTTATCAGTTTACAGCTTATCAGGTGAATGTGGTGTGTGCTCTACATCTTTCACATTAGACTTGATCACTCCACCCAGCTTATCTGTTAGAGGACACCCCTCTACAGCATGATGAGGTCACCCCTCTATGTATTCATGCAGACATTGTTACAGTACATGACCTATATAATCTCTTGGTACTTAAAACACAGTAAATGCGTGTTTTCAGATTTAACATATAATAATTCAGCTTTACTATTTTTAAATCAGACTTTTCAAAACATACACAGTTTTTCGTTGCTCTTTACTTATCAGTTTTATAGCTTCAGTGTTTGTTATCTGTTTCATTCCAGTATATTCTTATCATGTTTTATATCCGTTCACTGGGCATTATGCTCAGTCGTAGTTTTCCTTTGCATGTTTCCAAACGGAAGGTACACAAGGACGCTCTTAGGATTCTGTGAGAGAATGTGCGTTGGACGGAAGCTATCAAGACTTCTTTACTTTATGCACTTCATACATTAATTTTCCTGTTTGGACATTGTTTAGTCCTTCCCTTCAGTACTTAATCTTTTATATTTGAGCTTATGTTTGGATTACCGATGTTTGATTCTGGTATTTCCGTTAAGGTCAGTTAATGTTTTCAAGCATTTGTCTTGCGTGCTTTGATGACATGACATAAATACACGTAACGGTCCACTTATCAAAGTGGGGTGTTACAAAACAATGACAGATCTGACAAGCTATACCCGACACGGAGTATCATCGCGAAGTTAGTTGTTGCTGTGTGTGCGTACTTTATTTTACAAGAGAGGAATAATCAGATTTTTCTAAGGAGGTTAGATCGGTTTCCCATCTTGTGGAGTCTATTTGGAATACAGTTCGTTTGAAACTATTGTCGTGCCGGTTCAAGCATTCTTTAGCTAGTGATGCGTACTTTAAGATTTGGAAGTTGCCTGATGATGTCAATCTAATTAGATCTTGATGTGTCTAATTCTTTATTTGGTGTTTTGGTCTAGTGTGTGGTTTAATTAGTCATATGACATGTCATTTGGCTAAGTAGTTGTTCAAGTTATGTCTTGGCTCGAGGTTAATGTGGTACTCTGCCTCATTCCATTGTACTTATTGTGGTTTTTTTGGTGTTAATATATTTTACCGGGGAAAGACCCCTTTACCCAAAAAAAATATTTAGTCTAGGACAAAATATTCACTTACTGTAGTTAGTCCGTTTTAATTCTTGAAAAGATTTTGCATTTAATACAAAATAAACAATTTATAGTAATAAATCAAAACAAATAAAGCAAGAATCACACAAAACAAATATATCACATATAAATTATAAATAAGTAAGATATTTTCCAAAAATAACTTATTTAGGGCACTAAATTTGAAAAATCTTGAAAATCTAATTTTAAGAGTTTAGACAGATTCTATTTGCAAGGCAGAAATCGACTAGAAGACAGTTTTTTCAACTTTCGACTAAAAGTTATTTTCTATTTGCAAGGCATAAAATCTAGAAATCGAGTTTTTAGTGTCCCATAGGGAATCGGAGTCTGTAGGTATATAGATTATGTTATAAAAATTATTTTTTGTTCGCGTGTCAAGAATCGCAGCCCTAAAACAATTTTATAAAACCCCTCTTAGGCATGCATACACCAATCTAATTTGCGTTTTTTATCATATAAAAATCCTAAACATGTTAGGTATCTAAATAATGCATTCAAACAATTTAAAAATTCATGATGGAATGATTTAAACAATTTAAACATGCATAACATATCAGAAAATACGTAAATTGCACACATAGTTGTAATTAAGGTTTTGCTATAACCTACAAAGCATGGAAACTTATTTTTTCCATAAAATTATGGATCTAATAACATCTAATTAACCAATTTAAAGATATTCAGTTAAATTATAATCAACTTTTCAAGAAAAGAAATTATTTTTGCACATGTTTTAGGTGTTTTTTTATGTAATTACATGGCATAGATTTAGCTCGTGATGCCGCTGTTGGAATTTAACAACCCTAATGTATCTAACATACATGCATCAAGAGTAAACGCAACGTATAGGATCGATTATCTATGCACATAATGTAATTAACATAAACATAAAGTAAGCGCACCTTTAGTCCAACAACGGATCATCAAGAACCCTAAATCATCAAAACCAAACGAAACCCTAATTTGTTATACCATATTCCGATTCACCATAAACCCAAAGATCAAGATAGATCTTCTCTAAGATAGTCCACATGACACTTCAATCAACCACCTTCGATTGCTAGATCTTGATTAAATTATACTTATTAAAAATCAAACAATAAAACCCTTTTGAGGCCTTTAGCCGTCGATTACAAAATAAAGAGGGATGAGAGATGTTGGTTTTCAAGTTATGAAACAATGAATCACATCCTATTGTTTATATACTATAGCCTTTGGCTTATTATGGTAAACATCTTATCTTTGTCTCTAAGTAGTTAATCCTTCTAGAATAAAAATATTTTCTCCCTTTTTTTTGTCTAATCGGCCGAATACCCCCATGTAGGGATTTGGTTTGACTTTTTGACTTTCTATTTTACTTATGTAGTAATTACATTAATTCTTTTAGAGTTTAAAGTCTTATTAATTAATCCTTGTTAAACCTTCTAACTTATTAATTAATTATCGTTAAGTATACATGATAGGTGTGTAAACACCCATCCTTTTTACCACTTAATTACAATAATAACCGAGCCAAAACGTGTATTTTATGTCTTTTATGTCGGAATTATGCGTGGTTTGTGTTTTTGTTGTGATTTAGGACGAAAAGGTGAAAAGTGGAGAAAACACGGGCATTCACGGGCATTTACGAGCTTTTATTGAAGAAAACGATGAAAGACGAAGTCGAGAAGTCAAGAGTGCAAAAAGAACGGAAGTCCAAGACCAATTCTGAAGATTTATCGAAGAAAAAGTCAAAAGACGGAAGTTTACTTAAAGCCGAAGAACTCAAGTCTATTTTATTGAAGAATTAAAAGACGAGTTCAAAAGAAATCCCGAGCCACAAGTCATTAGAGTCCAAGTTTAAAGAAGATTAGAAGAACAAAGGACTAATGGTGCAATTAGTGAAGATTAAAGAAGGAAGGACTTAATCTTGTAATTAAGAGAAAAGGAAAGAGGGGAGGAAGCTTCCTAATCCTCCCCTATATATACTTAGGACTAGTTAATTATTTTCGTTGTTGGCTAAGTGTGGCAATTATTCTTCCACATTTATTTACCTTGCACCTTTAAATTCATGTCAATTTAATTACTTGTCAAATTTAAATACCTTGTCTTGCACCTTAAATTCCTTTAATTTCAAGTAAGTTTCCATTTAATTCTTGTCAATCTTTATTTTATCTTGTTGATCTTCTATCTACCCTTCTTGATCTTTGATTTTTATGTTTATGTTTGTGTTCATGTTCATGTTCTTATTTTGATCAAGTGGTTTTTGATTATTGTGGTCAAATTTGTTTGTTTTGTTGATTTAAATTGTTTGTTTATGATTGTTTGTTGTTTCGTTATTAATTTGGTTAAATCTTTTGTTTTGATTTTGATTAATCTGTGTTAGATTTGTTATTACTGTGATCCCTTGTTCTTCAGGAGTGTTTGTTTCTGTTTCTGTGTTCCCAGATAAGTTCCGAGCCAAGAGGAGGAAAAAGGCTTTCATTCGGAACTTTAAAAGTTCCGAGTCAAGACTTCTGAACGAAAGTTCCGACTCAAGGGGGCTTCATCCGGAACATTCAAAGTTCCGGACGAAAACTTCCGGACGAAGACTTCCGGACGAAAAGTTCCGGATCAAGGGGAAGTTCCGGATCAGCAAATTCATTCGGAACTTTAGAAGTTCCGAACGAATCTTCCGAGTCAAGTTCCGAACGAAATCTTCCGGGTCAAGACTTCCGAACGAAAAGTTCCGGATCACCAAGGTTTATTCGGAACTTAAAATTTCCGGATCAAGGTTGTTTCATTCGGAACTCAAAAAGTTCCGAGTCAAGCCAGTTCATTCGGAAGTTTTGAACTTCCGAATCAAGGTTTCTTTCAGGTTCTTTTTAGTATCTGTTTTTTATTCTTTTATTTTCAAGCTTTATTTTTTCCCGCCCTTTTCCTTACTCGCATTTTAAATTAATCTTGTCTTAGCTTTATTTTAGTCTTGCCTTAGTTTAAGTTTTAGTTGCGTTTTAAGATTGCCTTAGATAGATTTAATTTTGCGTTATTTACTTTAGTGCCCCTTTAATTTCAGTCACGTTTTAAATACTTGCACTTACTTTAATTAGTTTTAGATTTACTTTAATTGCACTTTTACTTTAAAGTTTCGCACTTTTATTTTAAATACTACAACGACAACCTTTTTGTTCCACCAAAGAACAATAGAGTCACACATTAAACACAAGTTTTTCAATTCGAAGAGATTGGTACAACGATAATTTTTTATACGGGGTGTCAAAAGCCTTGTATCAAATGGCGCCGCTGCCGGCTCTTTTCGTAAAGATTAACGATTTTCTGTGAAAGACGCGTTGCTTTTTGGGATCCGTTCACTTGTGAGCGTTACTTTTCTTTCCCATAAAAATTCAAAAATTCATAAAAATTAAAAAATTGATAAAAATACATAAAAATTGAAATTTTCAAAAATCCAAAAAGATTTTATTTTTATTGTGTATATATATTGTCTTTGTGTTTGTTTTTGTTTTCTTTTGCATTTTCAGGTGTATGCGTACTAGATCTTCTAATTATCAAGAGCCCGAGACTCAAGAAGATTTAGCTATGTCAGGTGTAAACAACAATAATCCACCGCACCCTAATAATAACAACAATGTTCTTCCACAGCCCGATCTTCGGACCATGGAGGAACTTTGTCAACCTACCATGTTTGGACGAGGAGGACCGATTGCGCCGATGCAAATCAACGCTCCTGAGTTTTCGTTGAAGCACCACATGATTCAGCAAGTGCAAACTAACCCATTCCGTGGATTGCCTGATGATGATGCCAACAAACACCTCGACAAGTTCATTACAATCACCCAAAGCATGAAGTTGCCTGGTGCCACAATGGATGTCCTTCGCCTACAACTCTTTCCACATACTTTCTCACATCATGCAGAGAAATGGTTTGATCGTCTCCCGAAGAATTCTATTCACACTTGGGATGACATGACTCAACGCTTTTTATCGCGCTACTTTCCACCATCCATGGTCACGAGCCTTCGCAATCAAATCAGCGGTTTCATGCAAGACCCTGATGAATCTCTTTTTGATGCTTGGGAGAGATATAATGTCTTGATCGATAGATGTCCAAACCACAACATGCTACCTGTGACCTTAATAGATACTTTCTACAACGGTTTGACTTTTCGAGATCGTGATACGATTAATGCAGCCGCCGGTGGAACATTCATGAAAAGGAGACCCGAGGAGTGTAGAGAGTTAATTGAGAACATGACTACTCACCACAAAAACTGGGATTCCTCTACTTCTTCTAGGAACAACCCGAGAGTCAATGTTTTCTCCACTTCAGCAAACCCTGATATGACCGAACTCACCCGCATGATGACTGAAATGAGCAAAAGTATTACGCTTCTCGCTTCAAACCAACAACAACAAGTTAAAGCGGTTGCTAATCCTTGTGAAACATGCGGTGGTCCTCACTCATACACCGATTGTCCTTCAACTCAAGGAAATCCGGAAAATGTGTATGCAGCTTATGGTAATTATTCACCGGAGAATTACCAAGCTCGACCTCAAGGGGATAGAAATCTGTTGAGTTACCGTTCCAACAACTACCTTTCACCCGGTTTTTCTCCTCAAACCCAAAACCCCGCCAACAACTACAATAGTAGCAACCAAATCCCACCAAGAGCTTCTAATCCTTATCAACCACCCACCCAACAAACCCCACCCATTAACCCCGATGTTGAAGCCATCATGAGAACTCAAGGTGAGCAAATCAAGAATCTACAGAGCCAAATTATCAATTTGAAAGGAGATATCACGAAGCAAGGAAATGACATTAGAACCGAGGTTCGCGATAATATTCAATCCTCCTTCAGCACTCAAACGAATGAATTAAAGAATATGTTGGCTAGTTTTTTGCCCTCCACTCAACCTTCGACTTTGAGTTCTCTACCTTCAAACACCGTCACCAATCTGCGAGCTAATGTGAGTGCTATTACTACCCGTAGTGGAATTACCATTGTCGATCCACCGATCCCGCCCCCATCATCTACACCTCCTCCACCACCATTTCTCCCTACTCCTAGTATTAGTGCGCCATTACCGTCTCCGCCTCGTCATGACGATGTCTCTAGGAAGGACCCTTCAACATCTCAACCTTCACCAACTACACCTTCCACCTATAAACCCAAAATCCCATATCCTTCTCGCTTGGACAAGCCTAACTTGCTAACCAAGAATGACTGTCAAGTGTCTAACTATATAAAGATGATCTCTCAGATGAACTTCAACATTAGCTTTCTTGAAGCACTTGTCCACATGCCCAAATTTGTTAAAGCATTTAAGGAATTGCTTAATAAGAAAGAGAAGTTGCTTGAACTCGCCAACACACACTTAAATGAAAACTACTCTGCAGTTATTCTTAAAGAACTTTCGGAAAAGCTTGGAGATCCCGGTCGTTTTGTGTTGCCTTGCGTGTTCAACAAAACTGAAGAATTTACTGCCCTTGCTGATCTCGGGGCCAGTATTAATTTGATGCCACTGAGTGTTTGGAAAACACTATCATTGCCCGACCTCACTCCAACGAAGATGACTCTCGAACTTGCAAATCGCACTCTCGCTTACCCCGTTGGTATAGCCGAAGACGTGTTTATTAAAGTTGGCACATTTACTTTCCCGGTCGATTTTGTCGTTGTTGATTATGAAATGGACCCTCGTATTCCTTTAATACTTGGTCGGCCATTCTTGAGAACCGGACGAGCTTTAGTAGATGTGGCCGAAGGTGAGTTAATCTTACGAGTCGGGGATGATTCACAAATTTTTAAAATGGGGAAGCTTACAGGAAAATCTTTTGGACGAGAATCAGTGAATATGATTAATGTGCTTGATGACTTTGTCGTCTACGACAATCCTCTATTCGACTCTTGTATTGATAATCCACTTTTTAATGATGATGTGGATGATTCTCTCCCTACTTTGGACGCTTCTCCCATTTATGATTCTCCACCGGTCTTTGATGCTTATGATGATGAGTCTAGCTCAGATTCGGATGATTATGATGACCTTACTTCTGAGTATCCCGAGCTGCCCACATATGATGATTTCGATGAGGCTGATACTCTTTCGAGCGATTCTTCACATGATGAAGATCCTCCGCCATCACTCGATCCTACTTTGGACGATTACTCATTTGAGGAAGATTTCTCTACGTTTCTCAACACTTACTTCCCTCATGAGAGTGATGCCCCTCCTTTGGACTTTGAAGATTATCGTCTTGATCCTACTTTGGATTTGAAGCACATTCTTTCAAAGGAGAAGAAATCGGTCGACACCGATATCCGCAGCACGTATGAGTTAACACCTCTTTGTCCACCTTCTGAGGACGAGGTTGTGCTTCTTCGCGGATCTTCTTCACACTCTGCTGAGCCTGAGTGCTATTTTCCCTTAAAGGAAAAGGTGTTCGACCCCGGTATTGATATTCTGCAGCCATCTCAGTATCCACCTGATGAAATAAAAGGAAATATCTTTGGAACTTATGGAAATCTGCTTTCACCACTTCACCCTTGCTTCCACCGTGCTCCATCGCTGCTTAAGGGAACCTTGCCTACTCTTCTTTAGCTTGCCTTGTTCGCCTTAAGCTTGTGCTATTTGATGGATGAAAACTATGTTTTCGATCCTGGTGGATATGTTTCATGCTTCTTCCTAGGATGATCAAGGTCGAGTCAGGCTCACGACTTGGTTAACAAAAATCAAGCGCTTCTTGGGAGGCAACCCATGCATCTATCTTTTCGCTTTCTTTATCATAAGTGTAGGGGGGACCCTTTGGTTTGCTATTTCCTCTCCTCCCTTCTTATAATCAGGGATTCGAGCTGCCATGATCCACTCATGATGATTCTTGACGACCCGTGAATCCGTGTTCACTTCTTCCCGGTTCTATCCTAAACTCTTTTCGATTCACTATTTTATATTTTCTCAATATTAAAATATGAATCTCTTTAGTTGTCCTTTCCTTAGCAAGATTTAAACAAAGTGCACAATGTCCTAAGTGTAGGGGAGTTTACTCCCACATGCTTAAACATTGAGGACAATGTTTATCTTAAGTGTAGGGGGGACTTCTATCGAAGTTAAGTGGTCTTTTCCTTGTATTTGTCCTCATTTTAACCGGAAAATCAATTTTTCGACATTTTTCAAAATTTTTGATCTATTTTGGCCAATTAGTTTTTCTCTTTGTATAGTTATTTTCTTTCCTTATTAGAATAAATGTTTAATAAAGTGGTTTTAATTTTCAAACGTTGTGAATTTTTGACTCAACCCGAGTTTACTTATGTAAGTTACTCTAGCTAGTATCCTTAACATGTTTAAGTCGAGTTTTGCTAGGCTATTATATAGGGAGCTATAAAATGCGAAAGTCTTAACTCTCACGGGTTAAGAACAAGAACTTTTCGCAAGTTCCTATAATTGATCCTATAGAGTCGTTTATCAAAGGAACTTTAAAATGCGATTTCTAAACTTGAAAAAGTCTAAGAATTTGCAAGATCCTATAGGCGACTCGAAAACCCAAAACTTTGATTTAATAGGCTAAGCATCCACGAGTCTCATTCCTTGAGATTTTAAACTGTGGAGAACGAGAGATGATAGAGTCAATTATAAGTTTGGTATTCTTTCGTGAATTTATGTGAGTTAATTATAAGCCTATTCTCCCATCGCTTGCTAATAATTTATCTGCTAATAAACAAGGTTGTACGATTTGAAAAGTTACTTAGCTTCTAGCCCAAGATCGTTTAAAAGTTGCTCGGTATGGATTAGAGTTCATAGCCAAGGCATAACTTATTGAAGCGGGATGCCAAGATTGGCGAGTCCGAAAAGGCCCTAACAAGGCACGAGGGCTATATTTTGTTGCTTAAGATCCAAAAGTGATGTGAAGAATCATTTATCGAAAATCAATATGAAGGATCGAGACACACGACGAAAAGCAAAAACTCCCAAAAGTCATGGAGAAGTGTATCCGAAAAGACCCTAACAAGGTATGAGGATAAATAGATCCAAGTCATAAAAGGAGGCGGATCGTTGTATATCAAAGTCCAAAGTAAAGATTGGAGAAAAATGAAGAAGTCGTGGTCCAAGATGAATCTCTCAAAACTTCAAGTGAAGAAATTCCTATTATGAAGAGAAGACCATTATTTCATGAACGTCTCTCAAGGTTTGAAGTATGAAGTCGCTGCCAAATATCGGTCCGAGAAAGGTCTCAAATCGCGAAGCGAGTTATGCCAAGATATGAACTTTATGAGGTCCCGAGAAGCAGTTTTAAAAGATTTTGTCCTTTAGCTAACTATTGATTAAATCATTCACTTTATTTGCGGATTTAATAACTATCTAAATAAGTCAACAATGCATCCTCGTGATCATTCAAGACAACAATAAAATATAAGAGATACCCCTAGGAATAAGGGAGTCTAAGTGAATAATTGGCCCACATGAGTTCGTGTTAGTCTGCTAACTTATAATAACAATGATCTCGTTTTTAAGCTTGGCTTGGAGAAAGTGAAAACTTGAGGATGATGATTATTCATGACATTTCCAAAACCCAAGGTATGCTTTTGATTTCTTTATTTTGTATGTTTTTAATTTCCTAGCTCGTTAATAAAAGCCATTATGGATTGATTATGATGAAAAATGTAAACGTGCTTTGTAACTAATGCATTGCATGAGGACATTGCAATAGTCAAGTGTAGGGGATTTGATAGGTGTGTAAACACCCATCCTTTTTACCACTTAATTACAATAATAACCGAGCCAAAACGTGTATTTTATGTCTTTTATGTCAGAATTATGCGTGGTTTGTGTTTTTGTTGTAATTTAGGACGAAAAGGTGAAAAGTGGAGAAAACACGGGCATTCACGGGCATATACGGGCTTTTTTTGAAGAAAACGATGAAAGACGAAGTCGAGAAGTCAAGAGTGCAAAAAGAACGGAAGTCCAAGACCAATTCTGAAGATTTATCGAAGAAAAAGTCAAAAGACGGAAGTTTACTTAAAGCCGAAGAACTCAAGTCTATTTTATTGAAGAATTAAAAGACGAGTTCAAAAGAAATCCCGAGCCACAAGTCATTAGAGTCCAAGTTTAAAGAAGATTAGAAGAACAAAGGACTAATGGTGCAGTTAGTGAAGATTAAAGAAGGAAGGACTTAATCTTGTAATTAAGAGAAAAGGAAAGAGGGGAGGAAGCTTCCTAATCCTCCCCTATATATAGTTAGGACTAGTTAATTATTTTCGTTGTTGGCTAAGTGTGACAATTAGTCTTCCACATTTATTTACCTTGCACCTTTAAATTCATGTCAATTTATTTACTTGTCAAATTTAAATACATTGTCTTGCACCTTAAATTCCTTTAATTTCAAGTAAGTTTCCATTTAATTCTTGTCAATCTTTATTTTATCTTGTTGATCTTCTATCTACCCTTCTTGATCTTTGATTTTTATGTTTATGTTTGTGTTCATGTTCATGTTCTTATTTTGATCAAGTGGTTTTTGATTATTGTGGTTAAATTTGTTTGTTTTGTTGATTTAAATTGTTTGTTTATGATTGTTTGTTGTTTCGTTATTAATTTGGTTAAATCTTTTGTTTTGATTTTGATTAATCTGTGTTAGATTTGTTATTACTGTGATCCCTTGTTCTTCGGGAGTGTTTGTTTCTGTTTCTGTGTTCCCAGATAAGTTCCGAGCCAAGAGGAGGAGAAAGGCTTTCATTCGGAACTTTAAAAGTTCCGAGTCAAGACTTCCGAACGAAAGTTCCGACTCAAGGGGGCTTCATCCGGAACATTCAAAGTTCCGGACGAAAACTTCCGGACGAAGACTTCCGGACGAAAAGTTCCGGATCAAGGGGAAGTTCCGGATCAGCAAATTCATTCGGAACTTTAGAAGTTCCGAACGAATCTTCCGAGTCAAGTTCCGAACGAAATCTTCCGGGTCAAGACTTCCGAATGAAAAGTTCCGGATCACCAAGGTTTATTCGGAACTTAAAAGTTCCGGATCAAGATTGTTTCATTCGGAACTCAAAAAGTTCCGAGTCAAGCCAGTTCATTCGGAAGTTTTGAACTTCCGAATCAAGGTTTTTTTCAGGTTCCTTTTAGTATCTGTTTTTAATTCTTTTATTTTCAAGCTTTATTTTTTCCCGCCCTTTTCCTTACTCGCATTTTAAATTAATCTTGTCTTAGCTTTATTTTAGTCTTGCCTTAGTTTAAGTTTTAGTTGCGTTTTAAGATTGCCTTAGATAGATTTAGTTTTGCGTTATTTACTTTAGTGCCCCTTTAATTTCAGTCACGTTTTAAATACTTGCACTTACTTTAATTAGTTTTAGATTTACTTTAATTGCACTTTTACTTTAAAGTTTCGCACTTTTATTTTAAATACTACAACGACAACCTTTTTGTTCCACCAAAATAAAACTGAGTCACATAGAGAACCTAGATCAATTCGATTAGACCAACACAACGAACTTAATTAATTTTTATACGGGCCAAAAGCCCTTGTATCAATACACTTTTATCAAACTAAGTTTACACAACAAATATAGCCATATTATATTGTATAACTTAATAAAAGATGATCTCGATGTCTAAGTGTGTGACCCCTGAGGCTCACGTACTCTCGGCCGTATAAAATACTATCTATGACTTACGCACATCCCAACATGACATTGTCGATCCTAGATATCAAAAGAAATGTCGACCCTAAAGACGTTAATCGCACATGGGCATTGTCTTACCTAGGGTCGAAAATGTCGACCCTATGGTTAATACACGTAATAAGTTAATGAATTCCTAGGGTCGACATTGTTGACCCTAGATGTACCTAGGCGAAAAAAATTCTACTAGTTTCTAGATTTTTTCCCAAAAAAATCTACATTTTCAAAAGCCAGACTTCAGAAAATGCACAATACGGTATAATAACAAATCATTAAACGTTACAATACCACAATACGATAAATTATCAAACATTACGATACAGTTCATCAAATCCACTTTTACATACTAAATAAAATGTCTCACAGGTTCATTCAACAAATATCCACGCAACGATAAAATGCTAAATCAATGTTGCACACACATAATAAGTCCCAAACGTATTACACATACTAAGATATACTACCACTCCAACGTCTACTCGTCCTTATTTTGCGAGTCTGAAAAATCACCTTCATCCTCATTTTGCTCAGCCTCATTTGATGAGTACTCGCGGTTGTTTTGGAGTTCTAATTCTCGAGCCAATTCTCCAACGCTCTGCATGTCGTTCGTATGGGGATTGATGATGCAACGAGAACCTTCGGGTTGAGAATTTGAAGTAGATGCGACATAATGAGTTGTGTTGAGGACGAGACGATAAAAATATTTAATGTTATTATTGGTGACGGGAGGGATAGGAAATTTGTCGGTATAGGGAGGTTGTAGTGGTTGGAGTTGGTCGGTAAAAGGTGGTCGGGATGGGGCGGTGAAAGGAGGTTGGAATGGTTGATTAAAGGGAAAGGGGGTTGGAGTAAGTGAGCCCAATTAGGAGCCAGTTGGGCATAGGACCGGGTGGAGGTGGGGGGTACTAGGCTAAAATTATGAGGGTTAAATGGACGAGCAGTATATGGTGAGTTGAAGTTCTGAAAAAACTCACACATTGCGGTATGCTGATGCGCCACATTTTGGTACGACGTCTGACCCTATTGTTGCGCCACGTCAGCCTTTAACGCTACCAAGTAAGCCCGTTGTCGTGCCTCCTCGGTTTGCTTCCTCAACAACTTCGTCTCTGGCGCATGTTGGTTGTACATTTGTTGGAGTTCTTCCCGAGACACAACGTTAGATGGAGTTGCAGGACCGCGCCTGTGAGAAGTTACAACAATAATTTTTCATTATATACAACAAACATATATATGAACAATTTTTTTATATGTTGTTTTATTGAGGGTAAACTGTGAGAAGTTGATCCACCACCCGGTAACTTCTTGCCCATTCCCGACATATTCTGGCGGTTTTCACTATGCACAATTTCGTCCAGTATTTGTTTATCGGTCATGCGGGATGCTCATGGCTCTAACTTGGTCTTGCAAGGCTTTCATCTTCCCTTGTGAAAGAAAAAAACGATTTAAAACAAATAAATTTAGTTACTAAAGCATGTAAAGAGTTATATTACTTACATATCTATCCTTGTTTTTATTAGATTTAAACTTGCCATTATTTGAGTGCCCCTTCCTCCACGTTACAATGAGGTCCTCGTAATAACCTTTCTCGACTTTCTATACATTATCAAATAAACTTAATAACGAGCTATAATAAATAACTAATATAAACACGTTTAATAAAATCACAAAAACTATAAAGTCTTGCATATTCATTCCTTCCTTGCGCGAATGTTTTTTTGCCTTGATGGGTTACTATCGTGTTTTTGAATCGATTAACGGATTTAGTCGCACTTCTTGCCACCCTATCTGGATATGACCACCATTCAACCAACTCATCCCAATCAGCTTAGGGTCTTCCATCCCACACTCTCGGCGACGACACATTCTGTCTGGCCTGTTCGGGCGTCTCATAAACTGAATAATGATCGGCCTTGATCTTGTTCTTATGTTTTTGCCACAATAGCCTCAATTTAAGATCCACCCCCAGCCTAACCCTTTCCCCCACCGTATACACATTTTTGTCAAACACCACCTTTTCTTGATTATTGAACCATGACGCGAGGTCGAAATAGCTCTACATAAAAACATATGAATTTAAATAAACAAACAATTTAAACATAACACACATATCTAAATGTCGATAACAATAAGAACAGAAGTAAAATAAACAATTAATACCTCAAGTGTAGGATAAATATGCGCTTTATAAGCGTTTGAAATTTCGTTTCACTCGCAAGCAAGGGGAAGTGTCCGGACTATTTCCCCATAAGATGATTCAACAGGGATGCATAATCGCCTAGAAGATGGAAGGTACGAAGATCCGCGTAATCAAAGCTAACCGACAAAGGCCGTACCTTATTATTTCTAAACGCCCTCCTTAACTTCGTACTTCCCATCTTAATACGTAGATTCGAACCTACAAAGATAAGTTATTGAGTCGTGAAAACTCAAGTAATAGAAATTATGAAGAATCGGTGTTACAAAAAAATCATGATTTCTTACTTTGGCACTGGGCCAGTACGGGATCTGTAGGCCGTCTGGGTGGACTACCACCAGCATCCCCACCGTGTGATATAGGAGCTACACAGGCCATCTGTAAAATAACAAGGACAAGAACACACAATTTAGTTGACCAATTAATGCTAATACACAAATTCATATCAATATTACATATTTTAACATATAAAAACAATTTCATTCAAATACAAAATTACACATTTAAACAAATAAAAAACAATTCCTACAAAATTACACATTTAAGCATATACCAATTGTTTAATTCAAACTACAACTTAAGATCAATTGTCATCTTTAGAATTACCGCTAGATAAAACTTCTTCAACATCATTACTAGGGTTCACTTCATCACCATCCGACATTAAAACATCATCATCATCAAGGACATGTGCAACGATCTCATCTTCATTATTAATAAAATTATCATCAACCGATGGGGCGTCCGCTTCTGTCGATTGAGTATTTAAACTCAAATCCCTATGCCTCAAACTAGTAAAACCAACTGAGAGTGTAACATCTGATGAACTGCTACCATGTATAACATCTTGATCGGACACTGCCACATCTCGATGATAAACTTGTTCGACAATCTTCTAATGATGTGGTCATCTAGCAAGGTTAGTATTTGTCTTTTTAGTATCGTTTTGTCTCGGTATCGAAACGAATTGATATAACTTTTCAAGTTTGACTTTATTGTTTTTGGTGATAAAAGCTTGCTTGGTTTTTATTTCTACTTGGCAAGAAACATGTAAAAAAAAATTAAAAATAGCTATTATACTACATAATACGTACTAGTCTAAAAACAATTTGCAAATACCACAAATAAATGCATAAAATATTAAAATGTAAAATGCAAATTTATACCACAAAGGAAAAATGTCAAGTTTAAAATATTAAAACTAAAAGTCTATTTTATAAAAAAAACAAAACCAAATATTATAAGAACTAAACTTACTAAATTACACTAATCAAATGGAAAACCAATATGCAATTAAGCCTGTAGACTAAAAGGACGTCATTTGCTACTAAAACTAAACAGACCCATTGAAACTTACCAGCCCAACATCAAATTACAAATTACTTAAAGTTTCAAGCTACAAATAGTGAATATGAATAACATTTGACGAATCCTAACGAAGAAAACTAATGACTGTATTAGAAAAGAGTAGATACAAAATCAATGGCCTAACTTGAACTTTAATAAAACTTGTAAAAAAATAAAATGAAAAGCGCAAGAGATTGTGTTAATAAGAAGCTAGTCTAAAGGCAATTTTATCTAACTGCTATTGAAGGTTAGCTCCTATTTGCAAAAAAAAGAATATAAGCTACTAATTCTGAAAGCATAAACACCTAACGTGAAGTTCTATACTCAACTTGCTGAACTTTGAACTAGCATGATTCTACCTAATATAATCTGTCCCAAACTCTGATTAATATGTTAATCCTACTTACTCTCGATAATGCAAAATCAGCGAGAAAACGCTAACGCCAAACACACTATATCAGACAATATGGAATCCTATGGAAAGCTAATTCTCATGAATCAAAAGTCCAACTAAAACACATAAATTAAACATGTAACAATTAAGCAAAACCAATAGGTTTCACACAAGTTTACACTACATATGCAGAATCTAAAATGTGCTTAACCTATAAAACCGAGACGAAGACCTTTGATGTAGTAGCTCAGCGCTGAGCTGGCTAAAGCCCGAACACACCTCCACTTTGGACTCCAACATATCTACTCATACTGCATATGTGAATCGACATCGAATCTGTATATAGTGTTAGCAAACAAAAACAAACACGACGAACTGAATCGCATCCAAGTCTCAAAGTAAACTGATTTCAAAACTTGCTGAACTAAACTGAATAAGCTAGCAGCTTATTGATCAATCGATCTTAAAAGAAACTCCAAATGAAACTTGCAGAAATTAGATTTGAGACTCTTAAACCATTCTAGTGTGACTTGAATTAAATCGAACAAATTATCTAATCTACTGACTTGATAAAAAATTTCCAAAAAGAAGCTTATGAATTAGAATACTAGCAGAAATCGAAACCACTACATGAGTATTAACTCTACTGATAAAAAAAACTGATTCTTTATTCTAAGTTTCTGAACTGATTAAGACTCTAGCTCAAAACTTCTCATAAGCTAATTACAGCTTATGGACTAAAATAGAACACGAAATCTGAATATGATTGGTTACACCTACTCAACAAACCAAACAGTAACAGTAATATACTTTGAACTAATACTCGCTAACTCCAAAATACTTATCAGAATATAAACTCGACATAAGCTACTCTCGGTGAACAGTAACAATAGAAAAAGACTTAAAAGAAAATCAAGAAAGCTTGAAGAAAGAACTTTACTTCATTAATGGTGAAAACAATATTCAGTTACAAACTTCAACTAATTCAGTTACAGATTTTAACAAGAAAAGTGAAAGAAAATTAAACTATCTAACTAACTGATAGGTGTGAAAACACCCATCCTTTTACCACTTAATTATAATAATAACCAAGCCAAAACGTGTATTTTATGTCGTAAATGTCGGAATTATGCGTGGTTTGTGTTTTTATTATGTTTTAGGACCAAAAGATGAAAAAGGAAGAAAACACGGGCTTTCACGGACTTTTATCGAAGAAAACGAGAAAAGACGAAGTCAAAAGATCAAGAGTGCAAAAAGAACGGAAGTCCAAGGCCTATTCTGAAGATTTATCAAAGAAAAAGTCTAAAGACGGAAGTTTAATGAAGTCGAAGAACCGAGTCTAATTAAAGAAGAAAATTATAAGACAAGTTCAAATTATATCGACAAATCCCGAGACGACGTCGAGAAAGACAAATAATTTAAATCGAGTCGAGACAAGAAGAAAGAAGGAAGAAAGCACCAACAATTTACTCCTCTTATAAATACCCTCATAATGTGTCATTAGGAGGTGGCTAGAAAATTAGGAGTAGATTAGTTTTAGGATTAGGAGTAGATTAATATACTTTCTCTCTCTAGTTTTCATTTTCTCTCTCTAGCTTTTCTTTAATGTTTTAATCTTTTTCATCAATCTTGTATTAGATCTTAATCTTTATCTTAATCAAGCTTTTCAATTAATCATTCTCATTCTTCCTTTCTTTATTATTAATCTTATGTTGACTTAGATGATCTTATAGTTTCTTAATCTTGATGTTTATTGATTTATTGATGCTTTTGATTGATTGTGCTTATTGATTTTTATGTGTTTGATTTTTATAGCTTATAGTGTTTTAGTGCTTATTGTGTTAATTTTCTTATTTTTAAATAAGTGTTTATTAGTTAATTTTAATAAAAAGTTGTTTTTAAATATTTTTATTATTTAGTGTTTTTAAAAGTTTTTAAATTTTGGCTTATTAGCTTTTTCTTAAAATCAATTTGGTTAAGTTTTTAGATGAGTGCTTATTAGTTTATTTTATTAAAAGTTGATTTTTAATTTTTAGTTTTATTAGTGTTTTTCAAGTTTTTAATTTGTGGTTTAATTAGTTTTTCTTAAAAGTGTTTTAGATTAAGTTTTGATTATTTGCTTATTTTATTTTAGCTTATTCGTGGCTTATTTTCTGATTTTTAGATTACTGTATCTTTATTTTTCATGTTTTCGGATTAGGGTTAATTATTTCGAAATATGTCATTTCTCTGAATTTCCTTTTCTCTGAATTTGTCACTTTTTCTGAAATTGTCATTTCTTTGAAACCAAATTATTCTGAAAAGTCATTTTTCCGAAATTTCCCTTTTCTCTGAATTTATTGTTATTCCGAAGATTTTCTTTTTCTGAAAAACTATTTTTCCGAAGAAATCAATATTCCGAAAAAACGATTATTCCGAAAAAGTTAAAAGCTCTGAAAAGTGATTATTCCGAAAAACTTGTTTTTCCGAAAAAGGATTATTCCGAAGAAATGAAATTTTTTGAAAAGAACTGTAGCTTTTCTTATTATTCCGAAGAAATAGTTTCTCCTGAAAACTACTGTAGCTTATTACGAAATAATAGACAAGCCTGCTTGCTTGCTTAATCTGGTTTTGGTGCCAATTTAAGGTGTGTGGCTGGCTGCTTCAGCAGCTAGCCTGCTTGCTTGCTTATTTATTAGTATTGTTTCGTAATTGTTTAGTTTTATCTGAAAGTTGTTCCGATTTTAATTTTAAAAGTAACGTATTTTTAGTTGAATTTTTCGTCTAAATTTAAAATTAATATTTTTTCGTAAAATTCAAGTTTTATCTTTTATTTAGTACCCGCTTTAGGTTTTGGCTCGTTTAACTTTAGAGTACCCATTTAGTTTTGTTCTCTCCTTTTTCATTAAGTAAACTTTATTTTCGAGTCGATAGTTAATTTCGTCTTTTAGTTTTATTTTTATTAATTGTTTCGTTTTAATTTCACGTTTTATTATTTGTTTCGCTCCTTTATTATTAGTTATTTGTTTTAATTTCTCGTCATTTACTTTTTAATCATTTATAGCTTTATTTACCTTGCCTTTTACTTAAAAGTTTTGCAATTTTATTTTACAACAACGATCAATCTATTTCTTTTTCACCAAGAACGACTGAGTCGCACTTAAACCAATAGTCAATTCGAATTGAATCGAAACGAACAAATTTTCATACGAGGCAAAACCCCCAATTATTACTAACTCTAACCTACTATGTGTAAACTACTCCTAATATAACCGTCTTTAAATGAGGTATTCTCTCGGTATTTATAGGCGTTGAGTGGAGGAAGTGTGATGTGTGCCATCCAGTAGTCTTCTTCCACGTAGCAAATACGAGGATAAATCTGTTCTTCGTTGCTTCATTTGATTTGGGCGTTTCTTCATCTTTCACTCTTGATCTAATTAAGTTGCACCATCATGTAGAGGAGGACAAGAGGATCATTTTTGTAGTTTTGATCTTCGCCTGAATTTTCGTGTATCATTCTTGAAATTGATTTACAGGTATATGGCGAGGAGAGGTGAAGCCGACTGATAAAGCTGTTTCTTTTCTCTCTCTTCTCGTTTGGTGATGAAGACGTGTATGAATGAAAAGATATGATTGTGTTGTGTGTTTGACCAAGTTTATTAAGATAAATAACTTTCTCCATTTTTCTATTTAGTCCTTTCATTTTTTTTATCTTTTAAAAAGTTATATAAAAGAGTTATAACTTTTAAGCTAAACTCTTTTTCATCCTTTTTCTTATTGAAAATTACAATTTAAGCCCTCCATCTTTAAAATAATGGCAAGTAAGGTCCTTGAAGCTTCTTTCGTCTATTTCTTCGTCTTTTCTCAAATAAATCCCTTGAAAACGTGTGTTTGCTCCAAAATGCATCTTGTTTACCTGAAAACATAAAAACACAAATACCCACTTGACCATTGTATTTGACTATGTTTTGAGTGGGTTTTGGATCATAATTTATTAGTGTTTTCACATTTATCAACTCCCCTCCACTTGACCATTGTCATGGTCTCATGCAATGCAGTATTTCAAAGCTCTAGATTACACTTTTCTCATTATTAATCCACCTTGGCCATTTTATGATTTAATATACTATGCTATGCTACATGATGAATGATTTTTAATATTTACAATGCAATGCAAAGAAAGGAATCTTATTTATATATTTTTGGATTTTACTTGAAATGATTTTGATGGAAATAACTCATAAAGAAATCAAGGACTTAGATTAGGGCTTTGAGTACCATGAACACTTATCATCCTCAAGTTTCACTTTCCCCAAACCAAGCTTAAAAACAAGATCATTGTTTTCCACAAGTGAAAGTGCATCAACTCATTCATAAAGATTAATTGTGTTACTCTTATACCCCCACTTATTATTCCTCTAGAACCGGTTATTATTTGAGCAAATTGATTTTGGGTAAATTTGTCATTATTTAAAGCGTGAAATATAAGAAATGTAAATCTCAAAATAAGGAAGCACGGTTTTAATCCTAAGTAGTCATCTTATCTATTATTCGAAAACCACCCACAATTAATATAAGTCCGACTCAAGAATAATAAGTCATTCGCCTTATGTGTAAGATTCTTATGTCATGCATTTATAAGTAGCTACACACTCGCTAATGAAAGAAAAATAAAACTTACACAATAATTTATATCCGCCGCCTTTTTGGGACTTTAGATTTTCAATCTCGCAACCCATCAAGGTAATATTGGATTGGAGCAACTATTAAATCCCCGCAACCCTTGTGAGAGTAATATTGGAATTCAATATCTACTATAATTAACACTTCACTGCTCCTCTTGGGAGTCCTGTATAATTATTTTATTTTTTTCTTTCTTTTTCTTTTTCTTTTTCTCTTTTTTCTAGCCACTCATTTTTTCATAAGCCGCTCTTATTTTTCTTTAGTCCTCACAAAGAAAGTTGAAAAGAATAAAAGGAAAAACACCCGCTAAGTATTAAGCATGACATAAGTCTAGTACACATAAAACTTTCTAACTTAGAATCTTAAGACGTACTTATACCAACCACGAATGATTAGTCAAAAATGCATAAGAGACTACAAACCAGTTAAAACCGTTCTTGATTATTTATGAACATATATACATGCGTTAACAAGAAAGTAAATGTTACGAAAGGGGATATACAATCCACAATTAATGAATATGAGGTTTATCTATCCCTTTACACTTACTTCAAACTCTATCATCTCTTGTTCTCCGCAGTTTAAAATCTCAAATAATGAAACTAGTGGATGCTTATAATAATAATCCAATAAAGGTCTACATGGTTAAGGCTACTAGCTAGAGAATTCTTAGATAAGCAAACTCGGGTTGAGTCAAAGTATCTATGACGGGCCTAATATGTCAAAGAAGTCTAAATTTGTTAAACCATATCCTTTATTATATTTTTTTCCTTTTTATATATTTTGATGAAAAATAAAAGAAGAATATATACAATGCAAATGTGTTATGCAAATGAAAAATGATTGATGCAAAAATTATGAATGCATATTTTTGGTGGCCAAAGTAGATAAAAAATTTGAAAAATGTTTGAAAAATTAATTTCCAAGTTATCATGAAACTAAGGCAATGATCTAGGCAAGGTCACTTCGATAGAAGTCTCCCCTACACTTAAGATAAACATTGTCCTCAATGTTTAAGAGTATTGGAGTAAACTCCCCTACACTTATGACATTGATAACTTTGCTTAACCCAAGCTAAGGAAAGGAAAACTAAAGGGTATTCATTTTAAGCATAAGTGTTTTGAATATCACAATAGCAAAAACTAATCGAAGTGAACCGGATACACGGGCTTCTTCCATAACCTCCACGAATAAAATGAGAGAGCAACCCTTGAAACAAACACCCAAAGATGAAGAAAGGCACCCCTCCACTTTAACTCTACTATAATACCCTTTAATTAAACCTAACCTAACTGGATCTACTCTACATTTTCTAACCTAGTTATTCAATGCTTGAGTTTTTTTAACCCTAAGTCGATATCTTGACTCGGCCCCGAATTAGGTTGTCCTTGGGGAAACCATCATGGAGAATAAAAGATATCACTTAGCATCTTGCCATTTACTATAAGATTTACAATATCCGCCTCGATAAATGGAACGGTCCAACGTGTCTCAAGTTTCTCCATCATATGAAATCTCTCAAATAGGAAGCACACCAGGATCAAATACATAGTTTCCATCTCTACACGTGAACAACTCCAAAGTAGGTAGCATCACCAAAGTAAGCTCATACGAGAAGCTCATATCAATCAAAGTCACACTCGTAAGTGGAGTAGATGAAAAACAAGGTGTCTCAAACATACGTATCCCAAGATCAAAAACCATTCCCTTCATGGGAAAATAAGAAAATGAGCTTGTATCCACCATATAAGATTCCCCCTTAGATATCAAAGTATCATGAGAAAATGAAGGTGTAGGTATTAAAACATTCATAACAAGTATATCAATGTGGTGCTCCTCATCATCATCAAAAGGTGGGGAATCTTCCATACAAGGCATAGTGAAAGGAGGATCAAGTGTAATAGTGTCTTGTGGTGGAGGTGTAGGCTCTATGTTCCCAAAAAGCCATGTTTTAATAAGACGAACCTCCTCTTCCAAATCAGAAACACTATCATCGACCTCTATATCAAAATGTGCAAGAGTAGCCTCTATGGTGGTATCAATCTCCATAAAAGAATCCATATCAATGGTTTTTAGTTCTAAATTTTCTTTGGGTCAAATATGATCAATCTCTAAGGAAACAAGATCTTCATCAATAACCAACTCTATGGGTGAAAATGTGGGACTAGAAGGCTCAAAAGTAGGTATATCAATGAGAGAATCACTCTTAGGGATGATATGATCATGAAAATCAACAGGTGTATCCTCAAAAACCAGTGAAAAATGATCAATCAAGGATTCTGCTTCTATAGACTCATTATTAGGTTCTTCACACTCCTCAAAAAGTGGGTAATCAAAACATGTCTCAAAAAGAGGGTTTGAGTGCATCAAAAATCACTTGGATGAATGGAGTCATAAAATAAATAGATTCCTCGTCATCAGAAGTAAAGGACTCATCACTATCATAAGGATCATCAAAGGTTTCATCACAAGAATCATAAGATGGGAGAGGAGAAGGATCCACATTTCCTATAGGAGCAAACTCTTCATCTAAATTAGGAATATTATCTTGACAAAACAAGTCATCGGATGATATCTCATAAGATGCTTCACTAGAATCACAATCATTATCCTCCATTTGTGGCAAGTCTTGCACAAACTCTTCCTCAACCTCATTATCCCTTTCTTTAAACAATTCATCAAGATCGAAGTTACCAAAATCACTAGTAGTAGCATGAAGGTCAACATGTGATGAAATCTCAATGTGACCATGAGGAGAAGAGGTATCAATACAAAGATCGTCACATGGTTCATTGGAAACACTCTCAAACTCTCTTTGGATTGTGATAAGGTTCTCAACACTAGAAGCGGTTAATTCATCCAAATCGGTGTTTGTATTAGTGCTAAGAGGCTCGTCCCCCATAGTTAAAGAGTCGTTGGGTTCCATGTGAGGTAAAAATGATGAAAGTGTGTCATCATTAAATGTCATGCAAAGCGAAGGTCCGTCATAATCATCACAGGAGCATCGATAATGCATACGAGCACGATATTGTTCTTCTTCCTCGATCTCGAGCGTATCAATCGTAAAGATTAAATTATCTAAATATTTCCCGAGTTGACGAGAAATTTTTTTCAACGATTCAAGACACATATCACCGAGTTCCTTATCATTAATTAGCCAAGTCTTAATATCCGCTCCCTCAGCAGACGTAATCCTTTTCTTTAACCACAGACACGTGTCTTTCATTTCCTCAAGGCTTATGTCTTTCTTACTATCAATCGCCTTAGAAATGTCATCAATCGACTCGTTTATTTTCTCAAGTAAACAATGTATCTCACTGCAAATATTAGGGGCATAAGAAAGCGGATCCCTCGGTCGACAATCATAACCATAATGGGGAGCGTTTCCACAAAACTTACATGAATAAGTCGAAGAATATGGTGGAGATGGATTTCCATAATTAGGTGAATTATAGGTTTGAAAAGTGTCTTGATTAGAAAACGTGTCATGATTATAACCTTGAAAATTCCCTTCATTTTTAAAACCATCATAATGTGAAAATCCTTGATTTGAAAAGTATCTTGATTATAGCATTGAAAATTTTCATCATTGTGAAAGCCTTCATTGTTTGAAAATCCTTGATTATGAAAGGTTTCTTGATTATAGCCTTGAAAATTATCATCATTTTGAAAACTTCTATAATTGGAAAATCCTTGGTTTTGAAAGGTTTCTTGATTATAGCCTTGAAAATTATCATTATTTTGAAAACCTTCATTGTTTGAAAATCCTTGGTTTTGGTATGGCTCATCAAAGGGTTGATCATGAAATGATGGTGGATTTTGTGATGAAAAACCGGAATATCCCATATAGTCATTACAAGTATAGTTCATTCGAAAGTTAGGTCGAAAATTAGGGTTCTCGGTTCCATTGTAAGCATATCCCTCCCCATAATAGCCATTATTTTGATCACATAAATAAGTATCGTGTGGAGCTCCACAAGTGGAACAAGTTGGATAATTAGCGTTGGCGGATCGTTGTTGCAAAATCTCCAATATGGAACGAGTATCCATGTGTAACAAGGTGGTCGAATGTATATACAAGTGAATGACGTTTTAAACACTTCCTCGGGGAAGGAAGTAATACACCAAAGGTGGTATGGTTACACGCGTACGAGTACATGTGTAAGTAAACTCGAGGAGTGAGAGATGAGCTCTCGGTCGACTTTTGAGAGAGAATAGATTATCTCTCTCGAGGTGCAATAATTAATATCCACAAGAAAATATAATATATGTAAGTAATACTTGGGTGGCACATCACTCACTACTATCACCTTTTAAAGACCCACAAGGAAGCGGAGAAACGAGGAGGCGCGTAGCACTTAAGAGCCTGCTTCTTTAGAATGTGTAATACACTCGCCTTATACCCCCCACACAGTGGCCTCTTTCTCAAGATCAAGTAGATTGCAGTATTTATCGATTGTGCCTTAATTAAATTTGATCGATACACGTGTCAAGGACCAGAACGCTCCCGAACACGGTGTATTGCAAAAGTAATACTTATGGAAGTATGTGTATTGAGTGTTCGTATCTACGTATATGTATCTACATATAATAATATATCAAAAATATTTTTGTATTTATTGAATTTTTAAGAAAATACTATATGTACGTAAAAACGATGGAAACCGATATATAAAATATATTTTTGTTGTAATATTTTAGGAAAAAGATTACTTTTGGATTTTTTTTAATTTTTTTGGTTCAATTCTTTAGGAAAAGAATTGATTTCGTGATTTTTTATTTTTTATTTTTATATTTTTATCTTTTTGATTTTTTTATGATTTTGATTTATAATATGTAAAAATAACGTTCACAAAGTGAATGGATCCCAAAATCCAATTGTCCCACTCAAAACCGTTAATTTTCACGAAAAGAACCGGCAGCGGCGCCATTTAATATTTCGCATTTAGTTAGAGCGAGTTTAAGACAGATGAGTAGTAACAGTAAGGGATTTGTTCAAATAGAGTCAAAATGAATGCATAGATGGTGAAGTAAAGAATAGGAGTTTGAAGTATAAGCACTGTTTTTGTTGGAATTGCAAGATTTGTTGATCTTAGTTTGAGTTTGTAATAGAATATTAGGTATTGAAATGAATTCATGGGAATTTGGCTGTAGGATTTGAGTCACAAATTAATAGATCTTTAGATATCTTAATGAAATATTCGTTTTTTTAAAATGAGATAAAATTGTATACAGAAAAGAGAATTAGAACTTTAGTTCTGTTTACAAGTTTAACTAGTGAACAAGTTTAGTTAGGAACGACTTTAGACCTTCACTTTGTATCATCTCATTACACACACAGTCCACAGTTAGTTCCATTTAGGCCTTGTTAATCCTTACCAATGGATAGTTATTACACCTATGGTCCATTTCAGTTAGTCTTTTAGCCATTTAGAACCTAACTATGTGTAAACTACTCCTAATCTAACCGTCTTCAAATAAGGTCTTCTCTCGGTATTTATAGGCGTTGAGTGGAGAAAGTGTGATGTGTGCCATCCAGTAGTCTTCTTCCACGTGGCAAATACAAGGATAAATCTGTTCTTCATTGCTCCATTTGATTTAGGCGTTTCTTCATCTTTCACTCTTTATCTAATTAAGTCGCACCATCATGTAGAGGAGTACAAGAGGATCATTTTTGTAGTTTTGATCTTCGCCTGAATCTTCGTATATCATTCTTAAAATTGATTTGCAGGTATATGGTTGGGAGAGGTGAAGCCGACTGATAAAGCTGTTTCTTTTCTCTCTCTTCTCGTTTGGTGATGAAGACGTGTATGAATCAAAAGATATGACTGTGTTTTGTGTTTGACAAAGTTTATCAAGATAAATAACTTTCTCTATTTTTCTATTTAGTCCTTTCATTTTTTTTTTCTTTTCAAAAGTTATATAAAAGAGTTATAACTTTTAAGCTAAACTCTTTTTCATCCTTTTTCTTATTGAAAATTATAATTTAAGCCCTCCATCTTTGAAATAATGGCAAGTAAGGTCTGAAGCTTTTTTCGTCTTTTTCTTCGTCTTTTCTCAAATAAATCCCTTGAAAACGTGTGTTTGCTCCAAAATGCATCTTGTTTACCTGAAAACACAAAAACACAAATACCCACGTAATTCTGATATTTTTCAATTAAATATAATGTATTTGACTGTGTTTTGAGTGCTTTTTGGATCATAATTGATGAGTGTTTTCACACTTATCAAAGGTCTTCAAGGTAGAATACTTACGTTGCTTGTGTCGCAAAAAATATATGGGTTATTTTCGTGAAATAACCTATAAGTCAAAATATGATGTATGCCCTGCTCAATGTAAGAACGTCTGTTATGTTTCGTATAATTGTTAGGATTAATGGTCTCAAACCATTTACATCGACTTAACACAACCTTGCGGTGTGAGCTCCAGAATTTCTTTGAGTTGACCATAATACATCTCTCCATCAACCCCGGGTGTTGAAACACCGCTACATTGAGTGGTATGAAGTATATCGCGTTCATTTACCACAAACTTCACACCATTAACTATGAAAGCGGGGTATGTACATGCACTAGTAGGTCCACATGTCAAAGAGAATAACTCGTCACTATAGCCGTCTCTCACTTTTTTCACGAGTCTACAAAAAAGAGATACAAAAAGGTTTAGATGAGAAATAACTCCAAGGTGATATATCTAATGTATTTACCTTGGAATTAAACCACACAGGAAAAATCATTTCCACGTTATCAGGCGATTATCTACAAAGGTTCATGATATTAGGATGAGTCATCGAGAAAGAAGATTTTTCAAAATTATTAAAAAAAGGAAGAAACATACTCGCTATAAGCCGAGATGTCTGCTTCGACTTCAGAACTGTTGTTAAGTACAAACCACATAACTGCCAGCATGTCATCTGTAGTCATACGAGTTTCTTTGATTCTACCAGTCACTATGCACACAGACCAGAACACCTGGAATTTATCTGGTTGTTCAGGAAAACCGTCTTCATTTCTACCAAGAATATGAAATATCGTCTCGACATCCTTAAGGTAACGTGAACAAAAAGTTAATGCCTCTTTTGCAACATAACCCTCTGCAATAGAACCTTCAGGCTTTGCTTTATTTCGAACATAATTCTTTAGCTTTTTCATGTATCTTTCGAATCAATACATCCACCTGTCGCGAGTAACGAAACCTAGAATAGCCTCACCGGTTGGATGTATAACCAAATGAATCATTATGTCAAAAAAAACAGGAGGAAAGATTTGCTCTAAATTAACCATCATAATGATTAATTTGATTTTAGCTTCTCTCATGTCATGCACAGTCAAACTTCGAGCACAAAGCTACTTAAAGAATAAGCAAATCTCGATTATAG
The DNA here is from genome assembly GCA_025667525.1 of Glebionis coronaria. NCBI lineage: Eukaryota > Viridiplantae > Streptophyta > Magnoliopsida > Asterales > Asteraceae > Glebionis > Glebionis coronaria. Next base: position 448,913,966 of record CM046882.1, on the reverse strand, counting down.
GATTTGCAATGTTTTTGGGCAAATATTGTTTCAATCCATAAGGAAGTAACTGATGCATCATTATATGATACTCATGAGATTTCAGGCCCTTATATTGTCATCATAAGTGGTCACTTTCTTCTTGAAGTTGGATCCAAACCCATCAGATAGTCTGACTCCTTTGATGAATTTACAAAAACTTTTTCTGGTTTCTGGAGTGAAAGAGAACTTTGGATGAGGCTTCAGGAACTTCCCGTTTGGTTTTTTTTAACTAACCACAACTCCTTTCGAACTCCAAATTTTCTAAGTCTTGCCTTGCCTTGGGTGTGTCTTTAGATTTGTCATTCTGTAACAAGGTATTCAGTAAAGCCTCAAGAAAATCTTTTCGATGTGCATGACATCGTAATAGTGTTTAAGTAGAAGAACGGGCGGATACTCAAGATCCCAAAAGATAGAACGCTTACTCCAATTAAATTCAACTGTTCGACTAGGTTTAGGGTTCTTTTTAGCAATTTCTGGATGTTTCCCTGGTTTACGTTTAAAGACTTTACTAATATGTAACTGGATATCAAGTTCCAAAAACTTTCTAGGTTTAGGGTTTGGTTCGGGAGAACCATATAATTCCTTTAGTTTACTCCTTAGTGGATGTTTTGCGCGTAACCATCTTCTATAACCAACATAAACGATTTTGTTCTTGACAGCCATCGATGGAGTGTCCTCGTTACAAGTGGGGCATGCATGATAGCCTTTCCCACTCCACCTAGACAAACTACTTCGAGCTAGATAATCATTGATGATCCATAAAACCCCCGCTTTCATTTGGAAATGAGTACCCGTAGCAGCGTCTTTATCCAGACTACTTTCCATAATTCTTTGAGTTCTTTAATCAAAGGCTGCGAGTAAACATCAATGTCCTTTGCAGGTGATTTAGGGCCGGAAATTAACATCGTCAACATGAAAGAAGTTTCATTCATACACATCCATTTTGGTTTGTTGTATGATGTTAATATAACCGACCGCATGATGTAATTTTGGCTCATCATGCCAAAAGGATTAAAACCATCAGCAGCCAACGCTAATCGAACGTTTCTAGGGTCACCAAAGAACTCAAGTTTCATCATGTAAAAATATTTCCAAGCTTTACTGTCACACAAATGATTCATCTTACGGTCTACCTTAGACTTTCCAGTCGCATGCCAAATCATCCACTTTGTTATGCCTTTTTTGTTGAACATATGTTGTAGTCTAGGTGTTATCGGAAAGTAACGCACCACCTTGTTGGCAACTAATGTTTCCCCTTTTTTCTTCTTTGGGTCTTTCCATCTACTCGCTTTGCAGACTAGACAGTTATGCATCTCTAAGTTTTCTTCTGATCCGCAAAATAAAAAAATCATTTATACAAGCATGAATCAATTCGTTCCTAACCCGATCTTTTTGTATGTATTTTTTATTTCATAATATGACGCTGGGAAATTGTATCCTTCACTTGGGGAACATGCCTTTTGGAGAAGAGCTAGAATCTTATTAAACCCGAATTCACTTATTTTGTGTAAAACCTTGATGTGGGATCTTTGATGTTAATTCTAATGTGCTCATATCACAACCCGAGTACAATTTTTGGGTAAACCTAGCAAGTAACTCTTCAAACTCTTTATTAGGACCCGATGTTTGGGCTGGTTGAGAACCATTAGTTTTGAGTTGGTGGAGTTTGAGCTGATGAATTTGGGACATTATTTCTAGAAATATCTTCAAAGAACGCATCCATGTGATGCTATCAGGTGAATGTGGTACTCGTGGAGGTAGCGGAAGAATCGGTTCACCGCCATATTTCCAAGTGGTGTAATGTTTGTCAAACCCGTGTTCGGATATGTGTACCTCAATAGTTTTCAGGGTAACCAAAGTTTCACAGTTACAACAACGACTACATGGGCAACAGACCTTTCGTTTGATGGGATGCAAAAATTCCTCATAATCCGCGATGAATGCCAAAAGACAATTTAAAAATGCATTTGAATTACGATTGGATACAGTGGTCCTACTCTTATCAATTTTCATAATTGCGTTGCAAATAAACATATTCAAATAAATGATTCTTTTATACTGAAATGGTCAGACTAACCAAATGAATATGAACTGTTTTGTTTCCCTAGTGTAACTATGGAAGGCAATTGAAACTAATATTTTGTTAGGGTTTAACAATTAAAGTTCGTTTTTCCTCGACTCACCCGAATTGATTTCCGATTAACGTATCGACTTAACTTTGTTTTTGGTAAAATCATCTTTTGGTATTTTAAACTAAAGCTATTTAATGATAAAAACTAATTTTGATAGTCTTCTTTAAACTAATTTAAATAAAATCTATTTTAAAATTTAAACAAAACTAAAATAAAGTCTAAATTGAAAACTTGATAAATTTTAAACTAAATACTTTTTAAAACTATAAAAGAAATCTAATTTAAAATAAGACTTAATAAACTAAACTAAAAATCTATTTTTTTTAAATGAAAATTAAACTAAAAAATAAAACTTTAATTGAAAACTAATTAATTTTAACTAAAAACAATTTTTAAATAAAATGAAAACAAAATTTAAATTTATAAAACTAATTTTAAGTAAAAATATTTTTTTGACTTTTTATAGTATTTTATAAAAATCAGATTAAAGGAAAATTTAAATAAACTTTTTAAATAAAATAAATAAACTTTAAATTGATTTAAACTACTTTAATGTAAAACTGCCAACTATTAATACTCCTATATTAATTAACAACTATGAAAACAAACATAAAAAGGGGTTCTAGACTACTGGTTAGGGTGTTTGGTAGCCAGACGAGAGGTCGAGTGGGCGATCCCCAGCAGACCCCTTATTTTGCTATTTATTTTTTTTGGAAATTTTTTATGACTTTGGAATGATTTAAACTTACTCAAACCAATGGGGTTAGAGTATTAATTTGCAGCACAAATAAGCTAGTGCACGAAACCAGTAAGCCAATCAGTAAAGACGAAAACAAACAGCTAAAAGCAGACAAACCAAATAAGCATTTAATCAGTTAAGATAAGCTACTGAAATCTATAATAAGCTAAAACAGATTAAGCTAAAATATAAGTTTCAGAAAAAGCAAATCCAAACACTACAATAAACAAATCCAAACGAACGATACAATAAGCAGTTTATAAATAAGCAAATTCGAACAACTCTTCCAAATCCAAACAGGTAAAAAAACAGATTCAATATATGCTTAAACAAAAGCAGATAAAACAGATCAAGTAATAAATATAAGCAGAAACATAAATCTAATAGAACTCGAATCAAAATGAACAGATAAAAAAATGATAAGCAAACTGAAATAAATGAAAAGCAAAATAAGCTAAGCAGTCTTAACTCACAACCAATATAGCAGATTAATCAAATTAAATCATAAACGTAGCAAAAATTAAAAAGAAGATGGGATTAAGAAGATGATGATTTCCGTTGAGCCGAAGATCGGCGCTGAGCCGTCTTAGTGACAAACCGAAGCAACAAAACACCACCGTCTTTCACCAAGAGCTCGAACACCACCTTAAATCAACCTCGATTATCATCATCATCTCTAACTAAACAGCTACTACGAACCCAATCGAAACACAAGCCTCGAACCGAGAAAAAAATAGCAAGCCTCGAGATGAACCAGGAACATGAACAGTATCCTTTAAATTTTCCCAGTAGGGGAAAATTAACATTCCACTTTCCTTTATTTATAAATTATATATTCTTTTTTTATTTTTTTTAATAATAAAATCTTGCCTCGAACAGTAATAAAATCAACGAACTATAATATCAAAAAAAAACTGATTAACGCGGATAATTAAACTTGACAGATAAATTAAATTGAGATGAATTTAAACTGAAATAACTTTTCATTAAATAAAATAAAAATTACATTTACTGAAATTAAAATTACAATAACCCCTAATCTAATTTTGCAAAAATTAAATCTAATTTATCCCTACTCCTAATTTAATTAAAAAAACAGTAAAATAAAAATAAATTAAAAGAAGGGGATCCCTTTACAAGAAAAACAAAATGGGTATTTATAGCAAACCCAAGATGAAGGATGTTGAGGAGAAATGAATTTGTGGCCCTTGGATCTTCTTTTCGTTCTTCTCTTTCTTCAATTCCTTGATCAAACGGCTGTGAATCACTCTCTTTCACTCGGATTGCCAACTGGGAAGGGATTTGTGCTAGTTGTGTTTCCTTGATACTGAGGTGGATTGATTTGATTGGTTAAATGATTGGTTTTAAGTGTATCAACCAATCACAAATCAGGAGTGACGTGTATAAGAGCCACGTAGCCTTTGGTGCCATCATCTTCAGCTCCAAAAAACTTGCAACTTTATTAAACGCGTGGTCTTCAATTCCTAGCAGGATAAAAACCCCTAATTTCTAGGGTTTCTTGAGTGGCTGCGTATTCCTTTATCTCTCATCTTTTTCTTCTCTCGTTTTATTCTTCTTTTTGTTTTTCTTGTTTATAACGTTTGACCAAATGAAGAGTAAATACTCTCTCTTTTCTTCCACCGGATTTAGTCTCATGGGCTTTTAACCCATCTCTTGAAACCGTCCAAACTTGTGCCAAAGAGGAGAATTGGGATTGGGCCCGAAATACGAATTTACCCGTCCCATTAATAAATGTTATGGGCTTTGGCCCAAAATATGCTCAATCCGTCTCATGTTTGTAAATGGGTTTTTAATAAAAACTCTTTATCTCATAAATGGGCCTTTGAGCCCGTTAACCCAAATGTGGGACCCATTTGGCCCAATTACTTCAAAAAGATTTAATCCACTAAAAATCAAGCTCGAATTTGGCTTTCTTGATCGTTTCTTCAAAACCATGTCGGTTTAGCTGGTTTTCGTGAACTTAGGCACACTTTTGGTCTTTTGACTATGTCTTTGTTTCTTTTTGGACTTTTCTTCAATATTTGACCGTGAAATCCCGTGTTTTCTCTTCTTTTTGATCATTTTTACCTATTTTAACACAAGAACACAAAACCACGCGTAATTCTGACTTTTATGATATAAAACACATGATTTCAGTGGCAAAAGGATAAGTGTTTACACACTTATTAAATCCCCTACACTTGACCATTGCAATGACCCCATGCAATGCATTATTTTCAAAGCATAAAGTTACATTTTTCTCATAGTTAATTCCTCTCGGCCTTTATTAAGATATACTATTATTACTACGACGGAAAGATAAAAACTTTAAAGGAAACAAAAGTGATAACAATTTATTAACTTGAAATTATTCGATGGAAGAAAATCGTAAAGAAATCTAAGACTTAAATTAGGGCTTTTGGTGTCATGAATATTAATCACCCTCAAGTTTCACGTTCCCCACACCAAGCTTAAAAACGAGATCATTGTTCACCATAAGTTAGCACAACTAACACTTACTCATGTGGTTTAATTAATCACTTAGACCCCCTTATTCCTACGGTGTATCTCTTCTTTTTTTTATTGTTATCTTGAATGATCACGAGGATGCATTTTTGACTTATTTCGATAATTTATTAAGGCCGAAAATAAAGTAGGACGATTTAATCATTAGTTAGCTAAAGGACAAAATCTTTTAAAACTGCTTCTCGAAACCTCATAAAGTTCATACCTTGGCATAACTCGTTTCACGATTTGAGACCTTTCTCGGACCGATATTTGGCTTGTACTTCAAACTTAAAATCTTGAGAGACGATCTTGAAATTATGGTCTTCTCTTCATTTTGGTATACATCTTCATAAGGATTGAAAGATGCTTCAAACGTTGACCACGACTTCTTCATTTATCCTCTTCTTTATTTAGGATTTTGATATACAACGATCCGCCTCCTTTTCGGACTTGGATCTATTTATCCTCATACCTTGTTAGGGTCTTTTTGGATAGACTTCTCCATGATCTTTAGGGGAGTAATTGCTTCTCGTCATGTGTCTTGATCCATCATATTGATTTGGATTAATGATCTTCACAATCTCTTAGGATCTTTAGCAAAAAAAGTGAATCCTCATGCCTTGTGAGGGCCTTTTTGGAGTCGGGTATCCTCATGCCTTGTTAGGGCTTTTTTAGATAAGCCAATATTCGCGTCCCGCTTCAATAAGTTATGCCTTGGCTATGAACTCTAATTAATACCGAGCAACTTTTAAACGATATTGTGCTAGAAGCTAAGTAACTTTTCAAATCGTACAACCTTATTTATTGCAAATATATTTATTAACAAGCGATGGGAGAAAAAGCTCATAACTAACTCACATAAGTTAATGAAAGAATACCAAACTTATAATTAACTCTATCATCTCTCGTTCTCCACAATTTAAAATCTCAAGGAATGAGACTCGTGGATGCTTAGCCTAATAAACCAATTAAGGTCCATATGGTTAAGGATACTAGCTAGAGTAAACTAGGATAAGTAAACTCGGGTTGAGTCAAAATATTCACGACGGGCCTAATATATCAAAGACATCTAAACTTGTGAAAACCATTTTATATATTTATTTATTTATTTTTGACTTTATTCTTGAAATGGAAATTATAAGATGCGATGACAAAAGAAAAGAAAATAAAAGAAAAATACTACAAGGCCAAAATAGATCAAAAATTTGAAAAACGTTGAAATTTTTTTAAATTTTCCGGTAAAATGGGGTCAAATTCATGGAAAAGCCCACCAAAATTTCGATAGAAATCCCCCTACACTTAATATAAACATTGTCCTCAATATTTAAGCATGTGGGAGAATAAACTCCCCTACACTTATGACATTGAGTACGTTGTTTAAAATCGAGCTAAGGAAGGGACAACTAAAGTGATTACATTTATTCGTTTTATTTTATATACAAGATTGAATCACAATAGCAAAAACTTATCGAAGGAACCGGGTACACGGGAAACACGGGAACACGGGTCTCGTCAAAAGTACCAAAAGTGGATCATTAAGCACATGCCCCTGCACAATCACAACACACAAAACAAACAACCTGCACGGCTCCCCCCCACACTTATTGTAGAAAATAGATAAAAGATAGATAATCGGGTTGTCTTCCGAGAAGAGCTTGTTTTTGTTAACCGAGTCACGAGCCTGACTCGACCCCGAATTAAATGGTCCATGGGGAAGCCTCGAATGTTATACCGGGATCAAAAATCTTATCCTCGGTCCCGGAGGAACATAATAAATGAGAGGCAGGAGGATAAGTCATGAAAGGTAGAAAAGTCCTCTCGACATACGAAAAGTATGTGAGGTCGTGATCCATGGGAGGTGGGGTGGGTAAAGGAGACAAATTTTCATCCCCTACAGACAATGGATGGTCACAATTGGTGGGCCCGAAATACGAATTTACCCGTCCCATTAATAAATGTTATGGGCTTTGGCCCAAAATATGCTCAATCCGTCTCATGTTTGTAAATGGGTTTTTAATAAAAACTCTTTATCTCATAAATGGGCCTTTGAGCCCGTTAACCCAAATGTGGGACCCATTTGGCCCAATTACTTCAAAAAGATTTAATCCACTAAAAATTAAGCTCGAATTTGGCTTTCTTGATCGTTTCTTCAAAACCGTGTCGGTTTAGCTGGTTTTCGTGAACTTAGGCACACTTTTGGTCTTTTGACTATGTCTTTGTTTCTTTTTGGACTTTTCTTCTATATTTGACCGTGAAATCCCGTGTTTTCTCTTCTTTTTGATCATTTGTACCTATTTTAACACAAGAACACAAAACCACGCGTAATTCCGACTTTTATGATATAAAACACATGATTTGGTCTTGTGTTTCCTTGATTTCAGTGGCAAAAGGATAAGTGTTTACACACTTATTAGCAATCCTAACCCACTCTTTGAATGTTTCGTCTCACATATGAATGCGTATAACCTGATTTACTACTTGAAAAAAATTCGGAAGCATTTCCCCTCAACTCCCCAAATATGTGCATTAAGGACATATTCGTAGGAGTGAGGGGAAACATTGTCGAATTTCTCTCAAATAATAAGACAGTTATACACATTCATATCCTAAATGAGATAAAACATACAAAAATCAGTCCAAGATAGGGGACTTCTAAAATTAATTCCTAATAAATTAATTTCGAACGGGTTTTCTATAGGTTGATTAACTTCGACGAGAATTTCTCGAAATCAGTCATTAAAATCCTAAAATCATTTACTACAAAAGACTAACAATCATATATCATTCATATAATATAATAAGCATATGCATAATATTAATTACACACCTGGATCACGCCCGAAATAAAGGAAGAGAGAAAGATAGGAAAACAGGGCAGGATGAGGCATTTGTTCCGACTGTCTCGGTTCTCCACTCGGTTCGTTCTCGGCTACGACAAACAAACTTTTGCCTTATAATTATTCATCAATCATATAAAAATTAAATAATAAAACTGGTGCCTTATCAAACACCCATTACTTTTTTCGACTGTTGTTGTGGTGGTGCTGATGTCGGCGGTGGTTGCTACTGTCGCGGTGGTGGTGACGAATTAAACTAGCAAAAAAACGAAATTAAACTATATAATTATTCATCAATCATATAAAAAAATTAATAAAATTGGTGCCTTATCAAACACCCATTACCTTTTTTTGATTGTTGCTGTGTGAAATTAAGATTTTACTAGTTGGAAAAGTTCGTTCCTCGGAATCTCTTCGAATTGATCACGGTTAAATGTGTGAAATTAGTTGTTCTTGGTGGCAAATAAAATGGTTTGGTTATCTATTCTACTTAAAAGGTAAATGCACAAAATAAAACAATAAACTAAAAGCGATTAATTAATAAAAACAAAACAATATAAAAAATCAAACGTAAATTTAAAGCGAAACAATTAATAAAAATAAAACTAAAAGACGAAATTAACTATTGACTTGAAAATAAAGTTTACTAAATGAAAAAGGAGAGAATAAAATTAAAATGGTACTTTAAAGCTAAACGAGGCAAAACCTAAAGCGGGTACTAAATAAAAGATAAAACTTAAACTTTACGAAAAAATATTATTACTAAAAATCGACGAAAAATTCAACTAAAAATTCGTAACTTTCAAAAATAAAATCGGAACAACTTTCAGATAAAACTAGACAATTACGGAACAATACTAGTAAATAAGCAAGCAAGCAGGCTAGCTGCTGGAAGCAGCCAGCCTGGCTGCTCATTTTGGCGCCAACATTGGTTAAGCAGCCAAGCAAGCTCGTCAACCTATCGTAATGTAAGACTTAAAAAATTTATCGGAATGTTGTTTTGATTAGTATCGGAATGTGTTTTTCTAATTGTAGTATCGGAATAATTATATTTTCTTTTTTTTTTTTTTTTTTTTTTTTTTTTTTTTAAACTATCGGAATGTGAAAAAGAGAATCTATCGGAATACTGAAAAGACGAACCATCGGAATGTGATTAAAACTAAAGCTATCGGAATGTTTAAAAATGGTCACCATCGGAATAACATAAAGTGAAATCCATCGGAAAGTGGCTAAAGAAAATTGGGCAGCACTTCGACTTAACAAAGACCTTAAGACCCGTCGGAATATGCGATCTCAATGAGCGATCGCAATCCCGATCGGAATAAGGGGGATTTACCAACCTATCGCAAAGTAGAACCCACACTTGGGTTATTGCGATAAAAACCAAGAAGTCCGTCGGAATGTGTATTACCCTCAATATTGCGATGAACACCAACAAATCCGAAAATGGAGATAAGCAAAAATCTCAATAGGCACTTTCAATAAGCACACTAAACCAAAACTTGAACAACTTAATAAGCATAAATTTGAAAGCTTTTAAAAAAACGAAATTCATAAACTTTATAAAAACACAAAATAAGAAAACAAAATAAGCAAACTTTAAAGAGACAAACTTTTTAAGAAAACTAAAAAGCAAATAAGCTAAGTACAAAATAAGCCAATAAGATTGTCAAACTTATAGCTTATTTCATACGAAAACTTATATAGAAGTAAAAAGGTGAACTTTTTACTCAAATAAGCAATATGATTAAGCAAAACCAAAACTTAATCCGAACCAAAATCAAATCAAAAACAAGAAAAGTAGGATGAGAAAGATAAATAAAAGCTTGATAAAAGGGAAATTAAGATCCAACAATTAAATTAACTTACTTAGAATTAAACGGTACGAAATTTAAGACATGTAATTAAAGTGACAAGAAATTAAAAGGTACAAGTAATGAAAATGGTGGAAAAGACTAATTTTGTCAAAATTAGCTAACAAGAATGAAATGTAAATCCTAATGACTATTTATAGGGGAGGATTAAGGAAGCTTCCTCCCCTCTTTCCTTTTCTCTTAATTGCGTCATTAAGTCCCTCTTTCTTTTAATCTTCATTATTTGCATACTTAGTCCTTTTCTTCTAATCTTCTTTAAACTTGGACTTAAGGGACTTTTGGCTTCGGGATTTTTTTGAACTCGTCTTTAAATTCTTCAATAAAATAGACTTGAATTCTTCGGCTTTTGATAAACTTCCGTCTTTTGACTTTTTCTTCGATAAATCTTCAGAATTGGTCTTGGACTTCCGTTCTTTTTGCACTCTTGACTTCTTGACTTCGTCTTTCATCTTTTTCTTCAATAAAAGTCCGTAAATGCCCGTGAATATCCGTGTTTTCTCCACTTTTCACCTTTTTGTCCTAAATCACAACAAAAACACAAACCACGCATAATTCCGACGTAAATGACATAAAATACACGTTTTGGCTCGGTTATTATTGTAATTAAGTGGTAAAAAGGATGGGTGTTTTCACACCTATCAAATCCCCTACACTTAACCATTGCAATGTCCTCATGCAATGCATTAGTTACAAAGCACGTTTTACACTTTCCATCATAATCAACCTACCTTGGCCTTTATTAAACAACTAAGAAAAATCAAAAAGATAGAAAATAACAAGATGCAACAAGGAAGAAACTTGTAAAGAAATCTAAGACTTACATTAGGGCTTGTGTGTCATGAATGTTCATCACCCTCAAGTTTCACGTTCCCCATGCCAAGCTTAAAAATAAGATCATTGTTAGTACAAGTTAGCATAACAAACATTTACTCATGTGGTTCAATTAATCACTTAAACTCCCTTATTCCTATGAGTATCTCTTATATTTTATTGATGTCTTGAATGATCACGAGGATGCATTGTTGACTTATTTCGATAATTTATTTAGGCTGAAAGCAAAGTAGGACAATTTGATCAATAGTTAGCTACAGGACAAAATCTCTTAAAACTGCTTCTCGGGATATCAAAAAGTTCATATCTTGGCATAACTTGGTTCACGATTTGAGACCTTTCTCGGGCCGATACTTGGCATGTACTTCATACTTCACATCTTCGAGAGACGTTTTTGAGATAATGGTCTTCTCTTCGTTATAGAGTTTCTTCACTTGGAGACTTTTGAGGAGTACTCCAGCTTTGTTGACCACGACTTCATGATTATTCTTCAATCTCTAATTGGGATTTTGAGATACAACGACCCGCCTCCTTTTCGGACTTGGATCTATTTATCCTCATACCTTGTTAGGGTCTTTTCGGATAGACTTCTCCATGATCTTTATGGGAGTTGATTGCTTTTCGTCGTGAGTCTTGATCCTTCATATTGATTTTGGGAATAATGCTTTTCACATCACTTTGGATCTTCAGCAATAAAATGGAATCCTCATGCCTTGTTAAGGCCTTTTCGGACTCGCCAATCTTCGCGCCCCGCTTCATAAGTTATGCCTTGGCTATGAACTCTTATCATTACCGAGCAACTTTTAAACGATCTTGGGCTAGAAGCTAAGTAACTTTTCAAATCGTACGACCTTACTTATTGCAGATAACTTATTAGCAAGTGATGGGAGAAAAAGATCATAATTAACTCACATAAGTTAATGAGAGAATACCAAACTTGTAACCAACTCTATCATTTCTCGTTCTCCACAATTTAAAATCTCAAGGAATGAGACTCGTGGATGCTTAGCCTAATAAACCAATTAAGGTCTACATGGTTAAGGATACTAGCTAGAGTGAACTTGGATAAGTAAACTCGGGTTGAGTCAAAATATTCACAACGGGCATAATATATCTAAGATATCTAAACTTGCTAAAACCATTTTATTAAAATGCTAGAAAGTAACAAAAATAAAGGAGACTACAACTAGGCCAAAATAGATTAAAAATTTTGAAAAATGTCGTAAAATTGATTTTCCGGTTAAAATGAGGGCAAATACAAGGAAAAGACCACTTAACTTCGATAGAAGTCCCCCCTACACTTAATATAAACATTGTCCTCAATGTTTAAGCATGTGGGAGTAAACTCCCCTACACTTAGGACATTGTGCACTTTGTTTAAATCTCGTTAAGGAAAAGACAACTAAAGAGATTCCTATTTTAATATTAAGAAATATAAAATAGTGAATCGAAAAGAGTTTATGATAGAACCGGGAAGAAGGGAACACGGAATCACGGTTCGTCAAAAGTCATCAAGAGTGTGTCTTTGAAGCTCTAATCCCTGCATATGATAAGAAAGAGAACAAGAAACACCAACGGGGCTCCCCCTACACTTATGGTGAAAACAGGAAAGATAGATAGATAATTGGGTTGCCTCCCAAAAAGCGCTTGTTTTTGTTGACCGAGTCACGAGCCTGACTCGTACCCGAATTAAATGGTCCATGGGGAAGCCTCGAATGTGATACTGGGATCAAAGACCTTGTCCTCGTTCCCGGTTGACATCAACAAAGGAGAGGCGGGGGGATAAGTCTTGAAAGGGAGAAAGGTCCTTTCAACATACGAGAAGTATGTGAATTCAAGATCCACGGGAGGTGGGGTGGGTAAAGGAATCACATTGTCATCCCCCAAAGACAATGGATGTTCAGCAGCAAACGGCAAAGCCGTAAGGTCATCAAGCATTAAATAATCAATGGCACCCCCCGGGTCAAAGCACTCATCCTTATGAACGTTAATCTCTTCGATTTCTTCATCATAGATAGGTGCGTCAAACCAAGGTTTGTCGTTCCCATCATTGAGGATTTCAGAAACTCGCTCGAAAAGATCACGATCAAGTACGAAACCATCATTCATTTGTGGGGATTGTTGATAAGTTAAATCCGCACGAATGTGGTAAACGTAATTCTCAGTGGAGGAGTGTTGATTAGGTAACTCCTCGAGAATAGGATGATTGGTCAAGTGAGTTGGTTCGTCATTATTATGAAAAATAAGACGCTCCAACTCATCAAGTTCGGCATCGATGTTGGAAAAATCGACCTCGCTTGTAGGAGGAAGCATAGGTAAAAGAGCTAGCTCTCGTTCGATAATTTCCGCAATCTCAGGCTCGAATTGGAATTCATCATTAAAATCGACCTCATCCTTACGTTCAGCAAAAGTCGGAATATCACAAACCTCATCAAAGAATTCTTCAAGACCAAAATCACGAATCTCACTCAAAGTATCACTATCCTTAGACGCATTGGTGTTATCAATAATAAGAGTAGTAATCTCAGAAGATGGGTTGAGATCATAGACATCATCCTCGTCATCATCATAATAGTATGGATACACCGGAGGAGGAGTATAAGTCTCGATATTCGATATTTGCTCTTGTCGTTGATCCTCTTGCCATTTTTCGATGATCTTGTTGAAAGTTTCTTGAATTTGTTGACTTTGCTTAACAAGAGAGTTCCATTGTTCGTGGGGGCTCAATTGTTCGAAGGAAGGTTGATGATCGATGATGTGCTGTGGGGGTTCAAAATGTTGAAAACCTGAATTATAGCATGGTTGTGGCTCATAGTAGTTCATCGGTTGAGAAGAATTATAAACCGGGTTTTGTTCATAATAATCCACTTGTGAAGAAAACTGAGGGCACGGATTTGGCTCATAACAATTCATTGGTTGACAATAATAGGTATCGTGAGGACCCCCACAGTTGTTGCAGAACGGGGGAGGAGAAAGACTGGGTGCGTCTTGTGGATAGCTATTATCATTGTCATACTTGTACCCCGGGTCTTGCCCGTGAACAGACGGGTATTGAACCGGGCACGAAACATGCCAATGAGAATCGCTTCCACAATAGATGCACGGGGAAAGAGTAGGTGGGTTCAAAAAGGACGAATTAAGTGAGTGGCACAAAGGACAAAATCCTGGTATTAATTGTGTATCTTTGATATCGTTTCCGCACCGCTCACATGTACACCATTGACAAGAGTCGTCCCCGTACAATCGTCTCCCACAACCGACGCAATGGACATTAGAATCCATAAAGAAAGATAGATGAGCAAGAAGAATATTTTTGAAGCAAAACTTTGAAAAAGAAATGCTTTTTATGATTTTTCAAATGTTTTTGGATTTTTTTTTTTCTGAAAATTTTTTAATACGAAAAATAACGTTCACGAGTGAACGGATCCCAAAAGCCAACGCGTCTCTCACAAAAAACCGTTAATCCTCACGAAAAGAGCCGGCAGCGGCGCCATTTGAAATTAAGATTTTACTAGTTGGAAAAGTTCGTTTCTCGGAATCTCTTCGAATTGATCACGGTTAAATGTGTGAAATTAGTTGTTCTTGGTGGCAAATAAAATGGTTTGGTTATCTATTCTACTTAAAAGGTAAATGCACAAAATAAAACAATAAACTAAAAGCGATTAATTAATAAAAACAAAACAATATAAAAAATCAAACGTAAATTTAAAGCGAAACAATTAATAAAAATAAAACTAAAAGACGAAATTAACTATCGACTTGAAAATAAAGTTTACTAAATGAAAAAGGAGAGAATAAAATTAAAATGGTACTTTAAAGCTAAACGAGGCAAAACCTAAAGCGGGTACTAAATAAAAGATAAAACTTAAACTTTACGAAAAAATATTATTACTAAAAATCGACGAAAAATTCAACTAAAAATTCGTAACTTTCAAAAATAAAATCGGAACAACTTTCAGATAAAACTAGACAATTACGGAACAATACTAGTAAATAAGCAAGCAGGCAGGCTAGCTGCTGGAAGCAGCCAGCCTGGCTGCTCATTTTGGCGCCAACATTGGTTAAGCAGCCAAGCAAGCTCGTCAACCTATCGTAATGTAAGACTTAAAAAATCTATCGGAATATTGTTTTGATTAGTATCGAAATGTGTTTTTCTAATTGTAGTATCGGAATAATTATATTTTCTTTTTTTTTTTTTTTTTTTTTTTTTTTTTTTTAAACTATCGGAATGTGAAAAAGAGAATCTATCGGAATACTGAAAAGACGAACCATCGGAATGTGATTAAAACTAAAGCTATCGGAATGTTTAAAAATGGTCACCATCGGAATAACATAAAGTGAAATCCATCGGAAAGTGGCTAACGAAAATTGGGCAGCACTTCGACTTAACAAAGACCTTAAGACCCGTCGGAATATGCGATCTCAATGAGCGATCGCAATCCCGATCGGAATAAGGGGGATTTACCAACCTATCGCAAAGTAGAACCCACACTTGGGTTATTGCGATAAAAACCAAGAAGTCCGTCGGAATGTGTATTACCCTCAATATTGCGATGAACACCAACAAATCCGAAAATGGAGATAAGCAAAAATCTCAATAAGCACTTTCAATAAGCACACTAAACCAAAACTTGAACAACTTAATAAGCATAAATTTGAAAGCTTTTAAAAAAACGAAATTCATAAACTTTATAAAAACACAAAAGAAGAAAACAAAATAAGCAAACTTTAAAGAGACAAACTTTTTAAGAAAACTAAAAAGCAAATAAGCTAAGTACAAAATAAGCCAATAAGATTGTCAAACTTATAGCTTATTTCATACGAAAACTTATATAGAAGTAAAAAGGTGAACTTTTTACTCAAATAAGCAATATGATTAAGCAAAACCAAAACTTAATCCGAACCAAAATCAAATCAAAAACAAGAAAAGTAGGATGAGAAAGATAAATAAAAGCTTGATAAAAGGGAAATTAAGATCCAACAATTAAATTAACTTACTTGGAATTAAACGGTACGAAATTTAAGACATGTAATTAAAGTGACAAGAAATTAAAAGGTACAAGTAATGAAAATGGTGGAAAAGACTAATTTTGTCAAAATTAGCTAACAAGAATGAAATGTAAATCCTAATGACTATTTATAGGGGAGGATTAAGGAAGCTTCCTCCCCTCTTTCCTTTTCTCTTAATTGCGTCATTAAGTCCCTCTTTCTTTTAATCTTCATTATTTTCATACTTAGTCCTTTTCTTCTAATCTTCTTTAAACTTGGACTTAAGGGACTTTTGGCTTCGGGATTTCTTTGAACTCGTCTTTAAATTCTTCAATAAAATAGACTTGAATTCTTCGGCTTTTGATAAACTTCCGTCTTTTGACTTTTTCTTCGATAAATCTTCAGAATTGGTCTTGGACTTCCGTTCTTTTTGCACTCTTGACTTCTTGACTTCGTCTTTCATCTTTTTCTTCAATAAAAGTCCGTAAATGCCCGTGAATATCCGTGTTTTCTCCACTTTTTACCTTTTTGTCCTAAATCACAACAAAAACACAAACCACGCATAATTCCGACATAAATGACATAAAATACACGTTTTGGCTCGGTTATTATTGTAATTAAGTGGTAAAAAGGATGGGTGTTTTCACACCTATCACTGTGGTGGTGTTGCTGCCGGTTGTGGTTGCTACTGCCGATGCGGTGGTGACGAATTAAACTAGTAAAAAAACAAAATTAAACTATATAATTATTCATCAATAGTACACAGTTTGTACACAATTATATGTTGCAAATACAATTATATGTTGCGATATTGTAAGGCTGTGACTGAATCACAAGTAAACTGGGAACCAAATAAGCTGTGAACCAAAATAAGCACTAGGATAAGCTGAAAATCTAATATACATAGAACTAGCATAGGATAAGCTTATCATAATTAAGCACTAGGATAAACTGGTGCCATAGTAGGAACACAAATTCTTTTAAAACTTAACTAATAATCTAATATACATGGAAGTAGCATAGGATAAGCTGTGAGTGAATCACAAATAAGCTGGGAACCAAATTACGCACTAGGAACATAAATCAAAACCGAAGGCAAAACATAGGCAGACGAGAATAAGCTGATACCCTATAAGCATAAAAACATATAAGCTGAAAATCAATTAAGGTAAAATAAAAAACACACCGTCAGCTGGTGGTGGTGCTGGGATGGGATGACTAGTGGTGGGATGACTGGTGGTTGCTACTACCGAATTAAACAAGCAAAAAAACCAAATATCATTTTAATTAAACATCATACCAACAATTAAATTAGCAAAATTAAACAAAACTAAAAATTTACAATTACGATATAAGAGATAAGGGAGATGATATATTTTTACCTTCGGGTGGTGGTGGTGCTGGGATGGGATGAATGATGGTGGTGGTGCTGGGATGGGATGGAGATGATATATTTTTTTCGTTGGTATTTTTTTATTAACAGAATGAGAATGAAGATAAGAGATAAGGGAGATGATATATCAATATCTTAGGGTCGACATCCCTTTGGGTCGACCCTAAGAGTATTTATATATTACTTTTTGACCTCAGATAATTCCTAGGGTCGACAGTGCATTTGAACATTAGGGTCGACAATGTCGTCCCTAAGTTTTGTCGTGTCTTATGGTCGACATTGTTTACCAAGCAACCAAATTTCTTGGTGGGTGGTTGATATAGTGGTTTTACTACCCTTTGGGAAAAGAGAGTAAATAGGGCAAGTATTAAGTGTCGGTTTAGGAAAACCAAGCACTAATGTCCAATTAAGTTCAAGTTCGTTTCCCAAGGAGGCTAGTGTGTTGTGTAAAGATAAGATTAAGTGTTTGTGATTATAATGATGGAACAAAGAAATGAGAAAAGAAAGTAGAAAGGAATGACGGTTACGATTATCAATTAAACTAAGACGAAAAGTCGTGCACGTAAAACCGTAAAAAGTGACCAAATTTAAAAATTACCCTAAAAATTCCTAGAAAATTGCAAATAATCCGAAAAATATAATTAGAGTTTACAAAAAATAAAAATCACTCAAACCTTTTATTTAATTAAATATTAATTTTTTAATGCTAATTAAAGCCCAAAAAATCAATTTAATTAACAAAAAGCCCAAAATGAGATTTTTTAACTTGTAAGCTCAAAATGACTTAACTAGATTTAAAAAACTATTTTTGAAAATTTTAAAATTAATTAAAACTATTTAAAAACAATTAAAAACTATTAAAACTTAAAATAATTCAAAAAATTAATCTAGTGACAATAAAATTAGTCTAAAAATTGTAAAATTCCTAACTTAATGTATTTAAACTAAGAAAAATGAAAAACTTGTAAAAATCTAAATTTTAATTTTTAATAATAAAATAATAATAAAATATTAAAAAAATCCAAAATTTATAAAAAATTCTAAAAAATTGTAAAATAGTTTACTTTAACCTAAACAAAACATAAATGAAGTTGAAATTACAAAATACCCCTATTGGCCTTCAAATGGGCTAAATACCCAAACAGATCCTTAATGGGCTTAGAATTGGGCCCAATAAGAAAAAGTCCACAAAATTGGCCCAAAAGCTCCAGTTAAGCTTAAAATTTGATTTTAAACACAATTTTCCAAAGGCCCAAAAGCTGAAAATGAGCTTAAGTTAGCTTATTTCAAAACAGCTTATTCTTAATGGGCTTTTTGGCCCATTAAGCTATAAGCTGATGCCATAAGCTAAAATTTTACCCACGTCCTTCTCTTGACCTAAATAAGCTATTTGCAAAAAGAAACTTGAAATAAGCTCAAGGAATAAGCCTGAAATAAGTCAAAGCTCTCTTCACAAAACGACAAAATAGTCGTTTTTGAGTTCTAGACTATTTCAAGAGCTGATTCAAGTTGCAATAAGTCACAAATGGCTTAACTAAGCTTAATCAACAAAAATTTTTCCAATAAGCACACTCAATAAGCTGAAATGAGCAAAAAGCTGATTTTGAAAAAGACAAAATAGTCGTTTTGCAGTCAAAACCTAAAACCAAAAGCTGTAAACTTCCAGAATGACTTATAAGCTCAAAATATTAGGACCTATTACAAAAAATAAGTTGTTGCACATTGGAATAAGCTAGAATGAACAAGTAATAAGCTGTTGACCAATTATAACTAGTAGTGGTTAGCAGCAGGGGAAAGGAGTTCCCACTGCCTTGACTTTTTGACTTGCTTTTTTAGAGAGTTTCACTTGGTTTTGTTGGACAATCAAGGCACCCTTACAACCAGTAAGTTGTAAGGAGTCACAATCAAGCAAGAAAACACAATTCCAATAAGCCAAATGATACAGTTAATTCAATTAGTCCGCAGATATGATCCAGACATTTAATAAGTAAATCTGGTGATAATAAGCTACTTTTAAGCTAGAATAAGCAGACCACAAACCACCAAATGAACACACAAGCTTAACACAACTTAATGAAACACATATTAACTCAATTCATGCAATGAATCCAACTTATGAACAAGGTCTAAGCAATGGCAGTTACTGATAAACAATGATGAACACAAGAACACTCTTTGCTAATCTACTTGACACCAAATCCAAATTCAAGGCCTCAGATCTATCACACAGGTTGCAATAACAATAATTTAACACTTGTTAACCCTAGGTTAAAATGCAAACTAGGTGTGCACAAGATTTTAAATCAAAAAAACAAGTATTCAAGATTTTATAGCCAATTGTTTGATTAAGTGATTCAAGGCACAAAATATGCAAATAACAGAACACAAACACCCCAATAACATATATACACTCAAACAATACCACAATACCAACTCAAAACCATACAAACTTGAACCACAGACAATCCCAAACACCCTTTTAACTTTTTAAAACCCATTTTAACAAAGCCAAAGTATTCTCAAGACTATTTTAAGCCCAAATAAGTATCATAACACACAACATATGAATCAAGAACCAATTTTCAGGCATAAAAACACACTTACACAAGCAGAATCAAAAAATCACTTAAAACCAAATACTTGAATAGAAAAATGAAAATTTGAGAATTCAAACCTCCAAAATGTACATCCACACTTTGGAATCAATGAGCTGAGGTGCTAGCAAGAACAAGCACCAGCTTTCCACTGCTAAGAACAACAAACAAGCCTAGCCAAAGGCTTAAGCCTAGGTTAGCACAAATAGGATAAAATAAGGTGACAAATGATCAAGTCTATGCAAGACTTAGGTTCCCACAAGGCTTGAATCTTCCCTTAAGGCCTCACCACCCCTTAATCAACCAAGATTAGGAGGCTATGATCACCCTTAAGCTCAAATAAGCAAGCTGTTGAACCACAAGCACTTAGCAAACCACTTGACAGATTTTAGTTATAAAAACGTATACCAACTTCCAATATTGCTTAAGCTAGTTGAATTGTGGCTTATGTCACATAAAGAAACACCTCAATGAACAATCCTCACCAAGCACAAGCCAAATTCTTGACCTCAGCAAGAACAAAGGGACTCACAGGCTTAAAGGAACTCTTGGACTTGTTCAAGGTTTTGTTTAAGTACAAAAACGTGACAAACAACTACTCAACACAATAATAAACAATGGAACTCAGTTTAAATCATAACACAACACCACAATTTCATAAATTCAGAAAAGGGCTTTATAAGGTTTGACAAATGAAAAACTGAGAACAAAGATAAATGTTGTAATGCTAATGCCTTCTTGGTTGATGATGTGGCAGATTTAAGAGTTGGGTTATGATGAGAACCATCCTAATCTTAAATCTGGACAATATGATGGCTTAATTTTGGCTTAATCAAAAGTACCCAATTTGGATTAAGAACATGAAGAACATAGGTTTTGATTCGTTTTAGGTTACTAAAATGTGTTAGGCGTTGGTTTAAACATGATTAATAAATATTAATCAGTTAGTGGATGGTGAAGTGGAAGCAGGGAGTGTTTTGATTGGTTGTGGGAGGTGAGTGGGACACGTGGAAGGGTGTGGTTGGTCTAGGTAAGTATCCATGTCTGCCAGCTTTAACCCCTATTCTCTTCCTTTCTTGTCACTTGCAACTTGTTCAGCCCAAAAGTTAATTCCCTTTGTTATCCAAGTTTCAATCTTCACACTTTTGCCCCAAAAACTTTCCAAAAGATATTTTAAGGACTTGTTTTGTCATTTCTTGATATTTGAAGGACCAAACTTGTTCTTTCTTGTATCTTGAGGTTTTTCATGGTATGTTTGACTTTGAGTAGGACTAATACTGACAATTTAGTTTTGTTGAGGGACTAAAATTGCCAATTCTTCAAAGTGGAGGGCCCTTTTTGTAAATTTGACTAACTTTAAGGACCAATCTTGTAATTATGAATAAACAAGGGTTTTAAAGTGTCAATTCATCAATATTGGAGGACCCTTCTTGTATAATCTTCAAATCTTCAAGGTTTATTCTTGGAAAATCATCACTTGGGTCCGGTTCATTGTGCGGCTTCTTTTCCCGTGTTCGTTTTTCTTTGATTCTTGTGATCTTTTGTGATTTCCTCAATATCCGTACCTAAAATACACATGTAACAAACACAAGCATATATTTGGCATATTTCATGATATTTTATGTACTTAAAGCCCGTTTTGGACGATGAGACTATGTATAAAAGCAGTCTCATCACTCCCCTATACTAAACCATTGTCGTGCCCTCACGTAATGCTAGAATAAAGTATCGTAGCACCTCCAAATTTCATTTTTATTCCCTTTTATTGAATGATAAACTAGCTACACTACTACTATTACTACTTCTTACGTTTTAGACATAATGTATGACTTTCATCGCAAAATGGGACATTTGGGTTCATAGAACAAGAACACGTGAACGCTTCGTTAGAAATAATTTCGTCGTCCTCGATTTTCACCCCAATTCCATGCCAAGCGTGCAATGAGATCATTGTCATTATAAGTTAGTAATGCTAACACTACTCATATGCCCTAATCACGTACTTATCCTCCCATTTTCCTAAGTTGTATCTCTTATATTTTATTTTGTCTTGAATGTTTCACGAGGATACATTTTTACTTATGCGATAATAGAGATTTAGGTCTAAAAATAGAGTCATAGCGGTGTAACCAAGACCATCGAATTAATAACCCCTCCTAATAGACAACGATGTCAAAAAATTAACTCAACAAGAAGGATCGATAAACACGGTTTTATAACGGTTTTGAACATGAGACTTATTACTAAGACTTTTATACGCCCCCTACCGGATGGGCCTTATTATCATAGGTTTACCTCCATCTTTTATTCAACTTCGCCATGAAGCTTTTATTATGACTTCGATCTTGCCTTGCCTTTTATTTAACCTCGCCATTAGGTGTTTATTATGGCCAAAGACGTATATCCTCATGCTAAAAGCGAATTTTGGATCTTTAATGCTTCAAAGATTGTAGAATAATGATAATCTTTATGTTTCAAGAGGGTTGATGTTTTCTAGAGAGAGAAACTTAGAGAGAGAAATGAAAGAAACTATGTGTTATAAAAGTGAGAAATGAAACAACCAACACCTCTTTCCATGGTGGAAAGAGGCTTATATACCCAAGTCCTTAATGGACTTGGGCCTCCGGCCCATGAACATGCTCATGGGTCGGGCTATTTAATAAATGTAACTTAAACACTACTACGAGCCTATAACTATATTGTTGGAGTGAGCGAGACTTTCTTTATACGTAAAACGTATTTCCAACAATCTCCCCCAAAGGAAGGTCACTCCAAATTTACAAAGTCCAAATCTAGCATGTTAGATCTTGTTCTTGAGCTCGTAGTCCACTTTCTCTTTCTTTCTTTCTTTTTCTTGCTTTTGTGAATATGTGTTGAATATTTATCAACCTTTTGCTTGGAACACGTTCTTTTGGCCTTTCACGTGTAGTCTTTATCTTCTTCTGATGTTCGCCTCTTCGTGACTTCATGTCCCACACACTTATCCTTTGTTGAATTCTTGGAAGTTTCAGAGTCGATACAGCGGAAGTCTTTTAGGTCATACTTTCTTGAATTTGCAGAAGTATTTTATGCAGAAGGATAAGTATGTGAGGACGTCTTCAACAGGTACACCGCAACGCCACCGTTTTCGAATGCAGCAACATAATAAGACACGAATAAAATGGCTTTGACATTTTATTCTAATTTGGTAGCATTTTACCTCCGGTCGGTGAAGACCGTTGGACGATATTGGATATCGTACCCGTGACGGATTGTTTCAATAAAGTAACTTCCTGACAAGATTTCGCGGGTAAACCCGTTCTCTTTATTCGACCGTCCAAAGCTGACTGCGAACATAAAGAGTGAATCATTTGGATTAAAAATCCTTTGATTGAAGTCGTCAATTCATGAAACCTGGAACAAGTGAATTTCAATTAAGATATTCACCATCGTTGCTTTCCAGTTGTCACAAACTTAATTCAAATAGAATCTTGCTTGTCACCTACCAAGTGCTGTTTGATGTTAACACTAGAAGGATTTCCACTCGTCACTGTGAACACTAAAGAGTGTCACTCTGAGTGTTCTGGCAAGATCATAAGATAATGCGTAGAGGCCTGGAACGAGTTTAAGTTCAATTAAGAATTAAACTATTGTTTCTTTCCAGTTTTCACAAGATTGGTTCTTAAAGAACCGCACGTGTCACCTACCATGAGCTTGTTTGATGTTGGCTCAAGCAGGATTTTCATCTTCATTGTAATACTTGCGTATCACTCGGATGTTCTGGCAATATTACAAGAATACTGCGTAGGACTCATAAAGATCTCTTACTTTTCACAGTGTGTGAAGAAGCAAGGAATAAATGGAAAGTGTCCTAATGAGACTTTTGATCATCTCGTGGCTCTAGACTCGATTGTGCATTTTGATTTAGTGAGCGATGGCTGGAGAGGAGTGCCACCTATTCAATATCAGTCTATTCGGAGTGAATAAACCAATAGATAACGTGTTGATCTCCGTGTGATTAAAACAAATATCCTTTGAGAGATATTTGAGTTAGCTGGGGAGGGTTGTGCATTGCATCACTGGGTCCATGATGTCTTTCTTCAATATCGAGAATCATTAAAAAAATGATCTCAATAGCTTATGTATTGACCCGGTTTTTGCCTAAAGTTGTAAGGAGGGCTTCTTTCTTTACACCCTTTATCTTTACAATTCTTTTTCATTCTTCAACCCCTTCAATGCTTACCAGTACGTCATCACTAGCACCTTGTTGTGATTGTTCCAGTGCTAGCTTAAGTACTTGGTCTGCATTCAGCTACGTTCACAATCATTCTCCATCTTTCCTAGGACTTCTAATTCTAACTAGGGAATTGTCCTTGGGAAGATTCCATCGGTTCTGATGAATCATTGGACTAATACCTATACCTACCACCCTTTTGTCACCACATCCGTCGTGAATTAAGTGTGTTTTGGGTAATTATTGTCACCATGAAAAATCCTTAAAAAATCACTTTAAAGCACTTGTGATATTATAATCAAAATTTTTGTGCCTTAAGTGTTTTGATGACCAAAAACGCTCCCCCTTAACATGTGCATTACACATATTAAGTTAGTTTATCTTTTAAGCCTTTTTCATTGTTTAGCCAAGTATCATTAAGTCTCCTTAATCCCATTTTCTCCCCTTTCCAAAATGTTAACCATCAATATTTTGGATATTTAATGGATTAACTGGTCTTTGGGTAATAAAATGAAATTAGATTGTGGCCAAATAACATATTAATGCTCCCCCTCAAATTAATGAGGGTTAGTTGTAGTGCTTGAGTACGATATGTTTGAAAGATTTAGAATCTCGAGAGAAATTCTTGAAAAATATCATACTTTTATAGTACAACATGCCACAAAAGCTGATTATACAAAAATTAACATATTCACAATTATAGACATATGGAGTTGACCTGTTATAAGACGAACCATAATTAAATGGCTCGTTCCGTGAACCTATGGTGAGCTCCATATGGTCGTTCACCGACGAATCGTTCCACACTTCGTAGCAACCGGCGCTTCCTTAGAAGTTCCTCGATCTTCTTGATCGCGTACTTTGCTCCCTTTTTGCACTGGGTTGTCCAGGGGTACTTGACTGCTGGAAGCTGTAGGTCGGCATTGAGAACCGTCAGATCATCTCGAACATGCTTGAGCGTCCCATCGCTGAATTTGTGTAGTTCAGAGAATCGCATAAACTACATGACTCTCGTTTCATTTGGATAAAATATCCCTGCTTTCGGTGTCGTGGTCCCCATGTACGGCTTCTTGTTCTTGTGAAAATCACTGAGGGAGTTGTATAAGGACGTTGCAAGTTTAGCTGTTTCTGATAGCTCTATACTCCAAGTTGAAAGTCTTCCACCCGGTTTTGAATGACGATTTTTCTTGCATATTGGCGAAAGTTGGAGCTCAATGCAATGACAATCTCAGGTTGTAGATGGTCAACTTTTTCCTGAGCCAATAACAGCAGAAGATCTTCGATGTCTTCCAGTTGAAGGTACTGGAGATCACTTTCGTCGATTCGGTATTCTTTCTCATCAGTACGTTTGAACACGATTACATTCAAGTAATCATAACCGAATACCGTCTGAGTGGTTTCTCCTTGAATGCTTTTAATTATGTGAGCTGAGACAATAGAAGAACCTCTCTTTGGACGGTGGAAGTGATTGTAAGCTAACCTTTTCTTCGCATTCCAGTGAGAGATGCCAAGTGATGCAAAGGTATCATAAAACTTCAGCAATTTCTTTCTCCATAATGCATCAGGTACTTTATACTCGATCCATAGAACGTTCTCCAAATTAACAGCCTTGAGCATAGTAAGTGACGTGGCATATTTCTTTGCGCTTTTTTCAAGGTAGTCGAGATCGTGAGAAACAAAGTGCTCTATTGGGATCGTTGCAGAACCGGTGATGACCGTGGGTGTAAGAGGTCGTAACACAGAAGTCTGAGTTCCCGTAGTCGTCGCTCTCATTGCCTTGGTAAGCTTATTCAAGTGATATTCTACTTCATTATGGCTGATCTTCAAAGTATCAAAGAAGTCCACATTTGCGACAGCCATTTTGATAAGATCCGGAGTCATTGTCGGTTTCCCATGAGAATACCTTAGAAAGGCCGAGAAATCGATAGGATTGTTCAGGAATTGAGTCAGCTCCATTTCAGTTGCTGTGTCGAAAGGATGCTGTGGTGCTGCATTTGTGAGCCAAAGTTGCTCTTATACCGTGTCATCGATGATAAGAGATTCAGCAAACGTTGGTTCTGGCACATTTAAATCTTCAACTTCCATATCAATGATGTGCTGATCTTCAGATGGTGTTGAAGGTTGTTCTTGTGTCACCGGTATATCATCGTGAGGTTCTTCTTCTAGCATTGACCCTGTCGGTTCTTCTTGTTGTGTAGACACAGGAATTTCGTCTTCTTACATATATTCTACAGATTCATTGTGAGACTCAGTAGTAATAACTGGATCAATAGATATACCTGTGTCAATATGCTGAGGTTCTGGTACAGTAGACTCCACCGTCTTTTCTACGGTTTCAGCAACGCTTTCTACAGCTTTCTCAATACCTTTCTCAGTAGCCTTATCACTTTCATCCTGATTTGACTCTTCGGCATTAGTACTTGTTTTTTCATTCTTATCACCCTTGTTGGTTCCATTACCGTCATCATTATCATCATCGTCATCCTCATCTTGGTCTGTATCCTCGTCCTCATCTTCATCCTTATCCTTTTCTTCCTCATCCTCTTCTTCCTCCTCATCTCCTTCCTTATCCTCTTCCACATTTTGATCATTTTCACCATCATGCTCATCACCGTTATCCTCATTCTCTTCCTCCTCTAGTTCGTCTTCATTGTCAGACTCAGAGTCGGTAGTATATGCTGGTGTATCGTCAATAATTGCTTTGTTGAGATATTGCAGAACTTTTCGTTTATTTTTCGATTTATGAGCCCCCATATTTAGCAGACATGTCTGTAACAATGTCATTAGTTAAAGTGTAGATAAACCATACCGAAAAAAGTTGTTAGCTGCTGATCAACATATGACTTGACTTCTCGTCGAATGATCTTGGTCATCTTCTCATCAATTGACCCAAGAAAGGCAGCATTCTCTTTGTCACGAGTTTTCTTCTCTCCAAGAAATGATTTTTGTTGTGCTTTAAGTTTAGACACTCTGTCAGATATTTTCTGAAGTGTAGGCTCATCGGGTTGCGGTTCCTTGAGAGGTTGTGTGTCGGGAGTGGTGAAATTTTCAGTCAGTGTAGCTATTTGTTTAGCTTGAGCCTCCAGCTGTTGTTAAAGAGACTGGATCAGTGGATCACTGACTGTGAGGAATGGGTTGGAGGTGGATGATACATCTTGTACTAATGATGGAGGTGTAACCATGACTGTTAAAGTGGTGGTGGATGATACGGGTTGTTCAAGGATAGGTGTTGGTGTAGATTCAGTGATTGGGGCGGTAGCTGATACAGGTTGTCCAGCTGTTGATGACGGTGTAGATTTAGTGGTTAGGATGGTGGTTGATATCGGTTGTTCAACAAGTGCTGGTGTGATAGCTGGTGTTATGACTTCACTAATGATCGGGGTGGATAATGGTGGAGTGGTGGTTGATGTAACAGTAGTTATGGGAACATCCACCATGTCTTCATTTGTCGATGGATCAGTATTTGTAACCTCGACACCCTCCCCTTCCAAATTAAGATATTTCATAACATCGTCATAGCCGGAAGTAGACTTACTTTGAAGTTGGGTTTCTGGTATGAAATTTGCATGAGCATCGTCGTGTACCACCGTATGAGTTGGTTCCGGTAAGGATGTGGTGATATTGGCGTCTCGATACATCAAACTTGTATATGTGTTTGCACTGCTACCACCCTCTTCACTCTGCTCACGACTTTCAAAATGGAAGATATCAGCATCTTCAAAAGCATCTTCATCGGTAGGGTCTTCATAGAATGCCATGTCAGCATCAGGATTACCAAATTCCTCTAAGTCCTCAAATAGTCTTGAGGCTGATCCTGTGGAGGTTATAAAAGCTTCCTCTCTGCTTTGTTGAAGAATAATACGCAATCGTTTGGCTTCAGAAATGGTTTGTTGAGCTGGTTCATCTGAAGCAACACTTGCTTCTTTACCTTTAGTTTGTTTTGCTTTCTTCGGCCTTCGGAGTGGTACTTCTTCCCGTTCTTCCTCAGTATGGATCGTCTCATCTTCATCATCATCTTCATCAACTATTTGCATTTTCCCTGTGCCTTTATCTTTAGAAGAAGCAGTCGATTGGCGCTTTGAAACTCTTTTCTTGCGTTTACTTTTTTTCTTCTCTAAGGGAAGTGAATTTGCACATCGGAAACTGTGCGTCAATATCATTAAGCATCTCTTGATATTTATCACTTTCCTTGATTCCGTCATTTATCATTGTGTCAGGTACGAGGGCAGGACGTAATGCATACTTTATGGAATTAGTATCTGCATTCATTTGTAGAATCACATAGTCATCATCTTTTGTGTGGTAGAAGAAATTCCCGCAAGTGTCAATGGTTGGGTCATTCTTCATAAAGTGATTGATAATGAGCATGGTGAATCTTGGGAATGGAAGATGCACGGATTTCTTCTTCGTTCCAGTAAACTGATAACAAAATTCTTGCTAGAGAAGAAGTGCATAGTCTACTTTAGACGCAGTGTAAAGTCCCCAAAATAAGTGAGCCTAAGGTGGTCTCATTGCGTCGGAGCCCCTAGTCTTTCCAGTAAGACATTTGAAAATGATGGTGATAAGTGCTTTCCAGGGTTGCCCTATGTGTGATGTGTTGAACTGGGATAGGTTGTGGATTTCACCTTCATAATTCATAGCACGAATGACTCGAATCAATTCATCGTTCTTTGGGTTTGCCACAAATTGTTCTCCTTGTGCCAGCTTAGGAAGTTTAAACAGTTGCCGAAAGATGCTCAAGTTAAGTACCATTGGCGTTTTGTTCAGTTGGAATGAGATAGTCTTTTTAGAAAGTGTTGCAGTGTGCTAGAACTCGTGCATGTAGACTTCGGGAACAGAGGCAGTACATCTGAATGCATCTTTGATGGGTGAGATGTCTAGGATATCCGTGGCGATTTTGAAAGCTGGTAAAGACGGATCAAAATCCTCTTGTAAACGAGAGTTGTTCTCAGCATATGGTAGCCTGTCGCTGAGCGATACAAATTCGAGATCACGTTGTCGTTGTTGTTCTTCTGTGATCGACATTTTCCTGCTTTGATGACATAAACACAAATGATATACACAAGACATATATATCTTAAATATATGACAATTTGTAGCATTTGCAGTAACACACGACGCTCATTAGCACACTACATTTATAGAGCACCAATAACTAGATCACGACACATGTCTATAGGTGCCACCTAACATTTTTCTTAACAAGACAATCCTATTACTCATCACTACCTTATAGTGATAAGATAATATTAAAAGCTATCACAATATTACCAAGATTACACATTGCAAGCTTACAAGTCATCGGAATAATAATAGTGCTAAATCCATCACAATCTTACAAACCATCGGAATCCTAACATAGCCATCGCAATGTTTAAAGCATCGCAATCCTATCTCAATCATGTTCTATCGCAATATCTAAATTCCATCGCAATAAGTTCAATTCCATCGGAATGTTTGAGAAATCATCGCAATATGTCCCATCGTAATACCATTAAAATGCTATCGAAATAATGCATCGGAATGCATCATCGCAATACGCCATCGCAATGCGTCATCGGAATGACCCATCGCAATGAGCCATCGCAATGAGCCATCGGAATGACCCATCGCAATAGCCCGTCGCAATGAGCCATCGGAATGACTCATCGTAATGACAAGGCATCACAATGTTGGTGTCGCAATGATCATCGGAATCCAAGATTGGGATCCGATCTAAACTTTGACTTCACAGTTCCAGGAGTTTGGCAACGTTTTACACAAAACTGGGCAAGACCATTGTTCATCTGGGCATTCTAAACATATCCCACAACTCAATTTACATATTCATCGCCAAACTTAAAAAACCCTAATTTTTTGATTATCTTTGATCTCGGGTTGTTTGTGTGAGAATTAAGATAAGAAATGTAATCACAATTAAAGAACGAAACAATACCTAGATGGATGAACGGATAGCAAGGAATCAAAACTCAAATTTTTGAAGGTTCTAGCAAGGTATAACAATGGCGGGGAGTGTTTTGTTTGTGTGTGTTTGCGATGGAGAAGAAAGAGGGAACCGGGGGGGGTGAAGTTTTTGACTTGGTCAAAATTTTTTGCCAAATTTACACATAAAACCCCCACTTTGCAATATTTGCAAAAGTGGTCCCCCAGTTAATAGTAGATGTTAAAGTCATTAGGTTTAACCAAATAAACTTACCGAATAACTAACCCGCTCACAAACACGAACACCTACACTTAACGCCCAATTGCAAATAACCTATACTTTAATGTATCAATCACACAATGCACACATAGCATTTAAAGATGACGATTAACGGTTTATATTTTCTGAAAATCCTTTTTGAAGAACAATTTTCATTCCAAGAAGATTTAATATTTGCTCCCCCTTAACCACGGACCCGTTTTCTATTTAAAGAGCTGTAGTCACTGATGTTAAAGCAGCAAATATCCATAAAGACATTTTCTGGTTAAGTGATTGGTTGGAACGATTCTGGTGGCAATAAGATTTCTCTTATTTTGACAAAATCAGTGCACTGATACGTACACTAACTTGTGTTAGACCAAGTTATAAAGTAAACTTAGTCCCTTACAAGGTTTTAAAGTAAACCTTGCCCGAGAAAATTAATTCCCGTTGTGAGCCGTTTTCATAAGAAATACGTGACTTTAATGCGAAAAGCGGGTTGCATTCTGAAATAACTACAAGCCATAATGGGCATGTTTTAAAACATGTACAACTTTTATACGGACTCTATTTATGGCGTCGTGTCAATTTTAATCGACATTCTTAAGGCCGTAAATATTACCGTACTAAAAGACATGCCCGTTTTGAAAATGAAAAATATTTTTGGATTTTATTGATTTTATATTTTTTATGGAATTTGTATGTTTTATATTTTTTATGGTTTTTCTATGTTTTATATTTTTGTATTTTTTTTGGTGGTTTAAATATATACGATAATATACAAGATCACGATCAAAGGATACTCTAGAATAGTTTACCATCACTATTCTTCAGATTCTTCTACCAACTCCTTAAGTGTCGCTGGGGAGAATGATTTCATGCCTAGCTTTTCGATCAAAAACTCGATACGTCCTCGATCTAAGGCCTTTGTGAATATATCTGCCAACTGATACTCAGTGTTGACGAAGTACAGTTCGATCACTCCATTTTCCACTTGCTCTTTGATGAAGTGGTAGCGTATGTCAATGTGCTTTGCTCGGGAATGTTGAACGTAGTTTCAGCACAGAGCAATTGCACTTTTGTTATCACAGTACATCGGGATTTTGTTAAATCCAAGACCGTAGTCAGTTAATTGTGATCTCATCCAAAGAACTTGAGCACAACAACCGGACATAGCAATGTATTCAGCCTCTGTACTTGATATCGCAGCGCTTTTCTGCCTTTTTGATGCCCAACTAACAAGTCTATCTCCAAGAAGTTGCACACTGCCAGAAGTGCTACGTCTAGTATCTTGACACCCGACATAGTCCGCATCTGCATATGAGATTAGTGCAATAGAAGAATCCTTCGGATACCACAGACCATGATTAAGTGTTCCTTTAAGATACCGAAAGATCCTTTTCACAACATGTAAGTGCTTTTTGGTAGGCCGAGCCTGGTACCGGGCATACATGCATATAGCAAATTGCAAATCAGGCCTGCTAGCAGTCAGATAGAGAAGGGTGCCGATCATTCCACGGTAAAGTTTAGAATCGACAGCTATCCCTTCCTTATCTTCATCTAACTTGGATCTCTCCAACATTGGAGTATCCACGGGGTCACAATTTTCAAAATGATACTTCTTTAATGATTCAAGAGAAAATTTGGATTGATTAATGAAGATGCCTCTGGGATTATGAGAAATTTGTAACCCTAAAAAAATGAAAATTTTCCCATCATCGACATCTTAAAATGTGTGGACATAATTTTCTCAAAATGGTCAGACAATCGTTGATTAGTAGCAGCAAATGTTATATCATCAACATAAATTTGTACCAGTATCATGTCGTTGTCCTCCTTGAGAATAAATAATGTTGGGTCCACTTTGCCTTTGGAGAAGCCTTTCGAGATGAGATACGACGATAGGAGATCGTACCACGCGCGTGGAGCTTGTTTCAACCCGTAAAGAGCCTTCTTGAGCTTGTACACGTGATTAGGATACTCCAAGTTGACGAATCCATTCGGCTGGCTTTTACGTAGACATCTTCCCTTAATTCACCATTTAGAAATGCCGTCTTAACATACATTTGGTAGACGATCATATTCATGTGAGCAGCATAAGCAAGGAATAGTCTAATTGCCTCCAATCGTGCAACATGAGCAAAGGATTCTTCAAAGTCAATACCCAAAGCTTGTTTGTAACCTCTAGCAACCAATCTAGCTTTGTTCTTCAGCACTCCACCTAACTCATCGAGTTTAACCTTATAAACCCACAGCAATGTAAGGATTTCAACGTTGCTGGGTAAATGAACTAATTCCCACACTTCAAGATGTTGAAATTCATTAAGTTCCTCTTGCATGGCTTCAATCCAAAAGGATTTAGTCATGGCTTGTTGCCAGTTTTTAGGTTCAGTGTCCGAAAGAAATGCATCAAAGTAGCAATATAATGCATGTTCTTGGAGTTGGTGGCGTGTTAAGACTGGTCGATTGATGTCACCAATAATATTACGGATTGGGTGATCCTTTGTCCATTTTGTATTGTGATTTTCAATCCGTGGTGGTCGGGAGTGAACGATTGCAGGAGCTTCCTCTGAGGTAGACGCACCGTTAGGGTCTTCAGGTATTTGTGAACCAAAGAAAGGAAGCTCTTGTAAGTGAGCAAATTCCAAATCGTGATTATAGGGATCCTCTTCAACATCATTAGGAACGAGTGGGGTGATGATTCAGGTGTAGTTTGAGAATTGGTGGGGGATGGGACATCTGGTTCAAGAGTAACAGTAGATGTCTCGGACAGATTTCCATTATCTTGAGCAACAACTTCGGGAATCGGAGCTACTGCTGCAGGTGCTGGAGAATCATTACTAGGTGGATCAAAGAATTCATCAAACATAGGTTGAAATAACTCATCCCACTCGGACCTTGTAGGTGGTATAAATGATGGAGAAGTAGGATTGTTGGGAGATTATCCGGAACTAATTGTACCGGTTCCCATCTCATGTAATGCGGGTTCAGAGCAGTGTTGCTCAGAAGCCATCGCTGTCAGCTCATCAAAATCGGTATCCAAAGTTTCTACTATCTTGCCAAGACGTCGGTTATAAATTCGGTAAGCTTTCTTTGCAGGCGAGTAACCAATGAAAATTCCAATATCAGCCTTCGGTTGAAGTTTGCCCAAATTCTCACTATTTGTATTTGGATAACACAGTGCACCAAACACATGAAGAAATGAAATATCGGGTTTGTGTCCATGAAGTAGCTCATATGGAGTTTTACCATGGCGTTTACGAATGATGGAGCGGTTTTGGGTATAACATGTGGTTGCCACTACTTCAGCCCATAAGAATAAAGGAGCATTCGCATAAATCAACATAGTTCTAGCAGCTTCCATAAGTGTATGGTTACGTCTTTCCACGACACCGTTTTGTTGTGGATGTGGGCAATAGAAGTTTCATGTGAAATACCTACCTTTTCATAATAGTCTCGTAGAGTTTGATTAACAAACTCAGTTCCATTATCAGTGCGAATGCGGCGAACAGTAGCATGAAGACGTACTTGGATCATTTTTAAGAAAGTAATAATATACTCTGGTTCTTGATCCTTAAATGCTAAAATTTTACCCATGTAAACCTTAAAAAATCATCCACCATGACGAGGATGTATTTTCTACCATTCACACTAGCCGTACGCATTGGCCCGCAAAGATCCATGTGTAAAAGATACAGTGGTTCTTGGTTGGTGTCTTCAGCTTTAGGTTTGTATGATTTCTTGGTGCTTTTCCCCAAAGAACATGCGGAACATAAATGATCCTTGTCGAACTTAAGTTTTGGAAGACCACGAACAAGTTCGTTTTTAGCCAAATGGTTTATAGCATCAAAGTTAAGATGAGATAACCGGCGATGCCACAACCATGACTTGGTCTTGGATGCTTTGGAGAGAAGGCATACAGGAGAGGCGGCCATCATGTTTTGAATGGACAGTGTGTAGAGATTATCCCCTCGAGAACCCTTTAACAAATCATTTCCTACAAGATCGCGAATAAAGCAAGTATGTTGTCGAAAAGCCACCTCAAGGTTTGAATCGCAAAAATTGTCCCACTGAAAATAGATTGTGGCCAAGTCCCTCCACATAATAAACCCTTGAAATCGTAACATTCCCAATTTGGTATTCACCATAACCCATGATCTTTACAATATGGTCGTTGCCGAATTTGACCGTTCCTAGAAACTTGCTGACGAAATTTCTGAGCATCGAGCGATCTCCGGTCATATGCTTTGAGCATCCAGAGTCCAAGTACCAGAGGATGATTTGGACCACCTGAAAATATCACCAGACAAGGACGATGTATCGGAATCTAGTATTTCCTCTGTGTTAGCAGGTACAGATATAATTATCTTAGATTTGCTAACCGAATAATTCTTAGGCTTCCAAACTGGCTTCCTAAATGCCGGCTTAGATTCTAGTTATCTAAGATCCTGAGGTACTTCTTCACTGGTGGGCATAATAGTGGGGGCAGACCTAGTTAAAGGGCGCTTTTTCCATTTCTTAGTGCTAGTGTTTCTATTTAAAGGACGCTGAGACCTAACTTCCATGGATGTGATCCTAGTTAAAGGGCACTTAGTTCCATTAGTAGTGAAGGTCCTACCAGTGGGTTTCCATTGCCAACCAACTTGGGTGAATTTCTTCCCCGTTGGAATCCATTCAAGATTGTTCCTAATTGCATACATTTCATTCACGTGATCAACAAGGCATAAATCATGACGCTGAGAAAACATGCATTCATTACAACTCCGACATCGCAAATTCGAATTCACATTTTTCTTAGGCTTCTGCACAGAAGCAGATCCTTTTGTCTTAGATACATGATTCTTTTTATTTGAAACTGAAATAACATTCCTAGGGTGAACTTCTACTTTCTTCTTGGCAGTCCTATTAGTGGAAGGCTTGATCCTATCTTTCTTGTCTTGAGATCCTTTAGCCTTAGTAGACATAATTACTCCTGTAGAAGCCATGGGAACATTAATGACAGATTTTGATGTAGCCTTGATGGGTGTGTTTAAAATAGGCTTAGATCCTGTATTCTTATTGAATGGAGTAATGGCAATGGTGGGGGTTTGCTGTTTCGGGGGTACAAATATCGGTTGCCCAATGTACTCTAAGTTTGCTAAACAATCCTGAACGCGATCCACATATAATAAAAGCTCATATAGAAGATGACTTGTGGGATCTAGTTCACGCATGTCATCAACGATCTCTCTAGCAAGATCAGCATGTTCTAAGGCATTTTTCATGTATGTGGCAAACTTAGTTGGACTATTCTTAAATTTTAGATCTCGATATAGCACACGTGGGTTGGGTTTGGGAGCACTAGAGGTCGAGGTAGAGATGGTGGCTGGATTATCAACAACTTCTTGTCCTTTGAGTTGAAGTGTCTCCTTTAATTCAGCCAAAACCATGTTTTTGTCTATGAGTTGAATATTTAAGTCAGAGATTTCCTCGCACTTACGGTTCAATTGGTCAACGAGTGACTTTTGCTCTGCCGCATTAAAAGCGAAGCGTTCTTCTAACGAACCATAAATATCTGAGAAACCCTGCTTTACTTTATCAAGCTCCCCTATCATAGAAGTAATTCTATCTTCTAGGGCATGGTTTTTAATCTCTGCGGCCTCTAGTTCCAATTTCTCTGCTACTGATTCTCTCTTAAGTCTCATAATTTCTTCCTCTAATGCCTGAACTACCTGAATCATCTTGTCACTTGTCTCAACGGAGTTTTCACAATCATTTGTTTTTGAAAGATTTTCATTTTTAGACTGATTTTCAATTTCAAGAGATATACAATGTTGTTGAAGCTCATTAAAACGTTTTAAAAGTGTGTTATAAGAATCTTGAAGCTTTAAAAATTCAGCGTTGGATTCATGACAAGAATGATTATCTACATTAATCACAGGCGTAACAATATTCATAGACATATCATACACATCATCACATTTATTCACAGTAGATGAAATCTCATGAGCATATTTAAAAGTAACAACTTGCATCACTTCGAGAGACATTATATGTTCTAAGAATCGGTCATACTCGGATAAAATCTTTTCTTTCTCAATTAAATGTTGTTCATAAGCATCATCCATTTCATAGAAAACTTTTTGAACTTCACCTATTTCAAAGCTTAGATTTCCCGCTAGATTATAGACTCCATTTTTAATATGGTCTACAAATGGAACGATCTCTTTCTCAAACACCGTTTTCATGTGTTCGAAAGCTCATTCTCCAACGGTTTGAGCCGTTGAAGTCGTACATTCCAGGATGACCTTGTCAAACTCGGTAAGGTATCGCTTAATCTCTTCTAAGCTGAGCTTTACCGTACTTACCGGTGGAAGATTCTTAGGAATTTCCTTCGGTTCGTACGAGTTAACGAGTGTAGGAATTATACTAAGGCATTCTCTAGTAGGCATGAAAGTGGATGTTTGGATATATTTCTTTATCATATTAAATCGAGTTCTAAGATCTATTTTAGCATGTGTTGCATTCATTTGAGCATAGTAATATTCAGGATATGTAGGAAGTAATTTTAACCGATTCTCTTCATATGGTGTCATGCTCTTAGATTCATTTAAAAACACAATCGGATCTAATACCAATCCTAACTTGGTTGCATCATAAAGTCTTGGGTTGTGGTGAAATGCTTGATTTGCATACCCCAGGTTAGGTGGTAGGTCTATTAGACGCGATAGATAGAACTCTTGAAAAGAAGAATGAAACAATTGTACTAAATGTGAAGCAGAGTATTGTTTTAAAAGTAAAATTTCAGTCTTTTTAACTCTCTCAGATGCCTTAATTTCCGTTTCAACTCTTTTAGACTCGAGAATTTCGAAATCGTTTGTAGTTTTTGAAAATTATTAACGACTGACTCTTTTTCTTTAAGTTCTTTCGAAAGATTTGCTCTTAAACTCTCAATTTCTAGCAGATTATCCATATGGACTTGCCTAAACCTATCAAATTCAGGATTTGTTAGGGTAGTGGACACTGGAGTTAATTCCAAAGTTTTAACGTTTTCCTTATGCAAAGCAAGCTCGGTAGATAAAGTCTGATTAAAATTGAGGGTTTCAAGGACCGCATTATTCATTTGGCTAAGCAAAGATGCTGAGACCATAACCAAATCAGGTTGAGCAGACGAATTGGTAGTCGTAATAGCTCCCGGTTGTGGTTCACTCAAAGTCTGGGGACTTGCATTGATATTGCGATCATTGTTTGTCTCCTCGATTGAGTTACTAACCACTGGAGGCTGTTCCGAATACTAAGACCCTTGCTCAACTTGATAAGGTACAATACTAGTATCTATAACAGTATTTGGTACCTCAGAAATTGTGTCAGCTCCATAAAGTGAAAGATTTGCCATGAGAGCTGCTTTGGCGGTATTGAGATCATCACAGTCAGAGTCGTATGCATCCAAATCATCACATTGATATGCGACATTGTTTGTGATGGCTGCTGTGAGACCGTCAGTGTCTGCGACTCCCGGATCTACGAGAAATGCCAACTCTTCTTCATCGAGCTCACGTCCTTAGGCTTGAGCATTCACCAAGTATATCTTCTCCTGAAACCATTTGCTGTCCCTTTTCCTCTTGGGCTGCTTACACTCTCGGGCCATGTGCCCTTCCCCTTTGCAGTTGTAGCATATAATCACCTTCGTTTTGCCAGTGTTATTACCTCTTGTAGCAGCAGTGTTAGATGAACGTGCACCAGCAGTAGATGAATTGGGTCTCCCCTGAAGTGGTTGCACCATGACTCTGTCATCTTAAATTGTAGCCTGTTGTCGAGAGTTAGAGGAGTTCCTTAACTGATTGTTAGTTGTTGTTGGACCTCTGTAACCTCGTTTGTTCAATGTTTGAGTGAGATAAGCAGACATTTGAGCAAGTATATCTGTAGGACTATCCCCTTGTCTAAACTCAGGGACAGGGATCTCATCATCACAATAGAATGTTGGTGTTGATTGAGCTACAAGTTGGTTTGATGAAGCACTAACTTGTTGTGAGTAATGGGGTTGAGGAGCCTCAAGTTGTTGATAGGTTAAAGCAGGGTTTGTTGGAGGTTGATAAGGTGAATACTGGTGTGAAACATAAGCTAACGGATGTGAATCTCCTTGTGATGATGTTGCTGGTTGCTTGTATTGCTGGTGATAAGATGTAGGCGGTTGTGGCAAGATCGAGTACTGTGGGAAGCTTGGTGTTTGATACACTGGTTGATAGGAAGATTGGTGTCCCAAAGCAAATGGAGAGTTGTGATATGACAATGTAGGATGGTTTGCCATTAATGCCAATGGTTCTTGATAAGATCCCTGAGAGATGCGTTTTTGGATCACGTGCTTCTCGTGTTGTTGCAAGAAGGCATAGAGTTGATCTAAATTTGACTTGTGCACATCTCGAATCATCTTAACATTGGTGACATATTGACTCCATTCTTGGGGTAACGTGTTCAAGAACTTTGTGTTTAGTTGAAACTGTTCAATCCTTAGATTATACACGTTCATGTCATTCATCAAAGTAGTGAAACGCCAGTAGTAATCGTGAAGAGTCTCCTCTGGAATGTATGTAAACCTATCAAACAAGTCATACAATTGACACTCTCGTTCTTGCTTAGTTAGAGAGGTCCCTTGTAAAAAAATAGCTAGTCGATCCCAAAGATCCTTTGCCACTTTATGTTCACTTACCATTCTAAAGATATCGGGTGGAAGGGCTTGAAGAATTGTCAAAACGACCCTTTCATCTGCATCGGCACTGATTTTGTTGGCATCAGTCAACTCATGATACAACCTTTCCCTCGTCACATTGTTGACGGTAACTTCTCCCCAATCTAATGGACCTTTTTCAATTGATTGAAGCATAAGTCGACCATTGGGTTTGCCCATGATGTACGTTTTCATGCGACCTTGCCATGCTTCAAATAAATCTTTGATGAGCAAAGGTGGGCGAGTGTCGATACCCGAGATGATTGAGATATCGGTAAGCGAAGTCATGGTTGGCATATATGAATGTGAATTCATTGTATGATCCCTTGAAAAAATGATTATAAAAAATGATCGAACAATGAAATAAGGTTATGTGTTTTTGTGTTGTTAAATGAAAGATGTTGTTATCTTTTTGTTGTGTTTGTTTTTGAAATTTTCCAAATTACCAAATTAATGCAACATAGAAAAAATCCTCTACGTTATGCAACTTTTATCCAAAAACAAATTCTATCGGAATGTGAAAGTGTCGGAATGTTGCTTCTGTCGGAATACTCTTTCTGTCGGAATGTTGCTGGTATCGGAATGTTGGTTCTATCGGAATGATGGTTCTATCGAAATGTTGTCCTGTCGGAATGTCACTCTATCGGAATATCCTTCTATCTGAATATTGGATCTGTCGGAATGTCAATATGTCGGAATGTCAATCTGTCGGAATGTTTACCTGTCAGAATGTTTAGATCGCAATATGGCTAAAACAAATTGGACAGAGTAACGACTCAAAATCCCTTAAAACTGTCGGAATCCTCGATCGCAATGTACGATCGGAATGTCTCGTCGGAATAAGGTATCAGAATCTGGGTAATCGCAAAGTAGAATCCTTAGATTATTGCGATCGAGCCTCACACACTTTTTACTTTCCGATGGTAGAACTTGCTAGAATTTCGGAAAGATGAAAAAAACAAGAAAGTTCTCAACTTTTGATCCAAAAGACTTGTGTTTTAACCAAAACCAAGATACCCAAATCACTACGACACGAATAAAGAAGTTATACGAATTGAAATCACTAATAAACACGAAAAAATTTGATGTTTTGGCAATAAACAATCAAAAACTACATGTTATGCTTAAGAAAGCATAACAACACAAATACCAACCTATATTTCATTCCATGCTCTTGATACCAATTGTAGAACAATGATAATCTTTATGTTTCAAGATGGTTGATGTTTTCTAGAGAGAGAAACTTGGAGAGATAAATGAAAGAAACTATGTGTTATAAAAGTGAGAAATGAAACAACCAACACCTCTTTCCAAGGTGGAAAGAGGCTTTTATACCCAAGTCCTTAATGGACTTGGGCCTCCGGCCCATGAACATGCTCATGGGTCGGGCTATTTAATACATGTAACTTAAACACTACTACGAGCCTATAACTATATTGTTGGTGTGACCGAGACTTTCTTTATACGTAAAACGTATTTCCAACAAAGATTAAGGCTT
Source organism: Glebionis coronaria (assembly GCA_025667525.1). Taxonomy (NCBI): domain Eukaryota; kingdom Viridiplantae; phylum Streptophyta; class Magnoliopsida; order Asterales; family Asteraceae; genus Glebionis; species Glebionis coronaria. The sequence goes on along the minus strand of CM046882.1, from coordinate 448,873,452 downwards.
GATTCACTTTCAATTTCGCCTAGATTTTTCGCCCTTGTGAGCTTCAAATTGTTTGCTTGATTTAGGTGAGCACTTGAAATCTTATTATAAGGTGAAGCTTTCAATTATTCGGGTTGCCAACACTTCAAAACCGTGACGTTGGCGATACCTTAATGTCTTCCCAATTTAATTACATGGAAGCTACAAGAAAAGACTAGAAACCAACAATCAAGACTAAACCGCTAAGTCCATATTTATTAATCAAAATATATTTACATGCGAAGGAAGAATAAGAAAACAACAAGAACACATGAGTTTTTGAATACGAGTACTCTACGTTTAGCATAGTAATAACTATGTTTTTCACTTAGTATGAAAGTTCGTTGAATCTGATCTTTTTGAAATGATTACCGTTAATTAGTGCGACTCAGTCGTTCTTGGTGGAAAATAATTTGGGTTGGTAGATTATCTATTTTTTAAACTAAAAGCAAATAAATGTCGTTGAGCAAAATTAAAGCTTTTAAAAATTAACTAAAAATTACTAGAAAAACACTTGGTAAAAATAGAGATTTCGGGAAGCGTGCAATTTTTAGAAATTAAAACGTAATGAACTTGAAATTTAAAACTTTATAAAACTTAAAAACTTAAACTATCGGAATGTAACAAGTCCATTCTGTCGGAATGTATCAAACACAAATCCATCAGAATATAAGTGACCAAATCTATCAGAATATTGCCATCTGAATAATCATCGGAATGTAACAAAGTAAAATCCATCGGAATGTAGGTCAATCGGAATACACTATCTATCGGAATGTCCAAGGTATCGGAATGTTTCAGATCGGAATACAGGTTTTCTATCGGAATGTCACTAACAAAAATTTGGCAGAGTTTCGACATAAAATGACCTTAAGACCCGTCGGAATATGCGATCGCAATGAGCGATCGCAATCCCAGATCGGAATAAGGGGGATGTTACTCTAGATCGCAAAGTAGAACCCAAATGGTTATTGCGATACAAACAACCGTCGGAATGTGCAAAACCCTCAATATTGCGATGGAGCAAAACTTAATCTAAAAATGGAGATAAGCTGAAATTTCAATAAGCACTTCCGAAAAGCATACTTAACCGAATTTTAAACAACTCAATAAGCATTAATTTGAAGACTTTTTAAGATACGAAATTCATAAACTTTATAGAAGAACTTTAAAAAGACTAAACCTTTTAAGAAATCCAAAAAGCAATAAGCTATACATATGAAATAAGCCAATAAGCACAACACGCTTATAGCTTATACCGTATAAAAGCTTAGTAAAGAATAAAAAGATTAACTTTTTAAATACTAAAACATCAAAATCAAACACGAATTATGAACAATTCGGCTCAAAGATGAAATTTCGGATCAAGGACAAAGCAAAATCAAGAAAGGAAGAAAAAGATTGAAGATTAAAGGCTTAAATTGAACTTTTTGATTAATGGAATCCAAATACAAAGATTAAAATAAAGCTTAACTTGAAAGAAAAGATGAAGTTTTAGTGAGAGAAAGTTAAACACTTTCTCTCTCTAAAATGAAAATTAAAACATAGAAAATTAAACTAGCTAATGACTAACACCCTCCTAATGTGTCATTAGGAGGGTATATATAGGGAGTGGGGAATGCATGTGTGCTTCCTTCTTTCTTTCTTTTCTTCTCGACTCGATCTAAATTCTTTGTCTTTCTCAACGTCGTCTCGGGATTTGTCGATGTAAATTGAACTTGTCTAGTAATTTTCTTCTTCTATTATACTTGATTTCTTCGAATACATTAAACTTACGCCTTTAGACTTTTTCTTTAATAAATCTTCAGAATAGGCCTTGGACTTCCGTTCTTTTTGCACTCTTGATCTTTTGACTTCGTCTTTTCTCGTTTTCTTCGATAAAAGCCCGTAAAATCCCGTGTTTTCTTCCTTTTTCATCTTTTGGTCCTAAAACACAATAAAAACACAAACCACGCATAATCCCGACTTTTACGACATAAAATACATGTTTTGGTCTTGTTATTATTGGAAATAAGTGGTAAAAGGATAAGTGTTTTCACACTTATTACATCCCCTACACTTGACCATTGCAATGCCCTCATGCAATGCATTAATTTTAAAGCACGGTTTACATTTTCAATCTTAAATAACCCACCTTGGCCTTTATTAAAAAGATAGAAATATATACGAAACAAGTAAAGAAATCAAAGACTTACATTGGGGTTTTGGCTGCCATGAACGTTTATCATCCTCAAGTTTCACGTTACCAAGCTTAAAAACGAGATCATTGTTATTATAAGTTAGCAAACTAACACGAATTCATGTGGGCCCATTATTTACTTAGACTCCCTTATTCCTAGGTGTGTCTCTTATATTTTATTTTTTTCTTGAATGATCACGAGGATACATTGTTTGACTTATTTCGATAGTTATTTAGGCTGAAAATAAAGTGGGACGATTTAATCAATAGTTAGCTAAAGGACAAAATCTTTTAAAACTGCTTCTCGGGACCTCTTAAAGTTCATATCATGGCATAACTCGTTTCACGATTTGAGACATTTCCTGGACTGATATTTGGCAGCGACTTCATACTTCAAATCTTTGGGAGACGTTCTTGAAATTATGGTCTTCTCTTCATATTAGGAATTTCTTCACTTTGGCTTTTTGAGAGATTCTTCATATTTGGACTAAGACTTCTTCATTTTTGTCCAATCTTTATTTTGGACTTTGATATACAACGATCCACCTCCTTTTAGGACTTGGATCTATTTATCCTCATACCTTGTTAGGGCCTTTTTGGATAGATTTCTCCATGATCTTTTGGGGAGTTTTTGCTTTTCGTTGTGTGTCTCGATCCTTCATATTTGTTTTCGATTAATGATTCTTCACATCACTTTTGGATCTTTAGCAACAAAATGTAGCCCTCATGCCTTGTTAGGGCCTTTTCGGACTCGCCAATCTTCGCATCCCGCTTCAATAAGTTATGCCTTGGCTATGAACTCTAATTAATACCGAGAAACTTTTAAACGATCTTGTTCTAGAAGCTAAGTAACTTTTCAAATCGTACAACCTTATTTATTGCAGATATATTTATTAACAAGCGATGGGAGAATAGGCTTATAATCAACTCACATAAATTCACGAAAGAATACCAAACTTATAATTGACTCTATCATCTCTCGTTCTCCACAGTTTAAAATCTCAAGGAATGAGACTCGTGGATGCTTAGCCAATTAAATCAAAGTTTTGGGTTTTCGAGTCATCTATAGGATCTTGCAAATTCTTAGACTTTTTCAAGTTTAGAAATCACATTTAAAAGTTCCCCTTATAAACGACTCTCTAGGATAAATTATAGGAACTTGCGAAAAGTTCTCGTTCTTAACCCGTGAGAGTTAAGACTTTCGCGTTTTAAAGTTCCCTATATAAAAGCCTAGCAAAACTTGACTTAAACACGTTAAGGATACTAGCGAGAGTAAACTCGGGTTGAGTCAAAATATTCACGACTTTGAAAAATTAAAACTACTTTATTGAAAATTTATTCTAGCAATGAAAGTAAATAACGATAACAAAGGAAAACTACAAGGCCAAAATAGATTAAAAATTTTGAAAAATGTCGAAAAATCAAAATTTCCGGTTAAAATGAGGGCAAATTCATGGAAAGACCACTTACTTCGATAGAAGTCCCCCCTGCACTTGATATAAACATTGTCCTTAATGTTTAAGCATGTGGGAGTAAACTCCCCTACACTTAGGATATTGTGCACTTTGTTTAAATCTTGTTAAGGAAAGGACAACTATAGTGATTTCAATGTGAACATATAAGATATGAAATATTGAATCACGACAGTTTAGGATAGAACCGGGAAGACGGGTACACGGGATCACGGTTCGTCAAAAGTCATCGAGAATGGATCTTTGAAGCTTTAATCCCTGCACAGAAGAAGAAACAAGACAACAAACACATACGGGGCTCCCTCCTACACTTATTATGAAAACGGTAAAGGATAGATGAACGGGTTGCCTCCCAAGAAGCGCTTGTTTTTGTCAACCGAGTCACGAGCCTGACTCGACCCAGAACTTAATTTAAGGGAAACATGGTGAGGGATGGAATCATCTCATGAGAATTTGAAATTGTGTATAATTGAAGTTCGTTTTCTCAGTTCTTAACCAATTGAAAGTCCTAACATGATCGGGTTTATAATCGTTTTTGGTTGGTAGGGTTATTTGGCTTGTCTATGTCTAATTGATCAATCAAGTAAAAAATGCAAAATATTAACTACGTAACCGTAAAACAAATAGTCAAATACCAAGTTTTTTTATTCAAGTAAATAGAAAAAAGTAAATCTATGAAAGTAATGGACTGAAAATGTAAATTCTAGAAATTAAAGTGCTTGAAATGTAAATCAGTTAACTACAAGGACTAATTATGCAAAAGTAACTAACAATTAACTAATTTGTAACAATATGCAAAACTTACTAACTGATTATGTAAAGTTTCAAAATTACAAGGACTGAAAAAGTGCAAACCCTAGTTTAATGACCAATTAGCTAACAATGAAAACAGTTACAAATCTAAGGGACCAAAATGCAATTAAACTTGAGATTTTATCAAAAACAGGCTAACATGAGAAATAAGCTCGTATAAGCTATCTAATGGACCAAATAAGTTCTAACAACTTGCAAAAGGCTTAAAATCTGATTTTACCTAGACTTGTAAAAGGATTAAGGCTGAAACTAAGTGAAACTCAAATAAGCAAATCCAAATAAGCCAATATTAAGCTATCTGATAAGCCAAACATGCACAATCAGATTTTCTTGTCAAAACTTGTTAATCAAGCCATGAGAAGCTTGGAATGTCTTTTGAAATAAAAAAATGATCAAGTAACGAATTCAGAAAATGGAAATAAGCTAAATCAAGCTTATTTGACTTTCGTTGACCAGATTTTTCAAAAAGCTAATTTCAGAATCTACTCAGGAACACTTTCTAAATGGAAATATGAAAGAAAATTAAGAAGTTTTTGAAGTGGAAATGGAGATTTGAGAAATCAGTTTAGCCAAAGTTTACAGAAACTTGATCTAACTCAACAGCTTATTCATATGCTTATTTCTCACTCAAATCAAGAGACTGTATAATTTCCTTGAAAAGGATAATAGTTCAGAGGTTATGTAAGAGATTAGAACTGGTTTGAATCAATTTCATCAAGAAACAAAACAATGCTAAGTGATTGAAATCATCAACTTTTCTGAAAATTCTTTAACAAAGACTGACCCAAACTATTTTTTTACCAATTGCCTTTTTGACTTAAGAAATGACTTGAAAACTACTAAACTTGATTTATTATGACTCAATGACTGTAAATGAACTAAAATGAACCAATTACTAATACTTGAAAACAACTTGAAAGCTAATCCCAAACACCACTTAACTAGCTTATAACAAACTTTTGTGAAAGGATTTAAGGCAATTGGTTTGACTGTTTAAAAATACATATCAAACAAGGTTTGATGAGCAAAATGAAGTGTAAAGAAACTAGAAGCAAACAGATTAATAAGCTAAAACTCAAATTGACTAGTTAAGATAATAAGACTGATAAAACTGATAACAATAACAAAGATTAAGCTAATGAACAAGGATTAAACTACAAATAAGCTACTCAATCACCAATATCAGCTCAAATACTAGCTAAACACATTTTATCATGCAGTCAAACAAGATTAAGTTAGGAATTGAGCAGGCAGACAACACTTTAGTGGAACAAAAACTCAGATATTGAAACCTTATAGCTTAGGCCTCCATTGAAGTAGTAGAGAAGCGCTGAGCTTTCTAACCAATGCTAAACCACCACCTTAGCATATACATCTACCAATCAACATCTACAATCATCATAACCACCATTGTTGAACAGGAAAGCTTCAAAATCAACTCTACTAGTACTGGCTTGAATAGAACAGGATCTAACAGCTTCAAATCTTCAAACTTAGCTAATCATGATCATTTATGATCATAACAAGCTAACAGTAACACAAGGATAACAGTATTCAAGGTAGGAACAGTAATGAAGAAGGTGAATTGTGAAATTTATTGATTTAAGAATGAAGTTTGTTACAAAGCAGGTAATTCTGTTACAACTAAGCTAACTAACTCAAGAGCTTGTCAGACTCTTGAGTTGTTAAGCTAACTAACTAGAACTAGAATGAGAGGAAAATGGAAGATATGTGTGAAATTTACACACATGAACTACTTGTACAAATAAGATAATATCATCCTATTTATAAGTAAATTGTGAGGAAGTCTTGGAGTTGATGACGTGTTCCAATCACTAGTTTGTTGCCACGTGTCACAAAACTGCTAAGTGTTCATCCTCTTGTTCTTCATAATTTGGGGACTTTTGATTCATTGACCTTGAGCTTAATTGATTGTGTCCATTGTGTTCCTCTCTAAAAAACGATCACTTTTCATGTAGACATCATGATCTGAAATTGAGTATAGCTCATATACGCTCCTGGGTTCTTTGTTGAAGAAGAAGGACACGTGTCACTACTTGGTTGGGCGAGGGGGAAGCACACGGATTATTATCCACAATGGATAATTGGATTATTGCATGGCGTTGTTTGATTGGTTGTAAGAAATGATAGTGCGCCCCACTGTTAGGATACGGACATTAAATGCCAAGGCTGCTAGTGGCCAGCTGGCTCTTGTTTGGCAATCCAAATCCATCTTTCCTTGCAATCTGATTGGCTAAGAGCCCCTTCACACGGATTGATCCAAAACTTGAAGTATTTTTGGCAGTTTCAACCCCTTACTTTGGCAGATTTGTATTTTAAGCTATAATCTTCATTTCTTTGGCATAAATGGTCCTTCAAGCTTCATTCTTGAACACAATTGATCCCTTTGACTTGGTTGACTGAAGAATTGATACAAAAAAAAATAATCAACACCTTTATGACCAAATCAATATGAAAAAATAATCAACACCTTTATAAAATTTCTATAAAACTGTTAAAGTTGGCCGAAACAGTATCTTGACTTTGACATATTTACACTTTTAGTCCTTCAACTTTGGAGTGTTGTCAAGATAGGTCCCTTATCTTCAAAGTCTTGTCATCTTTGATCCTTCTTTGTCTTTTTCATCCAAATAAGCTTGATTTTCTTCTTGTTTGCTTGAAAATGTATCCTTCTTACCTATTTATACACAAACACAAAACATACCACATAATTCCGCTTTATAGCACAAAAGTTAGGTATTTTCCTTGTGTTTTAGGGTGATTTGTTGATTAAATGATATGAGCTTTTGCTCATATCAAATCCCCTACACTTGAACATTGCCATGACCTCATGCAATGCTATATTTTAAAGCACAAATTTACATTCTCCTTATAATTAATCCACCTTGGCCAATATGGAATGCATCTACACTACTTCTATACTATATGATGCATGATTTTGATTTTGAACAATGCAATGCAAAAGAAACAATTCTACTTATATCTTTTTGGATTTTTATTGAAATGGTTTTGATGGAAATAACTCATAAAGAAATCAATGACTTAAATTAGAGCTTGGGTACCATGGACACTTATCATCCTCAAGTTTCACTTTCCCCATACCAAGCTTAAAAATAGGATCATTGTATTCACAAGTAAAAAGTGCATCAACTTATTCATGACAATTAAATGTGGAACCGGTTATTAATTGAGCAAATTACTTTTGGGAAAATTTGTCATTATTTAAAGCGTGAAGTATAAGAAATGTAAAATCCAAAAATAAGGGAGCACGGTTTTAACCCTAAGTAATCCTCTCATCCATTACTTGAAAAACCGCTCACAATTAATATAATTCCGTTTCAAGAGTAATAAGTCATTCGCCTTATGTGTAAAATCCTCATGTCATGCATTAATAAGTAGCTACACACTCGCTAAGGAAAGAAAAATAAAACTCATGCAATAATTTACATCCGCCATCTTTTTGAGACTTTGGATCTTCAACCCCGCAACCCGTCAAGGTAATATTAGATTGGAGCAACTATTAAATCCCCGCAACCCGTCAAGGTAATATTGGAATCTAATAGTTACTATAATTAACACTTCACTTCCCCTCTTGGGAGTCTTGTATTATTTTTTTTCTTTTCTTTTTTTCTTCTTTTTCTTTTTTCTAGCCACTCATTTTTTTAAGCCGCTCTTATTTTTCTTTATTCCTCACTAAGAAAATTGAAAATAATAAAAGGAAAAACACCCGCTAAGTATTAAGCATGACATAAGTCTAGTACACATAAAGCGTTCTAACTTAGAATCTTAAGACGTACTTATATCAACCATGAATGATTAGACAAAAATGAATAAGAGATTACAAACCAATTAAAACCGTTCTTGATTATTTATTAACATATATGCATGCGAAGAGAATAGAGGTAAAGAAGAGAAGGGTTTAGCCACAAGTAATTATCATGAAGTTTATCTAGCCCTTTTATACTTGCTTCAACTCTATCATTTCCCATTCTCCACAAATTTAAAATCTCAAATAATGAGACTAGTGGATGGTTAGCCTAATAGACCAATGAAGGACTACATGGTTAAGGATACTAGCTAGAGAGTGCTTAGATAAGCAAACTCGGGTTGAGTCAAAATATCCATGGCGGGCCTAATATGTCAAAGAAGTCTAAATTTGTTAAACCATGTTTTTATTATATTTTTTTTCTTTTGAATTTTTTATAAAGAACAAAAGAAGAAATATATACAATGCAAATGTGTTATGCAAATGAAAAATGATTGATGCAAAAATTATGAATGCATATTTTTGGTGGCCAAAATAGATCAAAAATTTGAAAAATGTTTGAAAAATTAAATTTTCAAGTTATCCTGAAGGTCAATGACAAGTTCTAGGTAAGGTCACTTCGATAGAAGACCCCCTACACTTAAGCTAAACATTGTCCTCAATGTTTAAGAGCATGGAAGTATAAAAACTTTCCCTACACTTATGACAATGAATAGACGTTGCTTAACCCAAGTTAAGGAAAGATCAACTATAGTGAATTCATTTTTAAAGCACAAGGTGTCTATGAAAGATCACAAAAGTAACGAAGTGAACCGGATACAAGGGCCTCCTCCATAAGTTCCAAAGCATGAAATGAGTGAGCAACCCTACAAACATCATGAAGACAAAAGAAGGTCTACCCCAACACTTCTCAACAAATTGCTATCCTTATTTCTACCCTACGACACTCTAATTCTAACAACTTCTAAACCTAGTTATTCAAGCTTGATTTAAGGAGTCTCTAGCTCGACTCTTCCCACAATGAATTAATCATGGGGAAAATGAGGATCTCTTGGACCATTTCAACGGAAATGTCCTCCCTAAAATAGTGCCTCACACGGTGACCATTCACTTCAAAATTTGGACCATCGGGTTGTGACAACTCAATAGTTCCATATGGAAACACTTGAGCTATAGTGAATGGACCGGACCATCTCGACTTAAGCTTGCCTGCAAAAAGTTTCAACCTTGAGTTAAAAAGGAGAACCGGCTCTCCAACTTTAAACTCATGGTTCTTGATCTTAGCATCATGCAATTTCTTAGTCTTCTTCATATAAAGCAAAGAATTCTCATAGGCATTGGCTCTCAATTCATCCATTTCATTAAGTTGATCCTTTCTATGTGAACCGGCTTGGTTTAAATCAAAGTTAGCCCACTTGAGAGCCCAAGATGCCTTGTGTTCTAACTCGAATGGGAGGTGGCATGCTTTTCCATAGACAAGCCTATAAGGGGTACAACCAATTGGTGTCTTAAAAGCCGTCCTAAAAGCCCACAAAACATCATCAAGCTTATCCGACCAAGAAGCTCGATGCTCTCCCACCGTTCTTTCTAAAATTCTCTTTAAACCACGATTTGTGACCTCGGTTTGACCATTGGTTTGAGGGTGATACGCGGTAGAAAGTCTATGATTAACTCCATATTTCTTCATAACTCTCGTGAATTGATCATTACAAAAGTGCGTACCACGATCACTTATGATGGCCCGAGGTACACCAAATCTAGCAAACAATTGCTTCAAGAACTTCACAACAACTCTAGCATCACTGGTAGGTAAGGCTTTGGCCTCAACCCATTTGGACACATAATCCACCGCTACAAGTATATACTTGTTTCCCTTGGAAGATGGAAAAGATCCCATAAAATCTATGCCCCATACATCAAAAATCTCACACTCTTGAATAAAATTTTGTGGCATCTCATCACATTGCGTAATTTTTCCTTGTCTTTGACATATATCACAAAATTTCACCATCCCTTGGGCATCTTTGTAAATGGAAGGCCAATAGTAACCCGAATCAAAGACTTTCTTGGCGGTATAGTTGGGCCCAAAATGTCCACCCGTAGGTCCTTTATGACAAGCTTCTAAAATCTTAAATGCTTCGGGCCCATCTACACACCGTCTAATGATTTGGTCCGCACATTGCCTAAAAAGATAAGGATCATCCAAAAAGTAGTACTTAACTTCCTTAAGAAACTTCTTCTTTTGTTGGGAAGTAAGACCCTCTATAAGCACATTCCCCACAAGATAGTTGGCTATATCCGCAAACCAAGGGGTGGCATCCTCTTGAGAAGAGATAGACATGAGCTCCTCCAATGTAAAGGATTCATTGATTTCTTTATTAGGAAAATCTCCTTCAAAAGGATGCTCAAGTCTACTCAAGTGATCTGCCGCTAAATTCTCGGCTCCTTTCTTATCTTGAATTTCTATCTTAAACTCTTGAAGCAATAAAACCCATCTCAAAAGCCTAGGCTTAGCATCTTGCTTTGTCATGAGATACTTGAGAGCGGAATGATCCGTATACACTATGGTTTTGGATAGCACAAGGTATGGTCTAAATTTCTCAAAAGCATAGACTATAGCAAGCAACTCTTTTTCCGTGGTAGTTGATAGGTGTGAAAACACCCATCCTTTTACCACTTAATTATAATGAAAACAAGACCATAACGTGTATTTTATGTCATAAATGTCGGAATTATGCGTGGTTTGTGTTTTTGTTGTGATTTTAGGATCAAAATGTAAAAAGGAAAGAAAACACGGGCTTTCACGGGCTTTTATCTAAGAAAAAGACAAAAGACGAAGTCAAGAAATCAAGAGTGCAAAAAAACGGAAGTCCAAGGCTTATTCTGAAGATTTATCGAAGAAAAAGTCCAAATACGGAAGTTTAATAAAGCCGAAGAACTCAAGTCTAAATTAATGAAGAAATTACAAGACGAGTTTATTAATCCCGAGACAAAGTCAAAAGTTGAAGAATTAAGAAGACGAGGACTAAACGAGAAATAAAGAAAGAAGAAAGAGAGGAGGAAGCTTCCACTAATCATCTCCTCTCCTATAAATAGACCTCATTAGTTTCATTTTCGTTTTGTTAGCTAATTTTGACAAAATTAGTCTCTCCATTTTAATTACTTGCACATTTACTTAATTGCAAATTTTAATTACCTTGTCTTGCACCTTTAATTCCAAGTAAGTTTACTTTTAATGTTATTGAATCTTTACTTTTTATTGTTAATCTCTCATCTACCTTTCTTGTTTTGATTTGATCTTAATCTTTATGTTTATGTTTATGTTTTTTAGTTTTTATTGATTTGATTAAGTGGGTTTTGATTATTTTGGTTATAATTGTTAGTTTTTATTGATTAGGATTGTTAGTTTATGATTGTTAGATGTTTATTGATTAGTTTGGTTTAATCTTTTAGTTGATTTTGGTTAGATCGAATTAGATTCGTTTCTTTTTGTTGCCCGTGTTCTTCGCGAAAATCGTTTGCCCAGGTTATTCCGGATGAAGCCATCATTCCGGATGAACTAAATATTCCGGATGAAGGTTTTATTTTAATTATTCTGAATCAGTTTGTTATTCCGAATCAAGTGGTCATTCCGAATAAGCAGTACATTCCGAACCAAGTTTTTTAACTTTTATTCCGAATCAGCCATTATTCCGGATAAGATCAGTATTCCGAATAAAGCATTATTCCGGACGAATCTGTTATTCCGGATGAAGCATTATTTCGAATGAGCCTTTATTCTGAATCAACGTTTTATTCCGGACGAACCCTTTATTCCGGATGAAGCAATATTCCGGATGAAGGATTATTCCGCATAAAGCTAATATTCCGAACAAAGTCTTTTCTTCCAGATCAGTGTTTATTCCGGATCAATAGTTTATTCCGGATGAAGCAATATTCCGGATGAGTGATTATTCCGGATGAAGACTTTATTCCGGATGAAGGTTAGCATTTTTATATTCCGGATGAATGTTTATTCCGAATGAGCAGGATATTCCGAATGAGCCATTTTAGTTTATTTTAAGTTTATGCCTATAAGTTTTTAACTTTATTTTTCCTGCCTTTTTACTTAGTCGCACTTCAAGTTTACATGCCTTAGATTTATTTTAAGCTTGCCTTTAGTTTAAGTTTTAAGTTTGCTTTAGTTTACTTTTAAGTTGCCTTTAGGATAGTTTTAAGTTTGCATTATTTACTTTTCGTCACGTTTTTATTTACCGTCATTTATTTTCGATTAGGTTTAGATTTATTTACCTGCCATTTACTTTAAAGTTTGTGCATTTTCCTTTTACTACAACGACCAAACATTTGTTTTCACCAAAAACAATTGAGTCACATTTTGAACCGGAAATCAATTCGATTAGACCACGACAAAGAACTTAATTTTTATACTAGGCCAAAAACCTTGTATTAAATGGCGCCGCTGCCGAGGATCGAACCAGGGTCACCCGCGTGACAGGCGGGAATACTTACCACTATACTACAACTTGGTTCGTTTACCACTATACTATAATTTATCCTAGAGAGTCGTTTATCAAGGGAACTTTAAAATGCGAATTCTAAAACTTAAAAAAGTCTAAGAGTTTGCAAGATCCTATAGATGACTCGAAAACCTAAAACTTTGATTTAATAGGCTAAGCATCCACGAGTCTCATTCCTTGAGATTTTAAATTGTGGAGAACGAGAGATGATAGAGTCAATTATAAGTTTGGTATTCTTTCGTGAATTTATGTGAGTTAATTATGAGCCTATTCTCCCATCGCCTGCTAATAAATTTATCTGCAATAAATAAGGTTGTACGATTTGAAAAGTTACTTAGCTTCTAGCCCAAGATAGTTTAAAAGTTGCTCGGTATTGATTAGAGTTCATAGCCAAGGCATAACTTATTGAAGCGGGATGCGAAGATTGGCGAGTCCGAAAATGCCCTAACAAGGCATAAGGGCTACATTTTGTTGCTAAAGATCCAAAGTGATGTGAAGAATCATTTATCAAAAATCAATATGAAGGATCGAGACACACGACGAAAAGCAAATACTCCCGTAAAGATCATGGAGAAGTCTCTCCAAAAAGGCCCTAACAAGGTATGAGGATAAATAGATCCTAGTCCTAAAAGGAGGCGGATCGTTGTATATCAAAATCCCAAATAAAGATTGGAGAAAAATGAAGAAGTCGTGGTCCAAATATGAAGAATCTCTCAAAACCTCAAGTGAAGAAATTCATATTATGAAGAGAAGACCATTATTTCATGAACGTCTCTCAAGATTTGAAGTATGAAGTCACTGCCAAATATCGGTCCGAGAAAGGTCTCAAATCATGAAGCTAGTTATGCCAAGATATGAACTTTATGAGGCCCCGAGAAGCAGTTTTAAAAGATTTTGTCCTTTAGCTAACTATTGATTAAATCGTCCCACTTTATTTTCAGCCTTAATAACTATCGAAATAAGTCAACAATGCATCCTCGTGATCATCCAAGACAATAATAAAATATAAGAGATACACCTAGGAATAAGGGAGTCTAAGTAAATAATTGGCCCACATGAGTTCATGTTAGTTTGCTAACTTATAATAACAATGATCTCGTTTTTAAGCTTGGTATGGGGAAAGTGAAACTTGAGGATGATAATCATTCATGACATTCCAAAACCCTAAGGTAAGTTTTTGATTTCTTTATTTGTTTTGTTATTTTCTATCTCCTTAATAAAGGCCAATGTGGATTGATTGTGATGAAAGTGTAATCTTGCTTTGTAACTAACGCATTGCATGAGGACATTGCAATGGTCAAGTGTAGGGGATTTGATACGTGTGAAAACACCCATCCTTTTACCACTTAATTATAATGAAAACTAGACCATAACGTGTATTTTATGTTGTAAATGTCGGAATTATGCGTGGTTTGTGTTTTTGTTGTGATATTAGGATCAAAATGTAAAAAGGGAAGAAAACACGGGCTTTCACGGGCTTTTATCGAAGAAAAAGACAAAAGACGAAGTCAAGAAATCAAGAGTGCAAAAATAACGGAAGTCCAAGGCTTATTCTGAAGATTTATCGAAGTAAAAGTCCAAAGACGGAAGTTTAATAAAGCCGAAGAGCTCAAGTCTAAATTAATAAAGAAATTACAAGACGAGTTTATTAATCCCGAGACAAAGTCAAAAGTCGAAGAATTAAGAAGACGAGGACTAAACGAGAAATAAAGAAAGAAGAAAGAGAGGAGGAAGCTTCCACTAATCATCTCCTCTCCTATAAATAGACCTCATTAGTTTCATTTTCATTTTGTTAGCTAATTTTGACAAAATTAGTCTCTCCATTTTAATTACTTGCACATTTACTTAATTGCAAATTTTAATTACCTTGTCTTGCAACTTTAATTACAAGTAAGTTTACTTTTAATGTTATTGAATCTTTACTTTTTATTGTTAATCTCTCATCTACCTTTCTTGTTTTGATTTGATCTTAATCTTTATGTTTATGTTTATGTTTTTGAGTTTTTATTGATTTGATTAAGTGGGTTTTGATTATTTTTGTTATAATTGTAGTTTTTATTGATTAGGATTGTTAGTTTATGATTGTTAGATGTTTATTGATTAGTTTGGTTTAATCTTTTAGTTGATTTTGGTTAGATCGGATTAGATTCGTTTCTTTTTGTTTCCCGTGTTCTTCGCGAAAATCGTTTGCCCAGGTTATTCCGGATGAAGCCATCATTCCGGATGAACTAAATATTCCGGATGAAGGTTTTATTTTAATTATTCCGAATCAGTTTGTTATTCCGAATCAAGTGGTCATTCCGAATAAGCAGTACATTCCGAACCAAGTTTTTTAACTTTTATTCCGAATCAGCCATTATTCCGGATAAGATCAATATTCCGAATAAAGCATTATTCTGGACGAATCTGTTATTCCGGATGAAGCATTATTCCGAATGAGCCTTTATTCCGGACGAACCCTTTATTCCGGATGAAGCAATATTCCGGATGAAGGATTATTCCGCATAAAGCTAATATTCCGAACGAAGTCTTTTATTCCGGATCAGTGTTTATTCCGGATCAATAGTTTATTCCGGATGAAGCAATATTCCGGATGAGTGATTATTCCGGATGAAGACTTTATTCCGGATGAAGGTTAGCATTTGTATATTCCGGATGAATGTTTATTCCGAATGAGTAGGATATTCCGAATGAGCCATTTTAGTTTATTTTAAGTTTATGTTTTTAAGTTTTTAACTTTATTTTTCCCGCCTTTTTACTTAGTCGCACTTTAAGTTTACTTGCCTTAGATTTATTTTAAGCTTGCCTTTAGTTTAAGTTTTAAGTTTGCTTTAGTTTACTTTTAAGTTGCCTTTAGGATAGTTTTAAGTTTGCATTATTTACTTTTCGTCGCGTTTTTATTTACCGTCATTTATTTTTGATTAGGTTTAGGTTTAGTTACCTGCCATTTACTTTAAAGTATGTGCATTTTCCTTTTACTACAACGACCAAACATTTGTTTTCACCAAAAACAATTGAGTCACATTTTGAACCAGAAATCAATTCGATTAGACCACGACAAAGAACTTAATTTTTATACTAGGCCAAAAACCTTGTATTAGTAGTATAATGAAGTTGTGCACCGGTCATGGTTTTACTCGCATAGTGTATAGGTTGAAAATGCTTATTCACTCTTTGTCCTAAGACGGCCCCCACCGCATAATCACTATTGTCACACATAAGCTCAAAAGGTAATTCCCAATTTGGAGACACCAAAACGGGAGCCTTAGTCAATTTCTCCTTAAGAGTCTCAAATGAATCCAAACACTCTTGGTTGAAAATGAAAGGAGCCTCTTTTTCCAAGAGGTGAGTCATCGGTCTAGCTATCTTATAAAAATCTTGTATGAAGCGCCTATAAAACCCCGCATGACCTAAGAAACTCCTTACACCTTTAACCGTAGTGGGTGGGGGAAGCTTAGCAATCACATCAATTTTAGCTCTATCCACTTCTAATCCCTTATTGGATATCTTGTGTCCCAATACAATTCCCTCTTTCACCATAAAGTGACATTTCTCCCAATTAAGAACTACACGTGTTTCCTCACAACGCTTAAGCATTCGTTCTAAATTGGTGAGACATGAGGTAAATGAATCTCCAAAGACGGAAAAGTAATCCATGAAAACCTCCATTGTTTGCTCTATCATATCATGGAAAATTGCCATCATGCACCTTTAAAATGTCTCTGGTGCATTACATAAGCCAAAAGGCATTCTCTTGTAAGCAAATGTACCGTAGGGACAAGTGAATGTGGTCTTTTCTTGATCCTTAGGGTCAATGGGAATTTGGAAATAACCCGAAAAGCCATCAAGAAAGCAATAGTACTCATTTCCCGCTAAGCGTTCAAGCATTTGGTCCATAAAAGGTAATGGGAAGTGATCTTTCCTAGTAGCCTCATTGAGCTTCCTATAGTCAATACAAACTCTCCAACCGGTAACAAGTCTCATAAGAATAAGCTCATTGTTCTCATTAGGTACTACCGTGATTCCACCCTTTTTTGGAACACAATGTACCGGGCTAACCCATGGAGAGTCGGAAATGGGGTAAATCATGCCCGCATCAAGGAGTTTGATACCTTCCTTTTTAATGACCTCATGGATTTTTGGGTTAACCCTTCGTGGACTTTGAATGGCGGGTTTGTAATCATCCTCCATAAGGATTTTTTGTGTACAAAAATGTGGATCAATTCCCCTTATGTCAGATATTTTCCATGCTAAGGCTTTCTTATGTTTCTTAAGGACTTCTATGAGTTTCTCTTTCTCATCCTCTTTCAACTCTTTAGCAATGATCACGGGTAATTGGCCTTTTCCCTCTAAGAAAGCATACTCTAAGTGGGATGGAAGGTCCTTAAGTTCAATTGGATGTGGACTCTCTTTGTAAGGTTTTACTATGGAAGGATCATCATTGGTTACTTCTTGTGGAATGGGGGAAAGAATAGGGTCCTCATTGAGTAACTTTTGGATGGTGAGAATATCTTCTTCCCTAATTGATGGGAGAATCATCATTACCAAGAAAGTTGGACTCAAATTCCTCCAAGAGGAAATCACTCTCTCCAAAAGGTGTTAAGGAGGGAGCAATTGAGGCCACGGTTTCAACATGGGGCATATCCTCACTATTACTCTTGCAAGCGTCATGAAAATGCTCATCACACACCTCATCTAGCACATCAACTATGTTAATAGTCTCACAAGGTTTAGACTCCTTAACTTCTTTCTTATCACAAACTTTCACTAACTTAAACACCACTTTCTCATCCTCTACTCTCATAATTAGTTCTCCCTCCGCCACATCTATCAAAGTACGACCCGTTCTCAAAAACGGTCTACCAACAATCAAAGGAACTCTAGGATCCATGTCATAATCAACCACTACAAAGTCGGCCGGAAATGTAAACTTATCCACACCTTCAAACACATCCTCCGCGATACCTACGGGGTAAGCTATGGTACGGTTGGCTAACTCAAGTGTCATCCTAGTGGGAGTGAGCTCGGGAAGAGAGAGTTTTTTCCAAACCGATAAAGGCATGAGGTTTATGCTTGCCCCTAGATCCGCCAAAGCCATGCAATTTTCCACACCGGGAAAAGTACAAGGTATCAAGAAGCGCCCCGGATCTCCAAGTTTTGTTGGTAAGGTTTTAAGTAGGACGGCGGAACAATTTTCATTAAGGGATGTGTTGGGCAAATCAATCAAATTTTTCCTTGGTGGAGAGTAAATCCTTGAACATCTTAGCAAATTTTGGCATGTAAGCAAGAGCTTCCGCAAATGAGATGTTTACGTTGAGTTTCTTGAACATCCTTAAGAGATTTGAAACTTGGATATCATCCTTGTTCTTTAACTTGTCCTTTTTCAATCTTGAAGGATAAGGAAGATTTGGTTTCGGCGTAGGTGTTGTAGTGGAAGATTTGTCTTTGTTAGCCTCTTCATTGGGAGTTGTGGAAGGTAAAGGAGAAGTGGGAATAGGTTGAGAAGGTGTGTTTGATTTAATAGGAGCATTTTGAGGTGGTGAAGTGGATGTATAAGGCTTATCACATGTAGGAACAAAAGTGGGTTTAACAATATGAGGTGTAGAGGTGAAGGATCCTTTGTTGACTTTCCACTTCTTGTTGTAATAGCATTGACATTTGCCCTTGGGTTTGCTTGTGTGTTAGATGGTAAAGCTCCTTGTGGTCTTTGATTGAATGACATTAAAATCATATTGGTTTGTGCCTCCATTGTAAGTTTCATTTGGTCATTCATTCTCTTTTCACTTTCATGAATTCTCCTCTCAACATACTCATGAGTTTCTTGTAGCCCATATCCTTGATTTTGAAATTGAGGGTAACCTTGATTTGGGAAAGGTGGGAGTGGTTGATTAAATCCTTGATGTTTTGCATAAAAGTTATTTCCTTGATGTTGAAAATTGTTAGGTGCCTTGTAGTTATTCCCTTGGTATTGTGGTATTGGACCTTGATTCCTTTGTAACAATTGAGGAGGATTTGGTTGAGGTTGGGTGGGTGGTTGGGGTGGGAATCCCGGTGGTGCAAGATAGTTTTGAGATTTGTAAGAAAGGTTATTTTGATTGATGTTTGGCTTGAAATGTTCACGATGTTCCTCTTGGTAAGCATAACATTCCCCTTGGTAACCTTGCATCTTATCACATTGTTGATAGGAATGAGGACCTCCACAAGTCTCACATGAAAGGGTAATAGCATGCACATCATTTAAGGAATGATTCAATGAAAGGCTCTCAATAGCTTGGATCAATTCTTGATGTGCCTTAAAACTCATCTCATGATCCCTATCTATCTTTTGAAGTATCTCTTGGTGACTCTTGAGGAATTGGTTATCACAAGGTGTTTGAGAATTGTTTTGGATAACATGAACCCTTTCTTCAAATTGAGTGTTTTTTTGTACCATTGCTTTGGTCTCAATTATATCCCAAGCCTCTTGAATGGATTTAAGAAGAATATTCCCTCCCGCGGAAGCATTGAGTGAGTCTTGGTGATGAGGTTTAAATCCATTGTAGAAAGTATTGATTTGGTGAACTTCATCCAATCCATGGTTAGGGCATCTCCTCAATAACTCTATATACTCCTCCAAAGCATCACTAAATGTTTGACTAGGTTTTTGTTGAAAGCCTATAATTATGTTCCTCAAAGCCGTGGTCTTAGATGGGGGAAAGAACTTGTTCAAAAACTTAGTAGTGAAACCATCCCATGTGGTAATACTCTTGGGTGGTTGTGTATCTAACCAATGCTTAGCTGGACCCTCTAGTGAAAATTGGACCAATATCAACTAAATGGCATCATGGGGAACTCCATTGTACTTAATGGTGTTGCAAAGAGCAAGAAATCTCTTAAGGTGATCATGTGGATTATCATTCTTGTTCCCATAAAAAGGTGTGTTTGAAACCAAGTTAATCATAGATGTTTTTAGCTCAAATGTATTTGCGGGGATATCGGGTATCTTGATAGCATCGGCATATCCGTGCACATTGGATTGCAATTGCTCCATCAAAGATCAAGTATCAACTCCGGCCATGGCTTCTTGTTGTGGATGAATCAAAGCACGATTCTCGTGATCGGCTTGATGGACGATGGTGTTCCTACTCTTTCTCTTTTTCTTCCTTTTCGGAGGAAGGGGTTGTACACCAATCGGTATTTGTGCACGCCCGCGAGTGAGCATGCAATTCAATACGAGGAATGAGAGAGAAGCTCTCGTGTGACTTTGAAGAGAAAAGGATTATCCCCTTCGAGTTTCAATATGAAATATCCACAAGAAAATAATATTATACGTATGTACTACTTGGGTGCAAGACCCCCAATGAAGCCTTCCTTCTTAGAATACTCACAAGTGAACGGGGGTTAGGTGGCGCGAAGCACTTAAGTACCTATTGACCCTTAGATGGCAATTTATAGCACATCGCCTTTTTATTCACTTAATTGTTTGTATTCTTCGAATTGTTGCTTATTGGAAGTATTTATCTATTCTTGCTTTATTTTGTTTGATCGATACGCGTGTCAAGGACCAGAACGCCCCTCAACACGGTGTATTGCCTTGGCAATACTTATGGAGAATATGTGTGTTGGTTGTTCTTATACGTATACGTATTTACTTATAATAATATATGGAAAATATTTTTGTATTTATGAGTTTTTAAGAGAAAATACTATATGTACATAAAAACCGAGAGAATCCAATAATATATATTTTTGGGTGCAATCTCTTAGGAAAAAGATTGATTTTTGGATTTTTTAATTTGTTTGGTCAATTCTTTAGGAAAAGAATTATTTTTGTTATTTTTTAGTTTTTATGTATTTTTATATTTTTGATTTTTTATTGTTTTTTATTTATGATACGTAAAAATAACGTTCACTAGGTGAACGGATCCCAAAAGCCAATGAAAACCGTCAATCGATAGTCTCTCGTAAAGTCAAAGAACCGGCAGCGGCGCCATTTGAAATTGTGTATAATTGAAGTTCGTTTTCTCAGTTCTTAACCAATTGAAAGTCCTAACAAGATCGGGTTTATAATCGTTTTTGGTTGGTAGGGTTATTTGGCTTGTCTATGTCTAACTGATCAATCAAGTAAAACATGCAAAATATTAACTACGTAACCGTAAAACAAATAGTCAAATACCAAGTTTTTTTATTCAAGTAAAGACAAAAATGTAAATCTATGAAAGTAAAGGACTGAAAATGTAAATTCTAGAAATTAAAGTGCTTGAAATGTAAATCAGTTAACTACAAGGACTAATTATGCAAAAGTAACTAACAATTAACTAATTTGTAACAATATGCAAAACTTACTAACTTATTATGTAAAGTTTCAAAATTACAAGGACTGAAAAAGTGCAAACCCTAGTTTAATGACCAATTAGCTAACAATGAAAACAGTTACAAATCTAAGGGACCAAAATGCAATTAAACTTGAGATTTTATCAAAAACAGGCTAACATGAGAAATAAGCTCGTATAAGCTATCTAATGGACCAAATAAGTTCTAACAACTTGCAAAAGGCTTAAAATCTGATTTTACCTAGACTTGTAAAAGGATTAAGGCTGAAACTAAGTGAAACTCAAATAAGCAAATCCAAATAAGCCAATATTAAGCTATCTGATAAGCCAAACGTGCACAATCAGATTTTCTTGTCAAAACTTGTTAATCAAGCCATGAGAAGCTTGGAATGTCTTTTGAAATAAAAAAATGATCAAGTAATGAATTCAGAAAATGGAAATAAGCTAAATCAAGCTTATTTGACTTTCGTTGACCAGATTTTTCAAAAAGCTAATTTCAAAATCTACTCAGGAACACTTTCTAAATGGAAATATGAAAGAAAATTAAGAAGTTTTTGAAGTGGAAATGGAGATTTGAGAAATCAGTTTAGCCAAAGTTTACAGAAACTTGATCTAACTCAACAGCTTATTCATATGCTTATTTCTCACTCAAATCAAGAGACTGTATAATTTCCTTGAAAAGGATAATAGTTCAGAGGTTATGTAAGAGATTAGAACTGGTTTGAATCAATTTCATCAAGAAACAAAACAATGCTAAGTGATTGAAATCATCAACTTTTCTGAAAATTCTTTAACAAAGACTGACCCAAACTATTTTTTTACCAATTGCCTTTTTGACTTAAGAAATGACTTGAAAACTACTAAACTTGATTTATTATGACTCAATGACTGTAAATGAACTAAAATGAACCAATTACTAATACTTGAAAACAACTTGAAAGCTAATCCCAAACACCACTTAACTAGCTTATAACAAACTTTTGTGAAAGGATTTAAGGCAATTGGTTTGACTGTTTAAAAATACATATCAAACAAGGTTTGATGAGCAAAATGAAGTGTAAAGAAACTAGAAGCAAACAGATTAATAAGCTAAAACTCAAATTGACTAGTTAAGATAATAAGACTGATAAAACTGATAACAATAACAAAGATTAAGCTAATGAACAAGGATTAAACTACAAATAATCTACTCAATCACCAATATCAGCTCAAATACTAGCTAAACACATTTTATCATGTAGTCAAACAAGATTAAGCTAGGAATTGAGCACGCAGATAACACTTTAGTGGAACAAAAACTCAGAACTTGAAACCTTATAGCTTAGGCCTCCATTGAAGTAGTAGAGAAGCGCTGAGCTTTCTAACCAATGCTAAACCACCACCTTAGCATTTACATCTACCAATCAACATCTACAATCATCATAACCACCATTGTTGAACAGAAAAGCTTCAAAATCAACTCTACTAGTGCTGGCTTGAACAGATTAGGATCTAACAGCTTCAAATCTTCAAACTTAGCTAATCATGATCATTTATGATCATAACAAGCTAAACCTAACACAAGGATAACAGTATTCAAGGTAGGAACAGTAATGAAGAAGGTGAATTGTGAAATTTATTGATTTAAGAATGAAGTTTGTTACAAAGCAGGTAATTCTGTTACAACTAAGCTAACTAACTCAAGAGCTTGTCAGACTCTTGAGTTGTTAAGCTAACTAACTAGAACTAGAATGAGAGGAAAATGGAAGATGTGTGTGAAATTTACACACATTAACTACTTGTACAAATGAGAGAATATCATCCTATTTATAAGCAAATTGTGAGGAAGTCTTGGAGTTGATGACGTGTTCCCATCACTAGTTTGTTGCCACGTGTCACAAAACTGCTAAGTGTTCATCCTCTTGTTCTTTATAATTTGGGGACTTTTGATTCATTGATCTTGAGCTTAATTGATTGTGTCCATTGTGTTCCTCACTAAAAAACGATCACTTTTCAAGTAGACATCATGATTTGAAATTGAGTATAGCTCATATACGCTCCTGGGTTCTTTGTTGAAGAAGAAGGACATGTGTCACTACTTGGTTAGGCGAGGGGGAAGCACACGGATTATTATCCACAATGGATAATTGGATTATTGCATGGCGTTGTTTGATTGGTTGTAAGAAATGATAGTGCTCCCTACTGTTGGGATACGGACATTAAATGCCAAGGCTGCTAGTGGCCAGCTGGCTCTTGTTTGGCAATCCAAATCCATCTTTCCTTGCAATCTGATTGGCTAAGAGCCCCTTCACACGGATTGATCCAAAACTTGAAGTATTTTTGGCAGTTTCAACCCCTTACTTTGGCAGATTTGTATTTTAAGCTATAATCTTCATTTCTTTGGCATAAATGGTCCTTCAAGCTTCATTCTTGAACACAATTGATCCCTTTGACTTGGTTGACTAAAGAGTTGACCATGTTTGACTTTTATCTTGACTTTGACATAGTTACACTTTTAGTCCTTCAACTTTGGAGTGTTGTCAAGATAGGTCCCTTATCTTCAAAGACTTGTCATCTTTGATCCTTCTTTGTTTTTTTCATCCAAATAAGCTTGATTTTCTTCTTGTTTGCTTGAAAATGTATCCTTCTTACCAATTTATACACAAACATAAAACGTACCACATAATTCCGCTTTATAGCATAAAAGTTAGGTATTTTGCTTGTGTTTTAGGGTGATTTGTTGATTAAATGATATAAGTTTTTGCTCATATCAGATGTCCTCACCAAAGTACAACTTCACGCGCTGGTCATTCACCTTAAAATTGGGCCCATTTGGCTGAGAAAGCTCAATGGTGCCATATGGGAAGACTTTGGCGACGGTGAATGGACCAGACCAACGGCTCTTCAACTTGCCCGAGAAGATCTTCAACCGAGAGTTAAAGAGTAAGACTTGATCACCAACGTGGAACTCTCGGTTCTTAATCCTAGCATCATGGATGATCTTGGTCTTCTCCTTGTAGATCCACGAGTTCTCATAAGCTTCATTCCTCAATTCATTTAGCTCGTTGAGTAGAATCTTCCGAAGATCGCCAGCTTTGTTGATGTCGAAGTTAGCCCACTTCAAGGCCCAGTATGCCTTATGTTTCAGCGCGATAGGGAGGTGGCATGCCTTCCCGTACACAAGACGATAAGGTGTACAACCAATCGGGGTCTTATAAGCGGTACGGAAATCCCACAAAGCATCATCTAACTTATCGGCCCACGAGGCACGATGCTCTCCCACAGTACGCTCCAGAATTTGCTTCAATCCACGGTTAGATATCTCGGCTTTACCATTGGTTTGAGGATGATAAGCGGTGGAAAGACGATGATTAACACCATATTTAGCCATGACTCGATGATAGGTGTGAAAACACCCATCCTTTTACCACTTAATTATAATAATAACCAAGCCAAAACGTGTATTTTATGTCATAAATGTCGGAATTATGCGTGGTTTGTGTTTCTACTGTGTTTTAGGACCAAAATGTGAAAAGGAAAGAAAACACGGGCTTTCACGGGCTTTTATCGAAGAAAACGACAAAAGACGAAGTCAAGAGATCAAGAATGCAAAAAGAACGGAACTCCAAGGCCTATTCTGAAGATTTATCGAAGAAAAAGTCTAAAGACGGAAGTTCAATAAAGCCGAAGAACTCAAGTCTAATAAATGAAGAAATTATAAAGACGAGTTTAATTAATCCCGAGACAAAGTCGAAAAAGTCGAAGAACTTAAAAGACGAGAAGACGTGAAGAAAGAAAGAAAGAGGAGGCAACACATGCACCTCCCCATTTTCCTATAAATACCCTCCTAAACACATTTAGGAGGGTTGGTTAGTCATTTAGGAGTAGTTAGATTAGTTTAGGAGTAGGTAATTTTCTCTCTCTAGTTTTCTCACTTTCTCTCTCTAGTTTTTCTTTCAAGTTTTAATCTTTAATCTTTAATCTTGTACTTTTGAATCTTTAATCTTAATCTCATTTGAAGCTTTTTACAATCTTTCTCATTCTACATTTCTTGATCTTTTGCGTATCTTTAATCCGAAAGTTTTATACTTTTTGCTTAATTTTGATGTTTGATTAAAAAGTTCATCTTTTTGTTTCCATCTAAGCTTTTATACGAATTAAGCTATAAGTTTGACAATCTTATTGGCTTATTTTGTATTTAGCTTATTTACTTTTTAGTTTTCTTAAAAAGTTTAGTCTTTTTAAATTTTGCTTATTTCGTAATTTAAAAGTTTTCAAATTTATGCTTATTGATCATTTAATGTTTGATTTTTATAGCTTAAAGTGTTTTAGTGCTTATTGTGTTAATTTTCTTATTTTTTATCAAGTGCTTTTTAGTTAATTTTTATAAAAAGTTGTTTTTAAATATTTTTTTATTATTTGTATTTTTAAAAGTTTTTAAATTTTGGTCTATTAGTTTTTTCTTAAATTTGATTTTGTTAAGTTTTTAGATAAGTGCTTATTTGGTATTTGCTTATTTGTTTATTGTATGCCATCGTAATGCTTAAGCGTTTTACCAGTACGATCCAGTAAGTGTGATCGCATAAACCCCGAGGGTTTCTACTTGCGATCCATTACTGCGATCCATAGTACGATCGTTCACTACGATCACACTCCTTAATCCACACCACGATCACTTGTTGCGATCGTGGGTACGATCATAGAGTGCGATCCGTGGGTACGATCTGGTGGTGCGATCCTTGGGTGCGATCCTTGGGTGCGATGGAATCAAACATTGTCTTGGGTGCGATGGAATCAAACATTGCCCTGGGTGCGATGGCATCTTCATCACTGCGATGGAATTGTCCAACATGCATGCATGCATGCTTAAGGATTTGCCGCACAAATGAAGCAGCTAGCTTGCTAGCTTCCAGCAGCTAGCCTGCTAGCTTGTTTATTTAATAGTATTATTCCGTAATTGTTTAGTTTTGTCTGAAAGTTGTTCCGATTTAATTTTTGAAAGTTACGTATTTTTAGTTGAATTTGTCGTCGATTTTTAGTATTAATATTTTTTCGTAAAGTTTAAGTTTTATCTTTTATTTAGTACCCGCTTTAGGTTTTGCCTCGTTTAGCTTTAAAGTACCATTTTAGTTTTATTCTCTCCTTTTTCATTTAGTAAACTTTATTTTCGAGTCGATAGTTAATTTCGTCTTTTAGTTTTATTTTTATTAATTGTTTCGCTTTAAATTTCGTTTTATTATTTGTTTTAATATTCGTTTTAATATCGTTTTAATTTTTAGTTTTTAATATTCACCTTGTTTTACTTTTATTATTTGTACTTGTCTTTAGTTTGTTTTTAAATACTTTTCGCATTTACTTTTTAATTAGTTATAGGTAATCAACTTCCCTTTTTCTTAACCAAAAACAATTGAGTCGCACTTTGAACCGGAAATCAATTCGTTAAGACACCGAGAAAACGAACTTTTTAACCTAGCAAAATCCCCAATTTCAAATGGCACCGCTGCCGGCTCTTTTCGTGAAGATTAACGGTTTTTAGTGAGAGACGCGTTGGATTTTGGGATCCGTTCTTTAGGAACGTTATTTTCAAGCACATCAATTTTCAAAAATCCATAAAAATTAAAAAAATTTCAAAAATACAAAAACATTTGAAAAATCATATAAAGCATTTCTTTTTCGAGAGTTTTACACCAAAAATATTCCTCTTCGCCCTCTATTGTGTTTAATTCTTTTTCTCAACCCCTCTAATTTTTAATTCTTCATGGATTCTTATGTCCATTGCGTAGGGTGTGGGAGACGATTATATGGGTGCGAATCATGTCAATGGTGTTCATGCGAGCAATGCAGAAAATATCTTCCACCCGTTTCAACCGATTCACAATTTAGATTTTGTCCATCGTGCAATTCAACTAATTCATCCTTTGCTTCTAATGCACTTACTCCACCCTCTTGCGTATATTGTGGAAGCGATTCTCATTGGCATGTTTCGTGTCCGATTCGATACCCGTCTCATGACGAGCAAGAACTGGGTTACAATTATGCCAATGGTAATAGCTATCCACATGACACACCGAGTTTTCCTCAATACGTGTATTGCAACAATTGTGGGGGCCCTCACGATACTTCTTATTGTCAGCCAATGAATTATTATGAGCCAAATCCGTGTCCTTATTTTTCTTCACCGATGGATTATTATGAACCAAATCCGTGTTCTAATCTTTCTCAACCGATGGATTACTATGAGCCACATCCGTGCTATAATTCCGGTTTTCAAAATTTTGAGCCCCCACGTCACACCGTCAATCATCAACCTTCCTTCGAACATTTGAGCCCCCACGAACAATGGGCCACTCTTGTTAAGGAAGGGCAAAAAGTTCAAGAAGCTTTAAATAAATACATCAAAAAATGTCAAGAGGATCAACGACAAGAGCAAGTATCTAATCTTAGTGCTTATGCTCCTCCTCTTGTGCGTCCATACTACTATTATGATGATGATGACGAGGATGATATCTATGATCTCAACCCATCTTCTGAGATTACTACTCCTACTCTTGATATCCCTAATGCGTCTAAGGATAGTGATACATCGAGTGAGATTAGTGATTTTGGTCTTGGTAAATTATTTGATGAGGTTTGTGATGTCCCTACTTTTGCTGAGCTTACGGACGAGGTCGCTCTTAATGATGATGATTTTACTCCACGCTATGAGAATTTCACTTTTGAAATTTCTCAATCTCCTACGGGAGATGAGGCTGATGTTGATTTATTCTCACCGACTTATGAGAAGTTCGCCCCTGAACTTGGTCTTTTAGATGAGGTGGAAGACGTTATTCTTCGCGACAAATTACTGAAAGTTCATCTTCTTATTGCTAAGATTGAAGCGTTGAATTCTGCTCCTCTTAAAGAATCTTCACCTCCGTCTATTACTTCAGTTGAGAATAATGATACAGCTATGGAGGAAATCGACATTCACTCAATACCTCCGGGTATTGATGATGATGAAACGAAGGGGGAAATTATTTTTGATAATTTGTTGCAGGAAGGTATTGTCCCAAGTCCCCCTCCCGAGCATCTTTCATCCACTTCTTTTAACACCATTACGGAGGATGAGTGCTTTGACCCGGGAGGTAACATTGACCATTCCATGATTGACACCTTTACGGCTTTGCCGCTTTCTGAGCATCAATTGTCTTTGGGAGATGACAATATGCTTACTTTACCCACCCCACCTCCCGTGGATCATGATTTCACATACTTCTCGTATGTTTAAAGGACTTTTCTACCCTTCAAGACTTATCCTCCGGCCTCTCCTTTAATAATGTCCTCCGAGAACGAGGACAAGGTCTTTGATGCCGGTATTACATTCGAGGCTTCCCCATGGACCATTTAATTCGGGGACGAGTCAGGCTCGTGACTCGGTTAACAAAAACAAGCGCTTCTCGGGAGGCAACCCGATTATCTATCCTTTTATTCTGTTTTTCTAATAAGTGTAGGGGGAGACCCTAGTATGTGTTTGTTGTCTTCTTTCTTATCATGTGCAGGGATTCGAGCTTTCAAAGATCAATTCTTGATGACTTTTGACGCCCCGTGATCCCGTGTTCCAATCTTCCCGGTTCTATCCTAAACTCTTTTGATTCTCTATTTTATATTTTTCAATATTAAAATAATAATCACTTTAGTTGTCCTTTCCTTAGCAAGATTTAAACAAAGTGCACAATGTCCTAAGTGTAGGGGAGTTTACTCCCACATGCTTAAACATTGAGGACAATCTTTATATTAAGTGTAGGGGGGACTTCTATCGAAGTTAAGTGGTCTTTTCCTTGTATTTGTCTTCATTTTAACCGGAAAATTTGATTTTTCGACATTTTTCAAAATTTTTGATCTATTTTGGCCTAGTAGTTTTTCCTTTGTTATTGTTATTTACTTTCTTTGCTAGAATAAATTCTTAATAAAGTGGTTTTAATTTTTCAAAGTCGTGAATATTTTGACTCATCCCGAGTTTACTTATCTAAGTTTACTCTAGCTAGTATCCTTAACGTGTTTAAGTCAAGTTTTGCTAGGCTTTTATGTAGGGAAATTTAAAATGCGAAAGTCTTAACTCTCAGGGGTTAAGAACAAGAACTTTTCGCAAGTTCCTATAATTGATCCTAGAGAGTCGTTTATCATGGGAACTTTAAAATGTGAATTCTAAACTTGAGAAAGTCTAAGAGTTTGCAAGATCCTATAGATGACTTGAAAACCCAAAACTTTGATTTAATTGGCTAAGCATCCACGAGTCTCATTCCCTGAGATTTTAAATTATGGAGAACGAGAGATGATAGAGTCAATTATAAGTTTGGTATTCTTTCGTGAATTTATGTGAGTTGATTATAAGCCTATTCTCCCATCACTTGTTAATAAACTTATCTGCAATAAATAAGGTTGACGATTTGAAAAGTTACTTAGCTTCTAGCACAAGATTGTTTAAAAGTTGCTCGGTATTAATTAGAGTTCATAGCCAAGGCATAACTTATTGAAGCGGGATGCGAAGATTGGCGAGTCCGAAAAGGCCAACAAGGCATGAGGGCTACATTTTGTTGCTAAAGATCCAAAAGTGATGTGAAGAATCATTAATCGAAAATCAATATGAAGGATCGAGACACACGACGAAAAGCAAAAACTCCCCAAAAGATCATGGAGAAGTCTATCCAAAAAGGCCCTAACAAGGTTTGAGGATAAATAGATCCAAGTCCTAAAAGGAGGCGGATCGTTGTATATCAAAGTCCAAAATAAAGATTGGAGAAAAATGAAGAAGTCGTGGTCCAAGTATGAAGAATCTCTCAAAAACTTCAAGTGAAGAAATTCCTATTATGAAGAGGAGACCATAATTTCAAGAACGTCTCTCAAGATTTGAAGTATGAAGTCGCTGCCAAATATCGGTCCGAGAAAGGTCTCAAATCGTGAAGCGAGTTATGCCAAGATGTGAACTTTAAGAGGTCCCGAGAAGCAGTTTTAAAAGATTTTGTCCTTTAGCTAACTATTGATTAAATCGTCCCACTTTATTTTCTGCCTAAATAAACTATCGAAATAAGTCAACAATGCATCCTCGTGATCATTCAAGACAATAATAAAATATAAGAGATACACCTAGGAATAAGGGAGTCTAAGTGAATAATTGGGCCACATGAGTTTGTGATAGTTTGTTAACTTATATTAGCAATGATCTCGTTTTTAAGCTTGGTTTGGGGAGCGTGAAACTTGAGGATGATAATCATTCATGACATTTTCAAAACCCTAAGGTATGTCTTTGATTTCTTTACTTATTTTCCTCTTTTAAATGTTTTATAATTTTCTATCTTTTGATTAAATGCCAAGGTGGATCGATTATGATGGAAAATGTAAAACGTGCTTTGTAATTAATGCATTGCATGAGGACATTGCAATGGTCAAGTGTAGGGGATTTGATAGGTGTGAAAACACCCATCCTTTTACCACTTAATTATAATAATAACCAAGCCAAAACGTATATTTTATGTCGTAAATGTCGGAAATATGCGTGGTTGGTGTTTTTATTGTGTTTTAGGACCAAAATGTGAAAAGGAAAGAAAACACGGGCTTTCACGGGCTTTTATCGAAGAAAACGACAAAAGACGAAGTCAAGAGATCAAGAATGCAAAAAGAACGGAAGTCCAAGGCCTATTCTGAAGATTTATCGAAGAACAAGTCTAAAGACGGAAGTTCAATAAAGCCGAAGAACTCAAGTCTAATAAATGAAGAAATTATAAAGACGAGTTTAATTAATCCCGAGACAAAGTCGAAAAAGTCGAAGAACTTAAAAGACGAGAAGACGTGAAGAAAGAAAGAAAGAGGAGGCAACACATGCACCTCCGCATTTTCCTGTAAATACCCTCCTAAACACATTTAGGAGGGTTTGTTAGTCATTTAGGAGTAGTTAGATTAGTTTAGGAGTAGGTAATTTTCTCTCTCTAGTTTTCTCACTTTCTCTCTCTAGTTTTTCTTTCAAGTTTTAATCTTTAATCTTTAATCTTGTACTTTTGAATCTTTCATCTTAATCTCATTTCAAGCTTTTTACAATCTTTCTCATTCTACATTTCTCGATCTTTTGCTTATCTTTAATCCGAAAGTTTTATACTTATTGCTTAATTTTGATGTTTGATTAAAAAGTTCATCTTTTTGTTTCCATCTAAGCTTTTATACGAATTAAGCTATAAGTTTGACAATATTATTGGCTTATTTTGTATTTAGCTTATTTACTTTTTAGTTTTCTTAAAAAGTTTAGTCTTTTTAAAGTTTGCTTATTTCGTAATTTAAAAGTTTTCAAATTTATGCTTATTGATCTTTTAATGTTTGATTTTTATAGCTTAAAGTGTTTTAGTGCTTATTGTGTTAATTTTCTTATTTTTGATTAAGTCCTTTTTAGTTAATTTTTATAAAAAGTTGTTTTTAAATATATTTTTATTATTTAGTATTTTTAAAAGTTTTTAAATTTTGGTCTATTAGCTTTTTCTTAAATTTGATTTGGTTAAGTTTTTAGATAAGTGCTTATTTGGTATTTGCTTATTTGTTTATTGTATGCCATCGTAATGCTTAAGGGTTTTACCAGTACGATCCAGTAAGTGTGATCGCATAAACCCCGAGGGTTTCTACTTGTGATCCATTACTGCGATCCATAGTACGATCGTTCACTACGATCACACTCCTTAATCCACACCAAGATCACTTTTTGCGATCGTGGGTACGATCATAGAGTGCGATCCGTGGGTACGATCTACTGGTGCGATCCTTGGTGCGATGGAATCAAACATTGCCTTGGGTGCAATGGAATCAAACATTGCCCTGGGTGTGATGGCATCTTCATCACTGCGATGGAATTGTCCAACATGCATGCATGCATGCTTAAGGATTTGCCGCCAAATGAAGCAGCTAGCTTGCTAGCTTCCAGCAGCTAGCCTGCTAGCTTGTTTATTTAGTAGTATTGTTCCGTAATTGTTAGTTTTGTCTGAAAGTTGTTCCGATTTTATTTTTGGAAGTTACGTATTTTAGTTGAATTTTTCGTCGATTTTTAGTATTAATATTTTTTCGTAAAGTTTAAGTTTTATCTTTTATTTAGTACCCGTTTTAGGTTTTGCCTCGTTTAGCTTTAAAGTACCATTTTAGTTTTATTCTCTCCTTTTTCATTTAGTAAACTTTATTTTCGAGTCGATAGTTAATTTCGTCTTTTAGTTTTATTTTTATTAATTGTTTCGCTGTAAATTTCATTTTATTATTTGTTTTAATATTCGTTTTATATCGTTTTAATTTTTAGTTTTTAATATTCACCTTGTTTTACTTTTATTATTTGTACTTGTCTTTAGTTTGTTTTTAAATACTTTTCGCATTTACTTTTTAGTTAGTTATAGATAATCAACTTCCCTTTTTCTTAACCAAAAACAATTGAGTCGTACTTTGAACCGGAAATCAATTTGTTAAGACACCGAGAAAACGAACTTTTTAACCTAGCAAAATCCCCAATTTCACTCGAGCAAATTGATCATTCCAAAATGAGTCCCGCGGTCACTGATGATAGCACGAGGAACACCGAATCGAGCAAAAAGCTGCTTTAGAAAGTTCACAACCACCCTCGCATCGTTCGTAGGGAGAGCCTTGGCTTCAACCCATTTAGATACGTAGTCAACGGCTACAAGGATGTACTTGTTCCCTTTAGATGATGGAAATGGCCCCATAAAGTCGATGCCCCATACATCAAAGATTTCACATTCTTGTATGAAATTTTGAGGCATCTCATCTTTATGTGTGGTCTTGCCTTGGCGTTGGCAAGTATCACAATTTTTAACCATCTCGTGAGCGTCACGATAAATGGTGGGCCAATAGAATCTAGAGTCGAAAACTTTCTTAGCGGTGTAGTTGGGACCAAAGTGACCACCGGTGGGTCCTTTATGGCAAGCTTCGAGAATACCGAAAGCTGCGGGTCCATCAACACACCGACGAATAATCAGATCAGCACATTGTTTGAAGAGATAAGGGTCATCCCAAAAGTAAGTCTTAATATCTTTAAAGAACTTCTTCTTTTTTTGGGATGTTAACCCTTCGATGAGAATACCACCCGCTAAGTAGTTTGTAATGTCCGCAAACCACGGGGTGTCATCAAGATTGGAATTGATAGACATTAAGGCCTCAAGGGGAAAAGAGTCATTGATCTCTTGATTCGGATGATCCCCTTGATAAGGATCCTCAAGTCTACTTATATGATCTGCGGCTAGTTTTTCGGCTCCCTTCTTGTCACGAATTTCAATTTTAAATTCTTGAAGGAGCAAAACCCAATGAAGAAGTCTTGGCTTAGAATCTTGCTTAGTTAACAAGTACTTCAACGCGGAATGATCGGTGTACACAATGGTGGTGGAAAGAACAAGATATGGGCAGAACTTCTCAAAATCATACACTACAGCTAAAAGCTCTTTTTCGGTAGTGGTATGATGCAATTGAGCCCCCGTCATTGTCTTGCTAGCATAATGGATTGGTTGGAAGTGTTTGTTCACTCTCTGGCCCAAAATCGCTCCAATAGCCAAATCGCTAGCATCACACATCAATTCAAAAGGTAGCTCCCAATTAGGGGTAACCAAGACCGGTGCCTTAGTTAGCTTGTCCTTAAGAAGATTGAAGGATTCAAGACACTCTTTAGAAAAGATAAAAGGAGTATCTTTTTCCAAGAGGTGGGTCATCGGGCGAGCGATTTTAGAGAAATCCTGAATGAGTCGACGATAGAAGCCCGCATGACCAAGGAAACTTCTCACACCCTTCACGGTTGAAGGTGTAGGTAATTTGGCTATGACATCCACTTTAGCACGGTGCACTTCAAGACCGGCTTTGGAGATTTTATGCCCAAGCACAATGCCTTCTTTTACCATGAAATGGCATTTTTCCCAATTCAGAACAAGGCGAGTGTCTTCACACCACTTAAGCATGCGTTCCAAATTGGCAAGACAAATAGAGAAGGAATCACCATAGACCGAGAAATCATCCATGAAGACTTCTATAGTTTCTTCAACCATGTCATGGAAGATAGCCATCATACACCTTTGGAAAGTCCCAGGAGCATTGCATAAGCCGAAAGGCATTCTTTTGTAAGCAAATGTTCCATAAGGACAAGTGAATGTGGTTTTCTCTTGGTCTTGGGGATCGATGGGTATTTGAAAATAACCCGAGAAACCGTCTAAAAAGCAACAATAGTCATTACCCGCTAGACGTTCAAGCATTTGGTCCATGAAAGGAAGGGGAAAATGATCCTTTCTCGTAGCATCATTGAGTTTGCGATAGTCTATACAAACTCTCTACCCTGTAACGAGACGAGTAGGAATCAACTCGTTGTTTTCATTGGGCACAACGGTGATTCCGCCTTTCTTAGGCACACAATGGACCGGACTAACCCATGGTGAATCCGAGATAGGATAGATCATGTCCGCATCAAGAAGTTTGATAACCTCTTTTTTGATAACGTCATGGATCTTGGGATTCACCCTTCTTTGGCGTTGAATAGTGGGTTTAAAATCGTCCTCCATGAGAATTTTATGTGTGAAAAAGTGAGGATCAATTCCACGAATATCAGAGATTTTCCATGCAATCGCTCTCTTATGATTCTTTAGCACGACGATAAGTCGGGATTTTTTTTCTTCTTTCAAGTCCTTTGCGATGATGACGGGTGATTTGTTGTTGTCTTCAAGGAAAACGTACTCAAGATGAGACGGCAGATCCTTAAGCTCTAAATCCGGAGGATTGTCGATGGAAGCCGTAGTCAAATTCGGTTCATCGATAGAGATATCCTTAGGAGATGGTGGAGAAATATGGTCCTCATGAAGAAGTTTCTCAATGGTACGAATGTCTTCATCCCAATTGGAGGGAGAATCGTCATATTTCAAATCCACATCTCCCAAAAATGCTTCAAAGTCTTTGAAAATGAAATCACTTTCTCCAAATGGAGTTAGTGATGGAGCAAGAGAGGAAACGGTCTCAACAGTGTGTAGAGAAGAAGAACCACTTTTACAAGCATCTTTAAAATGTTCTTCACAAGCCTCATCAAGAACGTCAATGAAATTAACGCTCTCGTTTTCAGAAGGCTGCTTAGAAAGTTTACCCATGTTGAAGATGATTTTATCATCACCAACTCTCATTATTAATTCGCCCGCGGCTACATCAATGAGAGTGCTACCGGTCCTCAAGAATGGACGTCCGACGATTAATGGAACACGGGGATCCATCTCGTAGTCAACGACAACAAAATCCGCTGGAAAGGTGAATTTGTCGACACCGACGAAGACGTCTTCGGCTATCCCCACTGGATAAGCAACCGTACGGTTGGCTAATTCCAATGTCATTCGGGTGGGGACTAGCTCGGGTAGAGATAATTGTTTCCAAACACTTAATGGCATTAAGTTGATACTAGCACCTAGATCGGCAAGGGCCATACAATTCTCTACCCCGGGGAAGTTGCAAAGAATCAAGAAACGACCCGGATCACCAAGTTTGGTTGGTAATTTCCTTAAGAGGACTGCAGAGCAATTCTCATTAAGTTGGGTTTGAGCGATATCAAGGAGTTTCTCCTTATCACTGAGAAGATCTTTAAACATTTTCGCATACTTCAGCATGTGAGCGAGAGCCTCAGCAAAGGAGATATTGAAATTCAGTTGTTTAAACATTTTGAGAAAGTTAGAAACCTGAATATCATCCTTGTTCTTCAATTTCTCTTCCTCAACCTTGAGGGATAAGGTATATTGGGTTGAGATGAAGGCTTTGGTATGGAATTCTCACTCACATCCTTGGGTGGTGGAGGGGTGGAAGTAGAAGGTGGAGTAATTGGAGAAGGGGACTCGTTTTCCTTTGTCACAATCACCGGTGTAGGTGTAGGAATCTCGGGTTCCTTTAAACCTTTGCCACTTCGGGTGGTGATTGCTTTCATCTCCCCTCTTGGATTAGCAACGGTGTTACTCGGAAGAGAACCCGAACCAGAGGCTTGATTACTTGGGAAAAAACTAGCCATCATATCCCTTAAGTTATTTGTTTGATTGTTCATAGAGTTTCTCATGTCGGCTTGAAGAGCATTCCCTTGTTTCGCCATGTCATTCCTTAGCTCGGCTCGAATATCGTTCCCTTGTTTTGCCATGTCACCTTTCAAGTTAATGAATTGGCTTTGAAGATTCGTCACCATCTCTCCATCGGTCCTCATGTAAGTTTCGAGGTCTTGGTTCAATATCGTGGGTTGATTGAGAGGTGGGGCTTGGTAAGCTGAATTATTTCCTTGAGGTGGATATGGGTTTCTTTGGGATTGATATTGATTGGTAGCTCGAGGTTGGCTTTTATTGTTGCGGTTGAAATTGTTTTGGTTTTGGTTTTGAGGGAAAAAACGGGTGGAGATAGATAGTTATTCGAACGATAACTAAGCAAATTGCGGTCACCTTGAGGACGTGCTTGATAGCCTCCCATAGAAAAGTTACCGTTGGCGGCATACACATTTTCCGGAGTGTCTTGAGTATAAGGACAATCGGTGTATGAATGAGAATCCCCGCAAATCTCACAAGGCGTGGCTACAGCTTTAGCTTGTTGAAATTGGTTAGTGGCTAAAAGTTCAATCTTTTTGCTCATTTCGACTATTGCGCGGGACATTTCGGTAATATCAGGGTTTGAAGAAGTAGAAGAAACATTGACTCTCGGGTTTGATCTTGAGGATGCGGATGAATCCTAATTTTTGTGGTGAGTGGTCATGTTCTAAATCAGCTCTCTACACTCCTCGGGTCTTCTCTTCATGAATGTACCACTGGCGGCAGCATTAATCGTATCACGATCACGAAAAGTTAAACCATTGTAGAAGGTATCAATCAAAGTAACGGGGAGCATGTTATGGTTCGGACAACGGTCGATCAAGACATTATAACGTTCCCAAGCATCGAAAAGCGACTCATCAGGTTCTTGAGTAAATCCATTGATTTGGTTACGAAGACTAATGACCATGGATGGTGGAAAGTAGCGCGACAAAAATTTTTTAGTCATGTCATCCCATGTTTGAATTGAGTTTTTGGGAAGACGATCAAACCATTTTTCGGCATGATGGGATAAAGTGTGTGGAAAAAGGTGAAGGCGAAGAAAATCCATGGAAGCACCGGGAAGTTTCATGCTTTGGGTGATGGTAATGAACTTGTCGAGATGTTTGTTGGCATCATCATCCGGTAATCCGCTAAACGGGCAAGCGTTTTGAACTTTCTGGATCATGTGATGCTTCAACGAAAATTCAGGAGCCGTGATTTGCATCGGCACAATCGGTCCTCCGTGTTCGTTCATGGTGGGTTGACAAAGTTCCTCCATCGTTCGTAAATCAGGTGGGGGAACATTATTGTTGTTGTTATTGTTATTCAAATTGGGTAGAGGTGGGTTGTTATTGTTGTTATGCACACCAGCCATATCTAAATCTTCACGAGTCTCGGGCTCAGAATAATTTGAAGATCTAGTACGCATGCACCTGTAAAAGAAAAAGATACCAAAGAAACAGAGAATATATATATATAATCTTTTTGGTGCAAAACTTAGGAAAAGAAATGCTTTTTATGATTTTTTTTAATATTTTTGTATTTTTGAAAAAAAATTTAATTTTTATGGATTTTTGAAAATTTTTGTGCTAGAAAAAAACGTTCCTAAAAGAACGGATCCCAAAATACAACGCGTCTCTCACTAAAAACCGTTAATCTTAACAAAAAAAGCCGGCAGCGGCGCCATTTAATAACTATGTTTTTCACTTAGTATGAAAGTTCGTTGAATCTGATCTTTTCGAATTGATTACCGTTAATTAGTGCGACTCAGTCGTTCTTGGTGGAAAATAATTTTGGTTGGTAGATTATCTATTTTTTAAACTAAAAGCAAATAAATGTCGTTGAGCAAAATTAAAGCTTTTAAAAATTAACTAAAAATTACTAGAAAAACACTTGGTAAAAATAGAGATTTCGGGAAGCGTGCAATTTTTAGAAATTAAAACGTAATGAACTTGAAACTTAAAACTTTATAAAACTTAAAAACTTAAACTATCGGAATGTAACAAGTCCATTATGTCGGAATGTATCAAACACATATCCATCGGAATATAAGTGACCAAATCTATCGGAATATTGCCATCTGAATAATCATCGGAATGTAACAAAGTAAAATCCATCGGAATGTAGGTCAATCGGAATACACTATCTATCGGAATGTCCAAGGTATCAGAATGTTTCAGATCGGAATACAGGTTTTCTATCGGAATGTCACTAACAAAAATTTGGCAGAGTTTCGACTTAAAATGACCTTAAGATCCGTCGGAATATGCGATCGCAATGATCGATCGCAATCCCAGATCGGAATAAGGGGGATGTTACTCTAGATTGCAAAGTAGAACCCAAATGGTTATTGCGATACAAACAACCGTCGGAATGTGCAAAACCCTCAATATTCCTTTGGAGCAAAACTTAATCCAAAAATGGAGATAAGCTGAAATTTCAATAAGCACTTCCGAAAAGCATACTTAACCGAATTTTAAACAACTCAATAAGCATTAATTTGAAGACTTTTCAAGATACGAAATTCATAAACTTTATAGAAGAACTTTAAAAAGACTAAACCTTTTAAGAAATCCGAAAAGCAATAAGCTATATATATGAAATAAGCCAATAAGCACAACACGCTTATAGCTTATACCGTATAAAAGCTTAGTAAAGAATAAAAAGATTAACTTTTTAAATACTAAAACATTAAAATCAAACACGAATTAAGAACAATTCGGCTCAAAGATGAAATTTTGGATCAAGGACAAAGCAAAATCAAGAAAGGAAGAAAAAGATTGAAGATTAAAAGCTTAAATTGAACTTTTTGATTAATGGAATCCAAATACAAAGATTAAAATAAAGCTTAACTTGAAAGAAAAGATGAAGTTTTAGTGAGAGAAAGTTAAACACTTTCTCTCTCTAAAATGAAAACTAAAACAAAGAAAATTAAACTAGCTAATGACTAACACCCTCCTAATGTGTCATTAGGAGGGTATATATAGGGAGTGGGGAATGCATGTGTGCTTCCTTCTTTCTTTCTTTTCTTCTCGACTCGATCTAAATTCTTTGTCTTTCTCGATGTCGTCTCGGGATTTGTCGATGTAAATTGAACTTGTGTAGTAATTTTCTTCTTCTATTATACTTGAGTTCTTCGACTACATTTAACTTCCGCCTTTAGACTTTTTCTTCAATAAATCTTCAGAATAGGCCTTGGACTTCCGTTCTTTTTTCACTCTTGATCTTTTGACTTCGTCTTTTCTCGTTTTCTTCGATAAAAGCCCGTGTTTTCTTCCTATTTCATCTTTTGGTCCTAAAACACAATAAAAACACAAACCACGCATAATTCCGACTTTTACGACATAAAATACATGTTTTGGTCTTGTTATTATTGGAAATAAGTGGTAAAAGGATAAGTGTTTTCACACTTATTACATAGTAACTTATAATTAACTCTATCATTTCTCGTCCTCGTTTAAGAGACTTAGCCTAATATAAAGTTAAGGAATCGAAGCTAAGTGCTCAACACGCACGGTCGAGTAAAAAATTACTCTTATTCTCGCCATCGAAGAACCTACATTCGTGTCTTAAACACTTATAAAATATGAGAACAAATTTAAAATTTGGCCATTTTTAGCCTTATTTTGCAACAAAACGATAAACAAAAAGATAAACTTTGGAAAGCGTAAAGGTTTGGCAAGGCAAGTATCTATTCACCCCCCATACTAAAGTTAAACATTCTCCTCAATGTTTCGAGTCTAAGGGTTGGAAACCCCCATACTAGAGACGTAGTCGAATGCTTAATCTAGCATGGAAAGGGTGTAACCGTTAAATCAATAGCCGTTTATGAAGTGTGCTATAAACCTAAGGTTAGAACATAAAAGGATATATCATGTATATTGAGAAATTCTTCAAAGCAAACGATCGAGTGCTCGCATAAAACGAACACGAGAGGCTCCAATCATGAAGATCATGATCATCTAAAAACCACATATCACAAACAACCACGGAATAAAGGTTGGAAGGGCACAAATCCCCTTACATTAAACAAATTAGTAAGTGATAATATGTACATGGATAAGCATGGGATTCCCCCACGAGGCACCTTGTTTTTGATAACCAAGTCAAAAGCTCGACTCGAATCCCCCATAAATGTGATCATTTAGGGATAATCATGGTATGGTTAATTTTTGGTGGGGCTTACATGATAAACATGACCCAAAAACAACCAGTATTATGGACTAAGTCCTTTGATGGTGCAAAATATCGGGATCGAAGATGGCGTTCTCGTTTTCATTGGATAAACAAACCAACGCCACTTCAACACGTGCCAAAACAAACCCAAAGGGTTTAAATAAAATAGATGAGAAGACATAGAAGGGTGGGACAATGGGTAAGTCACAAAAACCATGAGCTACTCGAGGTAGACTCGCACCAATCAAATGAAAGTATTTTCCATTTATTGCATCGGTAGAAGACCGAGATTTCCCTTTATATGCAATTCTGGGATCGAATATCTCGTCCTCGGTAGAGAAAGGGAAGGGAACATAAGGGGCTTCCCCCATACTAAGTCCACATAAAGCATCGTCAAAAGGAGAAGACGAGCTTGTAGCACTCAAAACACGAGGTGATGACGGAGTTAGAATTGTAGAAGAATCTTTTAAATCCAATTCAAATTTTTTTCCTTTTTCATCTTTTGAAAACTCCTTATGAAAACCCGATTTGATTATGTCAAAAATATTTGGTGTTTCTAAAACGATGTTAGGCACACTAAAAATTCTCAGTTTTGGTGGTGGCGAGTTCTCAAAACGTTTATCAACAAAGAACACCGCCCCATTGGGGTCAACATATTCATCATCCGAAGAATATTCCGTGATTGGAGACGTAGGCTTAACACTCTTAACCTCCACCGGCGGAGGGGACGGAAAATCGTTTTCATCAACAACTCCTAAAACTCCTTTTGAAATTCTTTTGCAAATGTTTTTGATGGGATTAACATTGTTCAAAGACGTGATAGAATACACATGAGAAAGCGTATAGTTTTGAGTTGCATTTATGACGAGTTCTTCCTCATTGAAATGTAGAGTGATTTTCCTAGCATGCACATCGATAGCTCTCGAAGTATCTGATAGGTGTGTAAACACCCATCCTTTCACCACTTAATTCGGGCTAAAACGAGACCAAAACACGTATTTAATATCATTTGTTTGGAATTACGCGTGGTTTTTGTGTTTGTTGTGTTTTCAGAGCCAACCGGATAAATATTGAAGAAAACATGGGATTGCACGGGTTTTACTGAAGAAAAAGACTCAAGATAAAGTCTATTGTCCAAGAGATGCAAAAGATTTGAAGTCGCTGGGCCTATTCGAAGATTTATCAAAGAAAAGGACCAAAGATGGAAGATTTATATAAGTCGAAGAAACTCAAGTCTATTAAACGAAGAAATTAAAAGACGAGTTGAATTTAATCGACAACAAATCCCGAATCAGAATCGAAAACGGAAACTCTTCTGAAAAGACGAAAAAACAAGAAGAACGGGAGAAAGCCCACTCACCAACCAAAGGACAAGGCTATAAATAGCCTTCCCCTCACACATTCTAAGCTAGCTTTTTATTTTCTTCTTCCCCACTTTTTCTTCCTGGTTCGTAGCTTCACCATCACCACTAGGGTGATTGGTGATTTTCATCTTTAATTCTTTAATCTTGTAATTTTAATCTTTGTTTTACCTTGTCAAAACATTAATCAATCAATACAAGTTCTTGTTTAATCTTTCATTTCATCTTGTTCTTCATCATCTTTATCTTCAAGTTTTTGAGTTTTTTTTAATTTCTTGATTTGATCTTCAAAAGTTGTTTGGATTTGTGTTTTTATTAGTGGGATTCGTTGCTTATAGTGTCTAAATGATTTGTGTTTAATTTGGTAAATCCTTTTTAAGTATTTGGTTTGATTTTGATTAAAGTTTGTGTTCCGTGTTCTTCGTTATTCTGCTACTGTATCTGGTTCCCAGAACTTCCGAATCAAACAAAAAGTTTCGAATGAAGCCTTCATTCGGAAACTTCCGAACCAAGCATTAAGTTCCGTATCAGTGACTTCCGAACCAATAAGTTCCGAATCAAGCAAATCTTCCGAATCAAACTGAAAGTTCCGAACCAGTGACTTCCGAACCAGCAAGTTCCGAATCAACCCCTTCATTCGGAAGGTTCCGAATCAGCCAGAAAGTTCCGGATAAGTTCCGGATGAGAATGTTCCGGATGAATGAATAGTAACTTCAGAATCAACAAGTTCCGGATGAATCCGAAAGTTCCGAGCCAAGCTCAAGTTCCGAATGAAGAATGAACAGTAACTTCCGAATCAGTTATCTTTTGGGTATTTTTAAGTTTTACTGTTTTACTGTTTCCTTACCATTTCTTTACTGTTTCCTTGATTTAATTTTAATTTTATTTTAATCTTAATTCTAATTCAAATTCAAGTTTAAATTCAAGTTTTTAGTAATCATCATTAAATTAATTGTCTTTGATTTAAATTTTCGTTTCCACTTTTTATTAGATTAGAAAACCAAACCCTTTTATTTAGTAACCAAGAACAATCATTCCAC
Source organism: Glebionis coronaria (assembly GCA_025667525.1). Classification (NCBI taxonomy): domain Eukaryota; kingdom Viridiplantae; phylum Streptophyta; class Magnoliopsida; order Asterales; family Asteraceae; genus Glebionis; species Glebionis coronaria. The sequence goes on along the minus strand of CM046882.1, from coordinate 448,830,730 downwards.
TTAAGACTGAGATCAATTCGAGAGGATTCCGAGAGAGAATTAGAACCCATACAAAAACCCTAATAACAAATGGCGCCGCTGCCGGCTCCTCTCGTTAAGATCAAAAGTTTTTTGTGAGAACTTGGATTTTGGGATCCGTTCCCCGTGAACGTTACTTTTTCACAAAAATTTTCAAAAATACTAAAAAAATATAAAATTTTCAAAAAATCCTAAAAAGTAAAAAAAAAACATAAAAACCAAAAATATTTTTGCTTTGTTTTTCTTTGTTCGTTCTTTTGCAGGTGTATGCGCACTCGATCCACGTCTTATCAAGAGCCCAAGCCTCTCGATAACTTAGACATGGCTGGTGTACAAAACAACAATAACATACCACCTCCGAACAACAATAATAACAACAACAACCCGCCTTTCAACAACATGAATAATAACAACAACAATGAGCACCTTCCGGATAATCGCCCAATGATTGAATTGCTGCAAGCTCATGTCGATGGCAATACGGATCCAATTGTTATACCACCAATTGCCGCCAACAATTTCGAGCTAAAGTCAGGCTTTATCCAGATGGTCTCCGCTCAACCGTTCTTGGGACGAACCATTGATGACCCACACGACCACATCAAGAGATTTCTACAACTCACTAACACGGTCAAGTTCAATGGAGTTCCACAGGAAGTTATAAGGTTACAACTTTTTCCCTTTTCTTTAGAGGGACAAGCCCGGCATTGGCTTGCTAAGGAACCGCCACAGAGTATTCTCTCGTGGACGGATTTGGAAACAAAGTTTATCAACTACTTTTTTCCACCCTCTCGTACTACCGATTTGCGGAATGAGATTATAAACTTTGAACAAAAGTACGATGAGTCATTCAGTGAATCTTGGGATCGTTTTAAAGATCTTTTAAGAAAATGCCCACAACATGGTTTTACCAAAGTACATCAAATCAATACTTTTTACAATGGTTTAAGCATGAGTGACCAAGATTCACTGAATAGTGCCTCAGGGGGTAATTTATTGGCTAAGACTTCCAATGCTGCTTGGGATATCATTGAGAACAAATCTCGTGTGCAAACCAAGAGCGTTAGGACCAATGTTGCTAGTGCTAGCACTAATGACAGCGACAAGCGATTAGACAAAATCACCACGCTTCTTGAATCGCTTGTCACCCACACCGTCAGCAACAACAATAGCAACAACGCCAAGAACGCACAAGTGAACGCTGTCAGCCAACCTTGTGAGATATGCGGTGGTCCCCACTCTTACACAACTTGTACTGCCACCCAAGATTACCCTGCTGAGAATGTGAATGCGGCATATGGCACCTACCAACAACCTGCTTATCAAGCCCGACCTCAAGGTGACCGTAACTTGCTTAGCTATCGCTCAAACAACTATCTTTCACCACCTGGCTTTCCTCCAACCAACCCAAACCCACAACAAAACCTTAACCGCCCTACTCAACAACAACAACAACCTCGACAACCATACATCCCACCTCACAAGCAACAACAACCACCTCAACGTAACAATCAAGTATACCAACAACCTGCTTACCAACCACCTGCATACAATGCTCCTTCCAACCAAAACACCACTGCTTTACACCAAGAGGTTGCAACCTATATGAGGACCAATGATGTGATAGTAGGAAATCTCCAAGAGGAAGTGCGCAATTTGAAGGCAGATTTGGTCAAGCAAGGAAATGATTTGAGAGCTGACATGAGAAACACGTTGGATAGCCAGACTAATGATCTGAGGAACATGATGGCTAGTTTTTTCCAAAGTAGTCAACCCTCTTCTTCGGGTACTCTTCCGAGTAACACCATTGCGAACCCAAGAGGGGAGATGAAAGCAATCACTACTCGAAGTGGTAAAGGTACTACGGAACCCGAGCTTCCTATACCTCCACCGGTGGTTGTGACTAAGGAGAACGAGTCGCCTGCTCCTATTCCTCCTCCTTCTCCTTCCCAAATTTCTCCACCTCTTCTTTCTACCCCTCCTCCACCCGTGGTTGTGAGTGATCCTATA